>JANAVB010017596.1:247770-682770 GCA_029216955.1 Iris pallida | reverse complement strand
ACTTGTTATATATTATATTTTGGGATTGTATCGGAGACTGGGACTTAGACTTGTATATTATTTGTGATGGACTTGACAGGTTATATTTTATAGTCTTGTTGTCTTTATCTTTCAGTCTTTACTTATTATCTTAGAGTTGTGATTGAGAACTCATATATATTCATTGCTTGTCCTCCGTTCGGAGTTGACCATATTCTCGACAGGTTTTGATATATATATAAACTGTTTAGAGTAGAAAACCTACAGCGTTCCACGCCGTTTTTACGGTGAGGGCTGGGCGTTGTCACGTGCACGTGCCCTTGTAGCGGGTGCGGGTCGTGACAATTTTGGCCCCGATACTCGCACTTCCAGAAGGGGCTGAGGGATTCCAGATTTTCAGCAATTCTTTCGGTCAGGGTTTGGGGTGTGTGTGCTGATACAACGGGACAAGGTGATATATTTTGCTTTCCGACAGCTAAAGCTGCACAAGAAGAACTATCCCATCCATGACTTGGAGTTAGCGACAATTGTGTTCGTGTTAAAACTGTGATGTTGTTTGCCATTAAAATCTTTGAATTAGAATTTCAATTACAAACAGAACAGTATTATAATATAGGACTTAGATGTAGTCCTAGGAGTACACTTTTGTTTTTATCTGGGTCCTGTATTGATAGAGCGAGTGGTAATGCGTTGACTCCATTGACGATCTGACGAAGAACTTAGGTTCTCTGAAGGTCTGGGTTGCTCTGGATGTCGGAGCTTGCGGAGGAGAAAGAAGATGTTGAGTGTCTCTTCCGATCCCTATGAGTAGACGTGCGTCTCTGTAACTTTGATGATCTCGTTCTCTGTCTTTGACTGTCTGTCTGTGTGTATGCCTGGAAGAAAGAAATGATCCCTTTATTTATAAGCAGCAGGTTGAGCTGCTCATACATGCATATGTTGGATGCATCTGGTCGTGGGAACTCCACGTGGCTAATGCTGGTGGGGGCGCATGGTTGATGTGCCCTGATTTGGGGATTGAATCCTTCCTGTTGCGCCTGTGGTGCTACGGAAGAGTTGACACGTGGCGACTGAGAGGATTCTTCGGTTGCTGAGATCTTGGGTGGTTAGCACCCCTTCATGGATTAAACTGAGTTAAGGGACATATGGCGGATATCCGTAGCTCAAAGATCTCGAATTTGGTGGAGAGTGATCTGACAGGATGTGCCTAGGATCAAGCGCATGAGAAGACTTTGGCTCGTAACCTTCAGGAGTCATGAACCAGTCTAGGCGCATGACTTTTGAGGCGTATGCGAATCTTCGGACGCATGGCTGCGGAGGCGCATGCGAGTGATTGGTCGGCCACATGGCTTGTAACCATCAGAGGAAAGTAATGATGACGCTGACGTCAGCGGCGCTTTATTTTTTGTAAAAGCTGTTGCTGCTCTGTCATCGAGGCATGGTTGCTGTCATATCAGACTTCAGTATTTAATGCTCTTGAAGGATGATGAGCTTTTGAGTGGGCGTATTGATCTGCGTTCCACTAGGCACATAGGGACGCGTGGGGTATATCCTTATGAGGCACTTGGTACTGATGGACGCGTCTGTATGACGTGCGGTATCTGACCGGCACATCTTCATTGGTTTGACTATTGAGTTCTTCGAGTGCTTTAAATAGCCATTTTGATTTGGCTGAATTTGAGGGGACAGGTTCATCACCATGAATGCAAATTTATTGCACGGGATTCGGAGAACCCGCCACTTGGCGTATGGGTTTGATTTTCCTGGCCTATAAATAGCAGCAATGAGAGAGTTTGTTTTTCATTTTCTTCTGTCTTCCCAAATGGAGATGAACTTCTTCGCTCGAGTTTATTTTATTGATAAGATGCTCCCTAGGGTGAAGATGTGTCGAGTCGTCTTTGTATGCACTTGTGAAGGTGACTGTTACATCCAAAAACTGGGATCGCGGGCTCCCGATGCAGGTCGAAGGTGCCAGTTGTATCCAAAGATCGGGATGCTCGAGTCCCATCTCCATTATACTGTAATAGCCGCAAATCGGAATTGTGGTGCTCTCATCTTCTTTGGGCTTTGGAGAGCTCTTCCTCCAGCTAGAGTGGGGTTGATCGTCCACCCTTGTTATGCTCAAAATTGAAGTAGAGCGCATATGTTGAGTCTTCATGATGTGCCTGACTGAGATGATGAAGAGATGCACCTGACTGAGACGCTGAAGAGATACGCCTGGCGGATGATGCCCCTGGCATGGGGCGCATGGTAGTTTGCTGCGGCTGGCTGTAGTCTTAGGATCTTTCTTTTTGTAGAAGTTCTCCTTTGTAAAGCCTTTCTTTGGACATGTAATAGACTTTCATATGAAATAAAAAATCTTTTTTTAATGTCTGTACTTTTGATGTCCTTTGCTGTGCCAAGTACTTCGTTTGAGCTCCCTGGCGTACGTAGTGTTAAGCGTATAGGAATTCTGGACTATAGATGCGCCTGATATTCCATGCTTCTACAAGACCCCCTTCAAAGTTTTTAAAACTTTTCGTCATGTTTTGGAATACTTTGAATAAGAAGCATGGTGGTGTCCTCAATGGGGCGCATGACTGTTCGGGGTGCATGATTGCTCCACGTATCTGTGATGAGGCGCACGCTCCTCTCAGCTTTAAATGCAAATGATAACACTTCGGCATAAACGAAAAAAGATTAATGATAATCTTTTGGATATCCGCCGTTATCATTTTGTAGAACTCCAAGCGGTGGCTGACGTCACCCTTCATCGGTTTCTGCGTATGCCCAAGCCTATAAATAGGCGTCTGATGGAGAGAGAGAGAGTTCTTCCTTTTATTGCTTTCTTCTTTTTTAGAGTTCTTCTTTAAAAAAAACCCCTAACTTCTTTTTATGCGATGGCTCACAAGACTCCTCGTGGTGGTGCTGGCCGAGGACAAGACTGGGGTAAGGAGCCGATAGAGTTTGACGAGGAGGACGCTCCCGTCGTTACTGTGACTCCCGTCGACGTTCATCCAGCGATGACGGGTGGGTGTCTTCTGTCTTTGTGGTTCCCAACATTTTTAGACGAGTTTGGGGTACACGGATGAGTTGCATCCTGTTGCTGTGCCCTAACTCCTTGTTGCTGACGCGCATGGACTTCTGTCCTAATGATACGCTGATGCGCATGGGTTTAGGTCATGATTATGTGCTGAGGCCATTCCGCTGACGTGTATGGGTTTTGGCCCTAATTATGTGCTGAGGCTATTCTGCTGACGTGCATGGGTTTAGGCTCTGATTATGCGCTGAGGCTTCACTGCTGACGCATATGGGTTTAGCCCCTGATTATGCGTCGAAGCTTCACTATTGACGTGCATGGGCTTGGGCACTGATTATGCGCTAGGCTTCACTGCTGACACGCATGGGCTTGGGCCCTGATTATGCGCCGAAGCTTCACAGCTGACGCGCATGGGTTTGGGCCCTGATTATGCGTTAGGCTGCTGATGCACCCCAAATGTCTTGTCTTTAAAGCCTCTAAATTTTTTCTTGTTGCCTGACTTGTTTTTGCTGTGTCAGTGTCGATGACTATCCCCTTGCTAAACGAAGTCCTTATGGATGCTTCCCTTTGCCAGATGGGGGTTGACTTCAACGAGAAAGTTATGAACCCAGTGAAGGCTGCTATTATGCTGAATCAGCCTCCCGAGAGGATGTTGTAAATCCGGGATCAGTCGTCTATTTATCTCCAAAGTATGATGGACAGCGGCCAACTGAAATCTGCTGAATTCGAGAAAGTGACTTTCTTGAAACCGGCCTTTCTGTTTCGTGACCGCTTGATCTCTACTGAGACGAAGATACTAAAAATTAAGGAAGACTGGTTCTTCACGGCAAAGGGCATAGCCCTGTACATGCGGCAGTTTGAGGGTCAATTGCCACTGACAGCTTTCTATTGTTTGGCTTCCAAGAGGAGGATGCCATGGGAACTTACTCCTTCTCAAGGAGGGGCAGTGGGGGTACCCTTCGTATTGATGTTACTTCGAATCAAAGGGATAACTTGGCCTCCTCACGAGCCGGTACCTCGTACCATTGCCAAACTTTGTGCCCTGGGAGCATTTATAGTGATGTTCCTCATGACACCTTCGCCTTTGGTGCTTCGACCTTTGCAAGTCGGATGCTAGCATCGAAGGTTATGTATCCGAAAGGTTGTTTTTGGGTCGAGGGCTGGTGTCACCATGTATCGAAGTGGGACAAGCTGACCCTTTGGATTTTGTCGAAGTTCAAGACTAAGCTCAAGGCGATTGGGCTGACCGCCGCTCTTTGCGCCACCCAAGCAGGTGTCGACCTTAATCGACATATGTTTCTTGCTCTCCTGGAAATATTCAACACCCAGATTGGCACTTTCTTTACTCCGGTGGGGGAGTTGGGATTGGCCCTCCATGAGATGTATGAGGTGTCCAAGCTTCCCTGGGGCTCGGAGTCGTATGAGGAATATTTCCCGACAAATGAAGAGATCCAAGTTATGGAAGACAAGGACTCAGAGATGATGGATGTTTTCAAGGAGGTGGTGAGCAACCATTATCTGATGCAACAAAGGGATAAGGGCAGGTCACAGCCCCATGTAACTGCTTGGAGGGATTATGTCTTCAAGCAGGACCTAACGGACCCTTCCAAAATTCGGTTTGTGACTCCGCAGGGACTGAGTCACACGGAGGTGACCTCCGAAATGAGCCGACTAGGCGAGAAGACTCCTCATTCAAACGAGAGTGGTGATGACATATACAGTTGTTTCTGGCATTGCATGCACCGGATGTCTTCCAAGGCAGTGTTGACTGCATACTTGATGATATGGCTCTGGGACTATGTGTTCGCGGGCGGATCTGGATCTGTAAAGAGAGTGAGCAGGAACCTTATTTTGCCAGGGTAAAACTGGTTTTTGGCCGCCCTCTGGCTCTCCTTCCCGCGATGGTATGTAACCTGCTGCGGGGTTTGAGAAATTTTACTGACGATGTTGTCCATAAAAGGGGCAATAAAGACAACTTTTCCCGAGCTGAGCTACCATTCCATTATCTGATGGGATGGTTGATTCTACATCATCTAAATGTGAAGAGCCCAGGCCCTGAAGATGATCATGTTGAAGGTGATGCCTTTATCCGTCGCTTCTATAAGAGAAAGTGGTTGCACACCGGTATCCCTGTCTGTAGGAGGGTTTTGTCTTATCTTCAGGGGTGGAAGATCACCAAGGTCAGTCCCGTCTTCATAGATTTCGAGGCTGACCAAGAATTAGAAGACTCCGGTGAGGATGCGATCGCCCTGTCGACATGGGGTTTTCGCTGGTTGCAGAGTATTCGGCCTTCCTATTTGGTCTACCGCAACAAGAATAGATGTTATCTGGAATCATATTTGCCGATCCGGTTTGCACGTCAGTTTGGTTACACCCAGCTAATGTTGAGGAACCCCAGTAGTAGTCTGGGGTTTGTCGAGAGTTTACTGGATGGAGCCCGAGGTTGGCAATATTACAATGCCGGATGCACTGGAGTTTGTTTTACTATGCCAGTTCACAACCCTCGGCCGCAGATCTTATATTCGACTGTTAAGCTGTATTGCGCCATGAATACTATGTCTTCTGAATATGACAGGGAGACTAGTTTCATTGTTGGCACTCAGCTAGAGGCAACGAACAACATGCTGGTGGTGGCCCGGTCATATTGTCCACCAAAGGTTGCAGGTTACCGGACTGCTGCTGCAGCATCAACAGGGGGTACTCAGGAAGAGCCCCCAGCTGGAAAGATGCGAACTGACACGGAGGTCGATTCATCTGCGCCGAAGAGGCCGAGGAAGGCAACGACTCCGAAGGTGGGAGTTCCGGGAGTGCCACCTATAGTACCAACGGAATCAGCTCCCGCAGAGGTAAAGACGTCCCACATAGTCTGGTTTATTCTTTGATTTCTGTGACTTATGTCCTCTTTTTTTGTAGAAGGTGCCGAAGAAGAAATCTCAGGTTTCGAAATCGAGTATTAGTAGGCCGAAGGAGGTGGCGAGCCCTTCCGATGAGCGCATTCCTCCGATTACAGCATCTCCCAGGAAGGAGAGCGCTGATGATGTCACTTCTGTGGAGATTTCGATGTCTCCAGGTTATGTTGGAAGGAAAGCTGAAGATGTACTAGCGCCTCAGGTTGCTGAGGTCTCTCGCTCGATCCATCAGGAGGACGGCATGGAGCCTCGACTGGGAGTAGAACCGACTGTTAAGGGGGTGCCTGAAAGCGTCGGGGCCCCAAAGGAGGTTGTAGAAAAAGACCTTCCAGACGAGGAGGAAGTATGGAGCTCGTCTTCTTATGACGATGGCTCGCAGAAAGATGTTGATCCAGCTGCCAGAGAGATCGCGTTTAGCGGAGACATCTTCGTCAATAATGTGCCTGTCGGGCTTCTTTTTGGTTGTGGTACCGAAGTGCTGGTCGTACACGAGGCCTCGTGGCCAAGCCCTACCCCTGCCCCAGAAGTGGGGGTTGATGTGGTAGGGTCGGCATCACTGCCGAGCCCTACACCCGTCCCTGTAGGGGGAGCTGATGCGGGTGATGAGATTCATTTTTCGAGCCTGGCTCCGAGGGAGGTTGAACTGTCAGGGGCGGACCTTATCGCTTCGAACGAAAGGGAGAGTCGTCCTCCCCGGCCGGGGATAATACCCTCAACCGGATGTCGGGGGACCATCCGTCGTTGACTCTGATAAGGACAAGGGCCCTGTGATGGAGGACACTCCTCCTGCTCCTTCCACTTGGGGGACAGTATTGCGTCCCTCGCTAGCATCCTCAGCTGGCGACGGAATCCGTACTGTCGGTGGGGAAGAACCTGCTGACATTGAGGTTTCGGCTCCGTGGCTCGTCGGAGGATCTTCCTCAACCTCTACGATAGCTCCTCCAACGCCTGTTATGATGCCTCAGGTGTTGGCAGACGCGGATGAATATGTGCAGTTCGCCGTTGAGGCGATATATAAGATGCTGCAGAAAGGCGTATCGACAGTGTTGAATGCGAACGGGAGTTTTACGACGGTGAAAGCTATGGCGCTACCTTACATTGGTCTGATACGTTCCCACCGGGGCCATGATCATATGGCTAAGATTCTGGAGGCGTCGGTGGCTGAGCTTGACCAGCACCTTTCCGAACTTCAGAGTATTCGACGAAATGATTTTCTGCTCTGATAGAAACAGAAAATGAGAAATTCATAGCTGAAGTTGAGTCATCGTATCAGGCCACGGTGGCCATCTAGGACCGCGAGGTGGCCGATGCTGAGGCTACGGCGGAGAGACTATCTCAGTCCATGCAGGAGAAGGTGGAGCTGCAGGCCGCATTGGATGCTAGTATAACGGAGGTTACTGCCAAGATTCTCCTCCATAAAGACCAGCGAGCCCAACTTTTACTAGATGTTGAGCGAGCCCAGGCTGAGCACGTAGCATCTAAGGAGAAAGAAGCGGCTTTTACCCGCCATCTTCTTTCTCTGACGTGCCAGCGACAAGAGTTGGACGCCAAGTATGAGAATGATACTGCTCCTAAGGATGTGGAGGTAATGCATCAAGAAGCTGAACGCCGAGTCTTGGCGACCGTGGGGACTCGGGCTGAAGAGTTGAAGCATCAGATCGAAGAGCTTTCTGCCAATCCCAAAGATGCTTAGGGATTGTAGTCTCTCTTTTCTTTTTTTGGCAACTTTGCTGGGGATGTAATCCTTTACTTTTAAATGCAAAATAAAGAATTTTCTGGTGTGTTCATCTTTACTGTCATGAACTAGTAATTTGTATGGACCTATTATCTTTTGCACACCTTGGTTTTTAGGTACAGATAATAAGTTGGAGAGGACCGACATGTTTACTCAGAGGTAATATGGATGTGGCAAATATGGGGTTCAAATGACAGAATCTTCCTACTCAGAGGTATTATGGACATGGTAGGAGTGACTCTGGAGGAATACATGGAACTACTCAGAGGTAATATGGACATGGAAGTTCTGTGATCGATGTACGGCAACACGGGGGTTGTCTGTACGGGATGTTCACTCAGAGGTAATGTGGACATGGTAAACATGATAAGTAGCACAATCCTACGTAGTATAAGATTCCTCTTTGTAGGGTATAGAGGAGCAACTCAGAGGTAATGTGGACGTGGTTGTTCTTCTATTGGAGATAGAATGCCACGGAACAACTGGGTTCCGAAAGCATAAGATTTTGTGAAAGGAAGGTGTATGTGAGCTCTGAAGATCAGGTCTACTGATTCCCTTGCTAGGTAGAGATGGAAGTACATATCTGAAATATGTCAAGAGTAGTACTTCTTTAGGAACTTGCTGTTGATGGGCATCATGAACAAGTTCCCGTTTGGTCAGGCGAGACGGTAAGCACCGTTTGAGTATACCGTCTCTATGATGAAAGGTCCCTCCTACTTGGGCTCGAACTTTCCTGGTGTTTTGTGATTCAATACCATCGGCCTCCTGACTGCCAGGACCAGGTCGCCTACTTGGAAAGTCCTTTGCTTTACCTTTTTATTGAAAGCCTGTGATATACGGGCTTGATAGAGTTCAATGCGCTGCTGAGCTAGGAGACATTTTTCGTCAAGTGCCTCCAATTCTCACAGACGGCGGCGTTGATTGTCTTCTTCTGTCAATTGGTTTGTAATAGCTATACGGAGAGAGGGTATCTGGATCTCGAGAGGTAGTACCACTTCGCTCCCATAGACTAAGGAGAATGGTGTGTTGCCCGTCGGAGTCCGTACCGTTGTACGGTAGGCCCAAAGGCATTCGTCGAGCTTTTTGTCCCATTCGCATTTGTTGGATGATACGACCTTTTTGAGTACCCTGACGATAGTCTTATTAAAAGCCTCAGCTAATCCATTCGCTGTCGGATTGTAGGCGGTTGATGCCACATTCTGAATACGATTCTTGTCACAGAATCTGCTAAAAAATGGCTGATGAACTGAGGACCATTATCGTAGATAATCCTACGGGGTACCACGAAATGGTAGATGACATGATGCTTGATAAAGCTGATCACCCTAGAGCTTTTCACTTCCGTCAGTGGAACCGTTTCTACCCATTTAGAGAAGTAGTCGGTGATGGCTAGGTTGAAGCGGTATCCCCTCGATGAAGGAGGGATGATAGGTCCCACAATATCCATGCCCCAAGCTTCAAAGGGCCAGGAGACGACTGTAGGATGTAGTGGTTCCGATGGTGTATGGATGAAGTCGACGTAAAGCTGGCAATTTTTATCATAGTCGACAGCATCGGTTGCCATGGTTGGCCAATAGTAACCCATGCGACGCAGTCGATCCTGCAACTTAGGGCCAGGTTGATGAGCCCCACAAGTCCCGTCATGAGCTTCCCGAAAGGCTTCGACTGCTTCTTCGTTGGATATACATCGAAGGAGAAGTCCATCGTAGGAACGTCGGTACAGCATTTTAGTAGCTGTATCATAATAAAATCGAAGGGAATGCCTTCTGACCGAGACGGCTTCTTTCGGGTCTTCTGGAAGAATTTCATAGACCGCAAAGTCGATGAACGGGAACCTCCAGTTTCGAACATTAATACCGGCACTTGTCGTCATGGCATGGGCCATTTATGTGCATAGGTTGTTTTCAGGACAGACCAAGTCTCGACCAACTACCGTAACATAGTGTTGAGTCCCGAGGGGTGCTGCTAATGAGGCTGCGAGACTAGCCAGAGCGTCAGCCTCCAAGTTTTGTAACCGAGGTACATGTTTTATGAAGAACTTAGTGAAGGTTGAGATAATACTCAATGCAACTCCATGGTAAGGAACCAGATCTTCATGATGAACATCGTACTGCCCTCGGATCTGGTTAACTATAAGTTTTGAGTCGCCATAAGCTTCCAGATGATCCACCTCCAGTTGTCGTGCCAACTGGAGTCCCATGATGAGAGCGTTGTACTCGGCAACATTGTTGGAGAACGACTTTGAAAGGGAGTAAGTACGCTGGATGACCAGCTGATCGGAGGAGACTAAGACCACCCCTACTCCTGTAATAATTTGGCCTTTGGGACCTGTTCTTGAAGCGCCATCGAAAAATACCTGCCAGACGGAGCTTTCTTCGGTGACGTTTGATTCTTGGACCTCATCCGGGATGTCTTTATAGAGTCTGGAGGACTCTTGGATGGGGTGCGCGGCTAAAAAGTCGGCTAGGGCTTGACCCTTGACGGCTTTTTGTGGAACAAATACCATGTTATACGGTGTCAACAGGATTGTCCATGTAGCTAGTCGGGAGTTCAATGATCCTGGCTTCGTCATGAGAACCCTGAGTGGATTGACTCGGAAGATGATATGAATTGTCTGGCCCGAGACGTAATGGCTAATCTTCTGGATGGCGAACACCAAAGCCAAACATTCCTTTTCGACGGGTTGTATCGGTGTTCATCCCCAATTATTGTCCTACTAAGGTAGTAAATAGCTTGCTCGTAGCCTGCATCATTGTTCTGAGCCAACAAAGCGCCAAAGGAATGATCCATGGTACGGACATAGAGGAGAAATGGTTTGCCTGCGATGGGTGCCACCAGGACTGGCGGGCTCGTCAGGTCAGCTTTGATATCATCGAAAGCTTTCTGGCATTCTTCTGTCCAGACGTAGGAGACTCCCTTCTTCATGAGCTGGGTGAAGGGTTGATATTTTTGGGAAAGGTTTGCTATAAACCTTCGGATGTATGCAAAACGCCCTTGTAGGCATCGAAGTTCTCGGAGGTTCTTCGGAGGGTCCATGTCAAGGATGGCTTTGGTCTTCTCGAGGTCAAAATGAATGCCTTTTGCCGTGATAATGAAGCCCAAGAACTTTTCGCTAGAAATCCCAAGGAAGGATTTAGCGGGGTTCAACTTGAGTTGATGCGCTCGCATGAGATCGAAGACTGTCTTTAGGTCTTGTAAGTGATCACCTTTGAGACGGCTCTTGACGACGATATCATCAACATAGCATTCAACTATTTTGTATAGATGTTGACAAAAAATGGTACTCATAGCTCGTTGGTACGTTACACCAGCGTTCTTCAAACCAAAGGGCATTACTGTGTAGCAGAAAATCCCTTTCGGAGTCCTAAATGACGTGTGTTTTACGTCATCGGAGAATATTTTGATCTGGTTGTTGCCGAGTACCAGTCCATGAAATACATGCATTCGAAGCCACATGTATTGTCAATCATCACGTCAGTGATTGAAAGCGAGAATTCGTCTTTCGGGCAAACAGTATTGAGATCTCTGAAGTCGATACAGACTCGTATCTTCCCATTCTTCTTGGTGACAGGGACGACATTGGCCACCCAATCCGGATGCTGCTCTTCACGAACGAACCCGCTACTCAAGAGTTTGTCTACCTCTTTATCGATAGCATTCATAATATCAGGATAAAAACGTTGTTGTTGCTGCTTTATATGTTTAGCATCAGGTAAGATGTTAAGTCTATGCATCGCGATCTGGGGATCAAGTTCCGGCATATCTTCATAGCTCCAGGCGAAGACATCGATGTATTCTTTGGCCAATTGGACTAAAGACTCCTGGTCTCTTCCCTTTAGATTCTTGCTGATGAAGATAGGTTTGGAAGAAGACTCATCCCCAAGGTTGATCTGCTCGACTTCGTCTTCGGTAGGGGGTTCGCGTAATTCAAAACGAGACTCCCACTGCGCTCCTAGGCGTTGAGCCCAAGGTTCTTCCTCGAAGAATTTCGATATTTGGCCTTCGCCTTCATCCTCTCGAGATTGTACAGATGCCATGTTGACTGATAGCACCTTCCTGAAGACTGAGCCGATACTGGTATCGGAATCCCAAGTTGATGCTTCAGATGAATGAGAGTATTCCACTTCTTCTGCCTCTGAACTTTTTGGAGTTGCCGGCGACGTGACATTGCCCACCTCCCGTCGGGTACGATGATAGTAGTCATGCGGCTTTCCTTCAGGTATTGGGAGTCGAAGGGGAAGATGTCGGCCTTTGTCGTAGTTCAGGCCATTGTTGCTTTTCAGATCGTAGTCCATCTTTTGGATGAGGTACTTTATCTTTGTTGGCCTATTGGTCAAGGTCAAACCTGATTTTAATAATTGATTAAACTCTGTCTCGATATAAATGCAAGTCAATTCAGATGTTTACCTACGACGTTTTGGACACTGCTCAACAATGGATATCTACGATGTTCAAGACTGAAGTCGTTTGCCATTCCAAATGTATTTCTGTCGAAGCAATGTAATTTTTTATTTTATTGAGTCTAGGAATACATTGTACACCAAGTCGTACTGGCAAATAGGCTGTCCGGAATCGTTTTTCAAAACTGACCTATCTCCTTAAAAATGACCTATGTTTTTGAAAAACATCATTTTTACAAAAAGCTTCTGAAGGACTTTTTAAAAAGCCAAAGTTGATTTTTCTCAAAAATGAACTGGCAGAACCCGAACAGAACTCGGCCCGAGTTCGGCCAAGTAGAACGTTAGTGAACATTTGATTTTGAACTTGGTCATCATTCAGTTGCGGTTTGTTACAAAAAGTTCTGTCGGAATTTTGTCCGAATTCTGTCAGAGTTCTGTCTTTGGAAAAACTATAAATAGAGAAGCATTTCGATCATTTCAAATTACCAATTCACTTTCAATCTCTTCTCTTCTTAAGCTTACATTCTTCCAAAGAGTTCTAAAAAGCTTTTATTTTCAAATCCCAAGCCATTTACAATCCTCTAGTCGATTTGCCAGTGCGGTGCGGTCTAGAAGTTTCAAGAGCGATTGTAATCAGAGGCTTGATAGAAGATTCAACTCTTCATAATTGAAGTTGGTCGAGTTCTTCGTATCAAAGCTCGCATCTGTAGAAGTTGCAAGGACTTCGTATGAAAACTTGCGGGATTTTCCAATAGTGGATTCAACTAGAAGCTAGAGTTCTTCCGACTGGACTAGTCCTCACAAGAGGGAAACCAGTATAAATCTCGGTGTTTGCATTTGTCTTCTGATCACTTTTAATTTCTGTCGTTTACTTTGTGATTATTTTTTATATCTGTGATCTAACTGTTAACAAGATTTTTAATTAGCAATATTTTGCTGCCTACTCTATTCACCCCCCTCTAGATTATTTTGCTTTACGATTTCGTTCCTACAATTGGTATCAGAGCGGGTTATACAGGTAAAGCAAGGTAAAATTGCAGTTATATTTAATTGTTATATAGATCACAGCATTACACATAGCAACTGTGAAATTTACAAGTGAAGGCCAAGCCACAAACAGACCTTCACTGTTGACGGCACAAACTACACTTATTAGAAAACACGTATGAGTTTCTTTTTGAAATCTCTTGATTTTGACTTATGGTCTGTAGTTATTGATGGCTATAAAAAGCCACCTCGTATTAATGTTGATTGTGTTTTAGTTGAAAAACCCCATGACAAATATACAGGGGAAGAAAAGAAAAAGGCCAGTCTTGACGCACGTGCTATTAACACTTTATTTTGTATTTTAGACGGAACTGAATTCAACAGGGTGTCTACTTGCATAACATCAAACGAAGTGTGGAAACTTCTCAAAGTAACCTATGAAGGAACAACACGAGTCAAGGAGTCCAAGATGAGCATACTTACTCAGGAGTACGAGGCATTCAAAATGAAGCCAAGTAAATCAGTCACTCAGATGTATACAAGATTCTTGGATATTATAAATCCTCTGTCTTCACTAGGCAAGGATTACAGTAACCATGAGAAGATTTACAAACTTCTATGAGACCTTACAAAGAACTGGATTCCAAAGGCTACAACAATCATTGAAGAAAACGACCTCTCAACAATATCTCTAGAAACACTCATGGGTAAGCTACACACGAACGAGTTAGAACTTCAAGACTTTAAAGATGCTACACCAAAGGAGAAGTCAGTGAAGACGATCGCTCTCAAGGCTCAACATAGAAGAACCATCGAAGATAATTCTGACAACAGCGACTCCGACTCTGAAGATCAAGCTCTTCTGGTAAGAAAATTCAAGAAGTTCATAAGATTTAACAAGAGAACAAAGGACATCAAAGACAACAACAACAACAACAACAATAAGGAAGATCCTATTTGCTACGGATGCAAGAAGAAAGGACACATGAAGAAAGATTGTCCCTCAGCATCATCATCAAAGAAAAGCAGCAAATATGACAAAGGTTACCTGAAGAAATCTACATCAAGAAAGTATGCCAACACAAGCATATGGCATAAAAGTGAAGCCAGTGACTCAGAAGATGAACAATCAGATGACGCTGCAAATGTTTGCTTGATGGCTTGTGATCAGGTAATTACAAATCCTCTATTTGATCCTTATGATGATTTCACCTTTGAGCAACTAGGAGAGGCTTTCAGTAAACTATTAGATGATTACAGAAAACTGCGTAGCAAATATGAAACCTCTAAGAAGGTACTCAAAGAGTACAAAGGTGAAATAGGAAGACTTACCGACCTACTAGATCATGTTAGAGATAATAACTCTTCAAATGAGTCTGGTGAGCTTTCTTCTATTAAATTGTTGTTACATGAGACTGTTAAGCTATCCGAAGAAAAAGACCAAACTATTATACAGTTAAAGGAAGACCTATCTAAGAAGAGAAAGAGTCTCCAGTGTGCACAGGTCAGATTAGAATCACTTACATCTGACTATACTAGATTATATGACACTTCCAAAAAGTTGGAAATTAGTTTAGGAAAACGGCCTGAAGTTGCTGCTTCCTATTCTAACACGTGTACCGAATCATCGGAACACGCCCAACACTGTCAGACCAAACCATACCAAACCTATGCCCAAGAAGACTAATATGTCTGCATTCTTCTATACTAGAAAACCAAAACTACCAATCATGCACCTCACACTACTTTCAACACTCAACATGCTAAATGTCATTATTGTGGCCTCATTGGTCATATATCTTCAGCATGTAGAATCAAAAAGTTAGTAGATTTAAATATTTATGCATGGATACCGAAAACTAACCAGTCAGGACCCTACAAGAAATGGGTACCAAAAGTTTCATCTGCAAATTGTTTTGTAGGTGGGATACCCTTCACATGCTAGGAGCAAATGGATCCTTGACAGCGGTTGCTCACGGCACATGACCGGTGATGCTTCATTATTCGTAACACTGTCGAAGAGGAATAAAGAAGGATACGTCTCCTTCGGTAATAATCTAAGAGGGTACATAATCGGTATCGGTGACATTGGTAAGGCTCCCTATCCAGTGATTAAAGATGTTTGTCTTGTTACCGAGTTAAAACATAATCTGCTCAGCATAAGCCATTTAGCTGATCACGATTATGGTATTAACTTCGTAAAAGATAAATATACTATAATTGATAGTTCAACTGGTAGTACTATATTTGAAGGTATTAGGGAAGACAACATATATGTATTCTATTTGTTGGAAGATGCTAGCACAGCCGGTAGATATTTGATGGACAAAAGCGTTGAGAGTCAACTATGGCATATGAGACTCGATCATGCAAACATGGATACAATTTCAAGATTATCTACGAAAAAGTTGGTACGCGGCTAACCGGATATTTCTTTCAAGAAGGATACGGTATGTAGTGAATATGAAAAGAACAAAGCTACCAAATCCGCATTCAAGTCCAAGAACGCTATAAGTAGCACTAGACCTTTACAATTGTTGCATATGGACTTATTTGGACCCAACAGAATTGCTAGTCTAGGTGGTAAGTTATATACATTTGTCATTATAGATGATTTTTCTAGATATGTATGGGTTTATTTTCTTGCACGCAAGAACGATGCATTATCAGAATTCGTTACCTTTTACAAGAAAGTACAGAATGAAAAAGGGTTCATGATTACTCTTATGCGTAGTGATCATGGTGGCAAATTTGAGAATACAAAATTCAAGCAATTTTGTGACACACACGGTTATCTGCATGAATTCTCTTGCCCTAGGTCTCCGCAACAAAATGGAGTTATGGAACGTAAGAACAGAACTCTATCTGATTGGCTAGAGTTATGTTAAACCAGTTTAGTCTACCTAGATACTTATGGGCTGAAGCTGTAAATATAGCATGCTATATTCTCAATAGGGTTCTAATTCGACCTATATCAAAGAAGACTCCCTATGAATTATTGTTTGATAGAACACCAAATGTTTCTTATTTTAAAATCTTTGGTTGTAAATATTTTATTCTTAATACTAAACATAATTAGAGTAAATTTGATGAAAAGGCCGATGAAGGTATATTTTTAGGTTATGCAGCAAAGAGCAAAGGATATAGAGTCTTCAACAAAAGAACCATGATCATCGAAGAATCTATCAACGTCAAGTTTAATGAACTAAATCAACACTTAGACGATGATGACAATGAAGACATAATCACACCAAGTACAGCTACTGCAAAACCTTCACATAAAGATGTAGAACCATCACATCAGGCATCAGATGAACCTCCAAGCAAAGAAGCCGAAACTAGCAATCCTGAGACTATACCAAAAGAGATAAGATTCTTGGCTAATCATCCAAAGGACTTGGTAATTGGTAAGATTACCAAGGGTGTAAGTACTCGTTCCTCTAATAAAGATATAGCTTCTTGTGTTGCTTTTGTCTCGCAGTTTGAACCCAAAAATATTGATGAAGCATGTAGTGATAATTTTTGGTATCGGTCATTGGCACCCGATGGGTATTCCGAAATAAACTGAACGACAATGGTTTAGTGACTCGCAATAAAATTTGACTCGTAGCTCAAGAATACAATCAAGAAGAGGGTATCGACTACGATGAGACTTATGCCCCAGTTGCGAGATTAGAATCCATTTTTATGTTATATGCATTTGCATATTTTTATAATTTTAAGTTATTTCAAATGGATGTCAAAAGTGTATTTTTAAATGGTTTTATAAAAGAAGAGGTTTATGTAGCTCAACCACCCGGTTTTACTGATTTCAAATTTTCTGAATATATTTTCAAGTTGAAGAAAGCTTTATACGGTTTGAAACAAGCCCCTCGTGCTTGGTACGATCGTCTAAGCTCTTTTCTACTTGATAACATTTTTTTAAAGGGAAAGGTTGATACTACTTTGTTTATAAAATCTTTGAATAACAATATTCTTTTGATTCAAGTCTATGTAGATGATATTATCTTTGGATCTACTGATGAATCTCTTTGTCAAAAAAATTCAAAGTGTATGCAGAATGAGTTTGAGATGAGCATGATGGGAGAGCTAAAATTCTTTCTCGGACTACAAATCAAACAAACCAACAATAGGACGTTCATAAATCAAGCAAAATACACAAATGATCTATTAAAGAAGTTCGACATGGAAGCAGCAAAGCCACTTAGCACTCCAATGACGACTTCAACCAAGCTTGATATTGATGAACAAGGCAAACCTGTCGACATACGTAAGTATCGAGGCACGATCGGTAGCTTACTGTATTTAACTGCTAGTCGACCAGACATTATGTTTAGTGTTTGCTTATGTGCACGTTTTCAAGCTAATCCTAAGGAATCACATTTGTGCGCAGTTAAGCGTATCTTCCGATACCTTAAAGGTACTTCTTCTGTCGGCTTATGGTATCCCAAAACTACGTTATTTGACCTAACTGGTTATTCTGATGCTGATTTTGCTGGATGCAAAGTAGATAGAAAAAGTACTAGCGGCACATGTCATTTCCTAGGAAAAACTCTAGTATCTTGGTTTAGTAAAAAACAAAATTATGTTGCATTATCAACAACCGAGGCTGAGTATATTGTCGCAGGACGTTGTTGTGCACAAATTTTGTGGACGAAACAAACTTTAGAAGACTATGGATTGTATTTTACACACATACCCATTTTCTGTGACAACACTAGCTCTATTAATTTGACTAAGAATCCAGTATGTCACTCTCGTACTAAACATATCGAGATTCTACATCACTTTCTTAGAGATTATCAACAAAATGGAGATATAGACCTTGTATACATAGACATTCAGAATCAATTAGCTGACATACTCACAAAACCTTTAGCAGAAGATCGTTTCAATTATTTACGTCGAGAATTAGGCATTTTAGATGTCAATAATATTAATTAATTTTGTTTTATTAATTAATTTATTCGATACTCATAAACTGTTTTCGAGACAAGCCTACAAAGAGTCTGTCTGTCACCATGACTATGGTCGTAGCGAAGCGGTACTTAAGAGTTCTCCGGTGAACCTCCGTTATAGCTAGGACAGTACTCCTACAGCTAATCTGAAATAGATGTTGAATAAAGAATATTAATTTATAAAATAATATTAATTATATTATTTTGAGATTTAAAATTACTAAACTCTGAATTAAACATTTGAAACGAATTAATGAAAAAGATGTGGCCCCATTTCTATTATTAGCCAGGCAACCCTTGGCGAATTCGGCCCGAGTTCGGTCCGAATTCGGCCAGAGTTCGGCTGGGTATATATATGTACCAGCCAGAATCCGAGGCCCCTATCTTCTTCATTCTTCCAAACATCCTCAAACAGCAGCAGTCGTGCCTCCAAACCCTAGTTCTTCTCCACCCTTGTTCTTCCAATCCGTGTGGAGATTTTTGTCCAAACTTTGGATTCGTGCGGAGAATCTCGTCCTCAACAGCATATCTAATTCTTGGAAAGTATAATTCCTTCTCTCCTCTACTTTTCAATTCTTAGGGTTTCTAGAATTTTAGAAAAGAATGCCTAAGTTCAATCCCTTCAAGAGGAAGAAGACCAATGCCAGTGAAGAGGCATCGTCTTTGGATCCGCATACGGATTGCCTCTTTTCTCCGGTCCAATCGGACGATGGTGTATCGGATGAGTTTTACTTTAAAACTTCCGATCAAGCTTTTTGTGGTATGCCGATTTTATTATGCGTACTATTTGTACCGGTTCATCGATTAAATGGACTGTCTTTCCGGATCATCGCCCTTACCTTGAGGCATTAGGGTTACAATACTTTGATACCTTACAATTCCCCATTGCTACTAATGCCATTAGATTATTCTATTGTAATTTCGTGTTAGACACTTTCACTGCGAGAACACGTGTCGAAGGGATTGATATCGAATTCACTGATGAAACGTTAGCAGAAATCCTTGGTATTCTAAACGAAGGTGCCCCGCTCGATGACATCACTGATTTTGATTTTCCCGATGGTACGACTCTCGTTAGTTTCAAGAATGAGCTTTGTGCGCCCGCACGCGCTCGTCCTAGAAAGTTTAAGGCTAATAACTTAAACTTGTTTAACTACGAATTACATCGCATCATCTATTCCACTTTACTTCCAAAATCCACTTCCAAAGATGATGTCACTGCACTTGAGCTCTCTGCTCTTTATCACATTCTTAAGGGGATTCCTTTTTCTTCCCCTAAGACTATCATTCAGATGATGGAAAGATGTCGCGGAAGAGACCGCAACCTATCTTATGAGATGATCATCCCTTGCATCTTTCAAAGATTTGATATTGACCTATCTACTTGTGTTGTTGACCCTGAACCCAAGTTCCTCAAACTCTCTCGTCGCAGCATTGCCACTGTTTCTCCACCTACTACACCTGCTCCTCCTGCACCTACTCCCACAGCACCTGGACCTACTCATTCCTACCCTATGACATTTGAGGGTATTCATCAGCACCTTTCAGATCTGCAATCATTTTATGTTGACACTTTCAGGGAACGTGAGTTCCATGATATGACTCGGTTTCAGGCTATTGCCAACTCCTTCACCGATCTGAGAATTGCGCAAACGGGTCACTCTGCTAGCTCTCTACCTCGCAACCCTTCTGTTTCTAGATACCGCGTTGATGATGAAGCGATCCACTCTCTGTTCCAGCCAGGGAACGCCTACGATTTGTATCGTTCTACTGGTGCCACTGCTCGCGACTATGTGGGTGAGTTTTATGCTGGTGCTTCTCGTACTTCTGGAGCTGGTCCTTCTGGACATGCTGGTGCTGCAGCAGCAGACGATGATGATGATGATGATGACTTTTGAGTTATTATGACTTTTGAGACTGATACTTTTGTCTTATGTTTACTTGGAAATGCTCCGACATTCCAAGATTTTATCAGTACTCTTATTTTAGTTATTATCAGCACTCCTTTAGTTATTATATGACTTCTCATAGACATGGTTTTTATTATGCCTCAGTTTGGCATTTTAGTTTATCATTTAGCACTTTATCTGTTTCAATTTTATTCTAGCATTATCTCTCTTTCTGCTTCATATTAAAACTGCATGTGACAAATAACATGCCTGTGTTGTGTATATAATATCTTTTTCACTGTTTTTACCATGCATGTGGTGACTATTTTATATATATTTTTTTGTGTCTTCACTGTGTGTTACTTATGCATTTATTACGGGGGAGCTTTCTCTTTTGCAATTATTTTGTTAAGTGACAACGGGGGAGAAATAGATCTATCATCTTCATGAATACAGGTTATGAACAATTTTTCGTATACATTTTTGAATTGATCCAAACTTAGATGTTATATCGGCAAGGTTTGTCAATTATCAAAATGGAGGAGATTGTTGGCCCTTGGTCATGGTCAAACCTGATTTTAATAATTGATCAAACTCTGTCTCGATATAAATACAAGTTAATTCAGATGTTTACCTACGACGTTTTGGACACTGCTCAACAATGGATATCTACGATGTTCAAGACTGAAGCCGTTTGCCATTCCAAATGTATTTCTGTCGAAGTAATGTAATTTTTTATTTTATTGAGTCTAGGAATACATTGTACACCAAGTCGTACTGGCAAATAGGCTGTCCGAAATCGTTTTTCAAAACTGACATATCTCTTTAAAAATGACCTATCTTTTTGAAAAATATCCTTTATACAAAAAGCTTCTGAAGGACTTTTCAAAAAGCCAAATTTGATTTTTCTCAAAAATGAACTGGCAGAACCATAGCAGAACTCGGCCCTAGTTCGACCAGAGTTCGGCCAAGTAGAATGTTAGTGAACGTTTGATTTTTGAACTTGGTCATCCTTCAGTTGTAGTTTGTTACAAAGTGTTCTGTCCAAATTCTGTCAGAGTTCTGTCTTCGGAAAAACTATAAATAGAGAAGCATTTTGATCATTTCAAATCACCAATTCACTTTCAATCTCTTCTCTTCTTAAGCTTACATTATTCCAAAGAGTTTTAAAAAGCTTTCATTTTCAAATCCCTAGCTAGTTACAATCCTCTAGTCGATTTGCCAGTGCGGTGCGGTCTAAAAGTTTCAAGAGCGATTGTAATCAGAGGCTTGATAGAAGATTCAACTCTTCACAATTGAACTTGGTCGAGTTTTTCGTATCAAAGTTCGCGTCTGTAGAAGTTGCAAGGACTTCGTATGAAAACTTACGGGATTTTCCAATAGTGGATTCAACTGGAAGCTAAAGTTCTTCGGACAGTACTAGTCCTCACAAGAGGGAAACCAGTATAAATCTCGATGTTTACGTTTGCCTTCTGATCACTTTTAATTTTTGTCATTTAGTTTGTGATTATTTTTTATATATGTGATCTAACTGCTAACAAGATTTTTAATTAGCAATATTCCGTTGCCTACTCTATTCACCCCCCTCTAGAGTATTCTGCTTTACGATTTCGTTCCTACAACCTTGTCCATATACCGATAGACTTGAATTCTGTCGGTATCCGGTTCTGGCTCGAGTGGCAGGAGGTTTTAATGACGCTCGACTTTGCCGAAGATGATGGGTTCTTCGTCCCGATTTCGTGGTGGGACTATAAAACAGACTTCTTAGGACGGGACTACTCGATTTACATGATTGACGGTCGTTATTTGTGTTTGTAACGACCATAGAGCGTTATATAGTGTATACATGGCATTCCAATGTGGAAGACTAGAATAATTGAAAGACACTCTATTATTGATAAAACACGAGATTTTATCTCGTGGGATTACATTGTCAAGAGAAGGTGCATCTATATTAGCAGATATGTATTCTTAACTCTTCATCCGTGAGCACTGGACTGGTTCACAGATTTGACCTTGGGATCCGAGAGGGCTATGTAGGCCTTCTCTTGCAGCTTGAGTGAGGCGGAAGATTGCGGAGGCTTGCCTTTAAGATGCACCTTCAGGGGTGCCTCAACTGTGCCTTCCCCTGTAGTTTCGCCACAAGGGGAGTCGACGTTTAAGGAGGTTTTCCCTTGAGCCGTATCTTCAAGGGATCTTCAGTGGGTGTTCTACCTAGAAAAGTCGGTGCTTTTCCAGGTAGCTTGATTGCCATAGGAGGAAGCATCTGAGGCGGTTTTCCTTTGAGTCGAATTTTTAAAGAAGCGTCGGAAATCATCTTTGCCTCCACGTCCGTCTCTGCCGTCGTTTCTGCTTCGTCATCAGCATCATTGGCTTCCCCTTCATCGAGCGACTTATATAAGCTAGCATCGGTGAAGTAGGCTTCGACCCCCTTGAAAGGGTCAATGTCCGTGAACTCTGTTCGGATGATGTCGTTAGTGGACACATACTTCATATATTGGTGGAGTGTAGACGGCACCACCATGTACTCGTGCAGCCACGGGCGACCCATCAGGAGGTTCTAGTTGACATTGGCGTCTAAGACATATCAAGTTACTTCGGTTCGGAGATTACCGATATGACATTTCAGTGGGATATTGCCCAGCGGTTCACTTTTGCTGGCATTGAAACTGCTGATTGTAGTGTTGGAAGGCGCCAGACGATGCATCGAGATTCCCAATGTTGAGAGCAGAGTCCTCGGGATGATGCTGAGGGAAGACCCTGGATCAATCTGAATTTGCTTCACCTTGATGGAACCCGCATATCATGTGTAATACAGTGGCCTGTTGTGCCGGTTGTGCTTGAGCAGCATGTCTTGTTGGATGAAGGTTATGTTGGGGATGACCTCCTCCGCACAATGGCAGTGCACACATATTGTTGGAAGATCCTCAGGCTGCTTAACCTGACTGATGAAGGACTCATCATCCTTCAAGGCTTCACAGAGAGCTTTGCGGGTGTCTTTGGAAAGACGAAGAAGCTCGAACAGAGATAAGCGGGCAGGAGTACCGGCAAGTTGTGCCAGTATGTCGAAGTTGTGGGGCTTGGCTAGCCCCGAAGCATTTTCTCTTCGCAAAGGCTTGTCGAAATGGGCCTCTACGTGCTTCTGTTTATTGGATGCTGGAGGTCTAGATGGGCCCTCTTCCTGGACAGCAGGGGCGGTACAGGGAGGCACCACCTCGACGGCAGCTTCGTCGGGTTGGGCGTTCTGCTGTGAACGCATTTGTACAGGAAGTGCCTCTTCCGTGGAGGAAGAGACCATGCGGCAAGACTTGATCTTCTTGCCCTTGGTTTTGGAGGCAGAGCGTACCCCCGGTTGAGTAACCTCGGAGACGAGGTCTGGGTGAACCCATAAGATCTCTCCCCGAGATGTGGTGAGTGGGATGAGTCCACTCACGTCGTCACGGGTAGGTGGTAGGTTGACCACCTCCATTGTCGCCTTTGGGATGGGGACGACGCTATTTTGTGTTGTGGTTGGCGACAAGGTGCCAAATTGGTGCGACACCAGGTTGGCCGAGACTGTTTTCTTCTCGTAATCGACGGAGACGACATTCGCATTGATCATGCGCTGGATATAGTTCTTGAGGACGTAGCAGTCCTGAGTTGGATGTCCGACAAATCGATGGTAGTGACAGTACATCGGATTGTCTACTCTCTCCACCACGTCGGGATACTTCGGGTCCGGTAATTTAATCTTATCACTCTGCTTCAACATCTCGAAGAGTTGCAATGTGTCTTCCTCATTGAAAGAATAGACCTCATTTGGCCTCGGTGCAAGCGGAGGCTTTTGGGTAGATACTTGTGCGTTTTTAGAGGCATTGACAGTCAACGCCTGCTTCCCCTTCGGGGTTGCTGGTAGCAGGCCGTTTTTCCTTATCTTCGAAGGCAGGGAAAATGACTCCTAGAAGGCGGACATTGCCTGCTGTCTTTTCAGCTACTTCGGCCTCGATAATCAATGAGCTCCAGTCGGAAGGAGGAGTGGAGTTGAGCCAGAGCTTAAATGCAGGAAGCATGTTCATGCTGCAGGAGGAGATGAGTGCATGTTCTGGCATACTCGGGGGCAGTTTGAAGCAGACTTGTTGTCACGACCCGCTCCCGAATAATCGGACACGAGTCGGACACGCCCAGCCTTCGTCGTTAGACACGACGAAGTAAGCTGTACCAAACTAGGGAAATCTAACAGATGAACATGAAAGTATACAATCACAGCATCCAAAACGTATCCCAGAATGATCACCATAATCCATAATTCTATGTATATAATGTACGAGTCATCAAGAATGAAATGTACTATGAATTCTAAATCAATATCTAAAAGTAAGGCTAACAGTCTAAACCTGAAACCTCAAGCTAAGTCATGACCATCCTGCTCAGCTAAGATCCCGGGCTCTGGCCCATAAGGTAGAATGATATCCTGCAAGTATACCTACAACTTATCCAGTCAGGAGCGGAGCAAAGTACAGTTCTAGGTAATGAACAAGACATCATGATAAAAAAGTACAAGGGAACATGGTATGTAAAGTACAAGAAAGAACATGGTGTGTAAAGTATATGAAAGAACATGAAATGTAAGAACATGGTATCTCAGGAATCACAGGAACTAAGTACATGATATATCTCCTGAATGTGTGTACAATATTTGAAATATAACTAAGAATGTGACCGGCTAGGGGTAAGTACATGAAAGCACATGAATGGTACGACTTAGGACCCACGTACACGATTAGGGGTCTAAGCTAAACACACCTGAGTTATTTCTTGGGTTTGGTCACATAAATAGTATATTTCCCCTCCCCAGGTACAAGTAATAAGAACAAGGAACATGAGCACCAGAAAAACATGTCGTGTCGCAGTGTGTCAATCAAGGAAGCACATAATATAATGAAATATACAAGACCATAGAATGTACTTGCCTTGCTCCGGTAATCAAGGGTAGGGAGGTGATCTGTAAGTCCACCTAAATTTTAGTACAAGTTGGTTAAGATTAATACTAACTAGTTAACATCTAATACAATATTATACTCCATAGAATCCTATTTAACAATTTAAACTTAATTATTTAGTCCAGGATCATGACCTTATTATTCAATCCTTGATAATGATATATTAACCAATTCTAGTCTAAAAGATCTAACAGTTCTCAACTAAACCCACCTACTATGTAGCAACCATAATGAACTAAAAATGAAACCCTACTATTTCCAGAATTGATTCCCAACACAAAATTAGCATGCAACCCGAGGTCATCCAGAGGTTTATGCCTTAAACAGAACCTTCCCACCAACTTAATAACACAGAAATCTCTTGATTCATAAAAGGAAATATCATCACCACTATTCCAATCCAAAAAGAAATACTCAGTTTATAAAATATTCATAAGACTATCACCTGCAAGCACTTTATAGAATTTATACAACACAACTAAATATAATAAGTTATGCCAAAACCACATCCCATTCCCAACCGAAATTACTAATGGACATGATGTCCTGCCCAGGTTGGATCAACCACAGAAACCAAAAGAAAAATACAGAACAAGGAAAAGTTTACAATTAAATTAAAATCAAATCATTCATCAACAGAATGGAGAAAACTTTAACAAACATTTTCTCACTAAAAAATTTGTAATCTAAACTCAGCAAAACTAAAGTTAGCAAAATTTATCAAACTAAACTGGATAAATAAGTCACTCTCTCTACTACTCCTGTACTGCACACCCATGCCAAACTAAATTCAAATCCCAGTCGATCAATACTCATGTATATGACTCAAAACCTAAAATATACACATTCAAAATTTATCAAATTAAAATAAGACTCCAGCTCCCTGTTAATCCGGCCCTGACACGTACACACGTCCCGGATAAGAGCTCTGCCTGGACACAGCTACATCACTGCAACACAAATGTCCCACACAACTTGACACAGTCTTGAGAACAGATCTCTGGATACGAGCAGTAATCTTGAAGGCATACTAAACAGATACACATACAAGACACGAACAGAAAACTGCATCCGCACAACAAATGTATCCCTACACGTAAGCAGATGATACGCCACCCCAATTTACCAACCCTGACGTCGAACACACGAAACCGAATGAACTCATAACTATAATTAACATGGAACTTAAAATCAACATGAAAGCTATATGTACGTTAGAAGAATTATGGTTGCAACTGGGGACACGTTCCAATAATCAGATACGACACTACTTAATCTATCAAAGACTCGATCCAGAAATATTCTATAGGCTCGAACCCGAAAATGCTATAGACTCGATCGATCTATCCTCTAAGCCCTTCACGAATTTGCTGAGCGCTCCCCGAGTTTCCAAGGAAATTGCTGAGAAGGAACTGAACAGAGAATTCCCGACTCAAATCTGAACAAAAGAACCGATCAATTGATCTTGACACCCAACGTTCCCGAGAAAATAACAAGCATCCTAAATCTACTATGCTCATTTGACGTCAATGCTCGAACACAAAGTGATCTGTACGTCGCTGGAGAAGAGACGCTGAAGACCCGCTCGTCGAGATCAGGGACGTCCTCCTATGTAGGAGATGATCTGCACTCCTCGTTGCCAGGAAAGCTCGTGCTCCGAAGCGATGCACGAAACTCCATACCGAACCCTGCTACCGATCTAGCCGCTGGAGAAGAGGATTGCCGGCCATCATCGCCACCTTCATCGCCTTTGCGTCGTTGGAGAACCTTGGAACGAAACCACCAAGGAAACCTAGGTCTACGGCTCTACAGGAGAATTGGGGATGAAGGAAAAAGAAAATAAAACGAATGGAAATTTTCGAGAGCTCAGTGAAGAATGGAATGAGCTCTCTCTCTCCAACCGTTCACTATAATATAAGGAAATTTTGCGTTTAGGTCCCTCCGCAAATGGCACTTTAACACAAAGACCCTCCCCCTTTTCACTTTTTATGGTTAAGCCCCTCCGCTCAAACAGTTTTTGCACAAAACCCCTCTGCCTTTTCATAATTGCAGGTTTGTAAAAAATTAGTTAGGGAAGTCACATGGTGGGCCCTAAAGTTGTTACAACAAACTTTCAAAAATTTAAAAATTCCTGCTCTTAATAAATTTCCCTCCAAATAATATAATTTAAAATACTTATCATTTATACCAACATATTATAATAAAAATATGTTAAATTCAAAATTTTGAGAAAGTGGAGTTACACTTGTCGGAATCGTTTGATGAATGCTCGAACCATTTCTTTTTCCTTCTGATGTACCTCTATAAGGGACGCCATCGTCATGTCTTTCCCTCCGTGGTAGAAACGATCGAGGAAGAGGCGTGTCAAGTCATCAAAGGAGGATATGGAGTTGTCAGGGAGACTGCAGTACCAGTCGTAAGCTACTCCTTTCAATGCCCCGACAAACAGGCTGGTGAGTAGCGCGTCTTCCTTCGGGAGATGTCCCGTTTGAGACTGGAAGTACGTCAGATAATAATGTAGAGAGTCCTTCCCGTCGTATGGTATCAACATTTTTGGTTTATACTTGGGAGGATATATCACTTTGTTCCATTCGAGGGGGTATGGTTGCGGGATCCCCATCTTCTGGCGCTCCTCCTGTCTGTTCTTTGACTCGAAGCGCTCACGCAAGTCCCTGGTCATCTCAACCATGTCTTCCGTGGAGCTGGAAGTCAGAGAAGGTGGAACAGTCTGGAGTTGTACATTTGAAGGTTCTGATACTCGAGGTGCTTTGCGGCAATCGGTATTCAAGGATGCCCGTTGAAGGGGCACACTTGATTTTTTGTTGGCTCCTGGGTCAGGATTGGTGGAAGGTACTCTGGCCAAAGCTGACCGTATCTCAAACACTGCTTGAGTCAGTGTTTGCATGGAGGCAGAGAGGGTTTTGAGTCCCCCTCCAAAGTATCCATGTGTTGAACAAGGTCTGTTGGCGGAGCATCAAACTCCGTATCACCACCTCATGTCATGTATACTGTTATGACGTGACTAGAAGTGGATGGATCGATTGAAGCTTCACTTTCAGCCTCGCTCTCCTTTAGAAGAGTCGTTTCTCCTGGAGTTTCATCCTGGCTACCCCCCAGTTATGCTCTGGAGGATATCCTCGTCTTTGGGAGGAGAATCAACAAGGGCTTGAATACCCCCAGCTATTACTTTTTCCGAAATCTTTTTTCTCGCCCGGGTGCCTTCGAACACTCCTGAGGATGGGACAGTCACCTTGGTCTTCCTCGGCTGGCTCTTGGATGAGGACGAGGAGTTGTCAGTCGCTTTTCGGATTGATGAGGAGTTAGAGACTACGTTGTAAGAAGCAACCTTTAGTTCCGGCTCTTCTTCAATCGACACCTTCTTCTCGAGGCGACGTCGGAGGGGTGTTGACAATTGCAGTCGCTGGAACACAGACTGCCTTTGTGGTTGGACTGCTATCTTGCAATAATAGTTGATAGTGACCATGGCACATGTGTGCCTATGAAGGGCGCATTGTGCTTGTCGGTCGACTCTCCTGATCGGTGTTTGTGAATGATCATATTACGCAAATTATTAGAGGAGAGTGCCACCTTTACACCTCCATCAGGCGCATGGCAAGGCCAAGCGCCGGGATGATCAAGTGAATGTTGCGCCCCCTGATCCAGCGTATAAGGCGTGTCCAGATCAATAGTGGGGGAACCATATTTATAGTGACTTGAACCAGCCTCAGACGCACAACCAATGTAGGCACGGGGGTTCAAGACTATAGAATTTGCCTTACACGGCTTGGTTGCAAACGCAGCAGATACGTCCAAGTGAGACAAGGACTTTAAGGGTCGGCTCATTTTTGGCACAGAAGCACCCGAGTCAACTTTGTACAGCTTACCATCAACAGCGCGCATGATTGTGAGCACATGCTTCTGGTTTGCCGTTGGCATAGCACGTTTGAGGCGCATGGCCCGTGCCGCCTTGGACTACTTCGTACCAGCCTACTGGAGCGCATAGTATTCAGAGTCCAAATTATCCTTGTCATGACATTGAGTGAACCTGTCAAAGACAGAGGCCTTCTGCGGCGCACCAGAGTTCATGCGTAGGGCGTTAGATGCGCCCCAGCTCCGTCGACAAATCTTTCTTGACTGAGAAGGAGATGGTTGGGGAATATGGTTATCACCATATTTTTTCGAGAGATGTGCTGCATCTGTGGGCACATCCTGGCTGCTGAGGACGTCAGCGCGAAGGATAGGATGCATCGGCGCATCCCCTTCAGTGATGGTGCCAAGGATCTCTACCTTGCGCACCCAGGCTTGGCGAGTCTTCTTCGACTTCGACAGACGCTTCGAAGGACTTGCGCTGCATTCAGAGATGACCTCCTCATACGCCTGTTGATTGAGGCGTACGACTAGTGTCTTGTGGGAGGAGCCCACCTTCGTGTCGTCAGATTGTGACACAACTTTCTCATCGGAGGAGAAAGAGGTCTCCAGCAGAGTCGCCAGCTTATTTGCCATTAAAATCTTTGAATTAGAATTTTAATTACAAACAGAACATTGTTATAATGTAGGACTTAGATGTAGTCCTAGGAGTACACTTTTGTTTTTATCTGGGTCCTATGTCGATGGAGCGAGTGGTAATGCGTTGACTCCATTGACGATCTGACGACGATCTTAGGTTCTCTGAAGGTCTGGGTTGCTCTGGATGCCGGAGCTTACGGAGGGGAAAGAAGAAGTTGAGTGTCTCTTCCAATCCCTGTGAGTAGATGTACATCTCTGTAATTCTGATGATCTCGTTCTCTGTGTTTGACTGTCTGTCTGTGTGTGTGTCTGAAAAAAGAAAATAATCCCTCTATTTATAAGCAGCAGGTTGAGTTGCTCATGCCGTATATGTCGGATGCGCCTGGTCGTGGAAATGCCACGTGGCTGATGCTGGCAGGGGCGTTTGGTTGTTGTGCCCTTATTTGGGGATTGAATCCTTTCTGTTGCGCCTGTGGTGCTGTGGAAGAGATGACACGTGGCGACTGAGAGGATTCTTCGGTTGCTGAGATCTTGGGTGGTTAGTACCCCTTCGTAGATTAAACTGAGTCAAGGGATACGTGGCGTATGTCCGTAGCTCAAAGATCTCGGATTTGGTGGAGAATGATCAGATAGGATGTGTCTAGGATCGGGCGCATGAGAAGACTTTGGCTCATAACCTTCAGGAGGCATGAACCAGTCTGGGCGTATGGCTTTTGAGGCATATGCGAATCTTCGGGCGCATGGCTGCAGAGGCGCATACGAGTGGTTGGTCAGCCACGTGGATTGTAACCGTCAAAGGAAAGTAATGATGACGCTGACGTCAGTGGCGCTTTGTTTTCTTAAAAAGCTGTTATTTCTTTATCATCGAAGAATGGCTGCTGTCGTATCAGACTTTAGCATTTAACGCTCTTGACGAGTGATGAGCTTTTGAGTGGGCGTATTGATCTGCGTTCCACTAGGCGTATAGGGACGCGTGGGGAGCATCCTTATGAGGCACTTGGTACTGATGGGCGTGTCTGTATAACGTGCGGTATCTGACCGGCGTATCTTCATTGGTCTGACTGTTGAGTTCTTCGAGTGCTTTAAATAGTCATTTTGACTTGGCTGAATTCGAGGGGACAGGTTCATCACCATGAATGCAAATTTATTGTATAGAATTCGGAGAGCCCGCCACTTAGCGCGTGGGTTTGATTTGCCCGGCCTATAAATAGCAGTAATGAGAGAGTTTGTTTCTCGTTTTCTTCCGTCTTTCCGAATGGAGATAAACTTCTTCGTTCGAGTTCATTCTATTGACAAGACGCTCCCGAGGGTGAAGATGCGTCGAGTCGTCTTCGTACGCACTTGTGAAGGTGACTATTACATCCAAAAACTGGGATCGCGGGCTCCCGATGCAGGCTGAAGGTGCCTGTTGCATCCAAAGATCGGGATGCTCGAGTCCCGTCTCCGTTATGTTGTAAGAGCCGCAGATCGGAATTGCGGTGCTCTCCTCTTCCTTGGACTTTGGAGAGCTCTTTCTCCAGCTAGAGTGGGGTTAATCGCCCACCCTTGTTATGCTCAAAATCAAAGTAGAACACATATGTTGAGACTTCATGATGCACCTGACTGAGATGATGAAGAGATGCGCCTGGCTGAGACGCTGAAGAGATGCGCCTGACGGATGATGCGCCTGGCATGGGACGCATGGTAGTTTGATGCGCCTGGCTGTAGTCTTAGGATATTTCTTTTTGTAGAAGTTCTCCTTTGTAAAGCCTTTCTTTAGACATGTAATAGACTTTTATATGAAATAAAAATCTTTTTTTAATATCTGTACTTTTGTTGTCCCTTGCTGTGCCAAGTACTTCGTTTGAGCTCCCTAGCGCATGTAGTTTAAGCGCATAGGAATTCTAGCCTATAGATGTGCCTAAAATTCTATGCTTCTACAGACGCCACTATCTTTATGGTATAGCGCATGCAATCTATACCGATCACAAGATCCTCAAGTACCTATTCACTCAGAAGGAGATGAACTTGCGGCAAAGGCATTGGCTTGAACTAACCAAAGATTACGACTTGACTACTGACTATACGCAGAGCAAAAGAAATGTTGTGGCATACGCTCTGAGTTAGAAATACATTGCCTCATTATCCATCGACAGCAGATTACTACGGGACCTAGAAGAAATGGACATCGATCTCCGGGTTCGATTCAGGGATGTGCAGTTACCACAGTTGCAGCTAAAGCCGAGCTTGCGAGAAAAGATCAAGACCGCTCAGAAGGATGATTCGTACATGAAGAAAGTGAGAGAGCTAATTTTAACGGGTAGTACGACCGACTTTGCGGAAGATAAAATCAGCGTGCTTTGATTGAAGGGTAGGCTATGCGTTCGGATGATTCAGAACTTAATAAGGAAATATTTACAAAAATGTACTACGCGAAGTACTCCTTACATCCAGGTAGCACAAAGATGTACAAGAACCTCTGTATGACCTTCTAGTGGCATGGAATGAAGAGAGATGTGGCACTCTTTATATCATAATACATGGCCTTTCAGCAGGTGAATGCTGAGCATCAGAGGTCGGGCGGAAAGATACGGAATTTGGCAATTTCGGGATAGAAGTGGCAGCACATATGCATGGATTTTATTATTGGTATGTCGAAGACGCCGCAGGGAAATAATGTCATCTGGGTCATCATTGATCGACTAACCAAGTCAGTGCACTTCATTGCCATAAAAGTTACTTTGGGCGTTGATCGTATGGCTCAGATTTATCTTGACGAGATAGTACGGTTGCACAGAGTCCCTATATCCATTGTCTCTGATCGGGATGGACAATTTCTATCGTGCTTCTGGAGTAGCCTTTAGTCGGCTCTAGGTACCAAGTTACAGTTCAGTTCAGCTTACCATGCCCAGATCGACGGCCAAACGGAACATGTGAATCAGATTCTCGAAGACATGTTACAGCTATATACAATTGACTTCAAGTCGAGTTGGAATGTTCATCTACCTCTGGCTGAATTTGCATACAACAATAGCTATCAATCCAGCATTCAGATGGCACCGTACGAAGCTTTGTACAGACGGAAGTGCAGGTCATCCATTTGTTGGCACAAAATCGAAAAGCAACAGATTCTCGGCCCGAAGTTGGTAGAATAGACTGTGCAAAAAGTTTGCCTCACTCGGGAAAGATTAAAGACTGTGTAGAGTCGACAGAAAAGTTATGTGGATGTCCATCATCGATCCCTCGAGTTTCTAGAAGGCGATCACATATTTCTTAAAGTGTCGCCCAAGCGAAGAGTTACCCGGTTTGGCACAAAGGAAAAACTGAGTCCTAGATTTGTTGGGGCGTTCAAAATACTCAAGTGAGTCGCCCCAATGGCCTATCAAATTGCCCTACCGCCAGTGCTAGCAGATGTGTATGATGTCTTCCACGTCTCTCAGTTGTGGAAGTACGTGTACGACCCAAGCTACGTGGTAGATTTTGGTCAGTTGGAGCTGAAGTCTGACTTATCGTACGTTGAAGTGTCGGTCCAAATATTAGAGCGTAAGGATAAACTACTCCGGAATCGAGCAATCCCTCTCCTCTGTGTGCTCTGGAGTAATCATCCAGTCGGGGAACCGACCTCGGAGCTTGAATCAGAGATGAAGGAGAAGTTTTCTTCATTATTTTCTTAGAGGTAGGTTCTATTTTTAAGTTTCGAGGACAAAACTTTTTCTTAGTTGGTTATGGTATTGTGCCACATCCCTACATCGTGCCCCATTTTCGTCCACGGGGTGTGCAAGAAAGGAACATTGTTGCTATCGATTCAGTTAGAACCGATAGATTGGGATCGATTAAATCGGTCGAACGGAAACGATTGAATAAAGATCCTTTTTTCGTTATGGAAAGGCTTTTTCGAAATCAAGTCCCACATTATGTCATTTATATGGTGCTTTAGCTCCTTTGCAATGCTTCAAGGCTCCAGAGTTAGCTCCGTGCCTTAGCATGTACGAGGGAAGACTCTGCACCAGTCGAGGTTCTTCCGTACCCTGCAAGCAGTCTAGGTGGTTATCAATACATTAAATGCACTGGTGGGGAGGCTAGCTCGCCCGCTCTCTATCATTACCAAATATGTTCAATTAGTTTCATGCAACATATATCAGTTGTTGTCCTTCTAATCTTGTCTTAGATCAGTTTCATGGCATATAATGTAAAACATATCTTGTGTTACAGACATCAAGTGTCGCATAAGGATAACATGCACAACTTGTCATACTTACTGTACGATCTTTTATGTCCAAGGTAAACCAAGTTAGCCAGTATATTATACATAATGACTTGACGGATTTGCATAAGAAAATAAGAGTATCATGAGTGTGTTTCTGCCTCAGGTTAACGAGGTACCCAAATTTCTAAGATGTGTTATACTCAAGCCTTGTTCAGAGGCATTTCATTCAGTTACTCAGTTGTTCAGATTACTCATATTACTTATTTCAATTCAAGGACTAGCACGCAGATTATCGCTAGCGATCCAACTTAATCTATATAAACTAGTTGCTGGTATCATAAGCCATTTTGACTATACAAACTGGATATTCGTAGTGATGTTACCTACCGGGCATGATAGCCGGTACACCCTGATAGACTAAGCAATATCGACATTATGTCGCTTGTGTGGCCGTACACGAACATAAGTCGCTTGTAAGCCATGATTCCTCCTAGGCCGACACGATCCCTAGTACCCCAGCTTCTGATCGTCTGAGGAATCCTTCATCCATATCCCTCGTGCACGATTTGTACACGACTATTTCGTATTCTATTTTTATTTTTAACTTAACGGGCTCTTTTAGCCATAACGGATTAAAGTCTAGGTTGGCGGCAGCACTCCGTGCAGCACGGGTAACAAGCCCCATTGCACATATCGACATACATATCGATAATCATACTTTTCTTCTTTCCTTTCTTTCTTTCTTTCATTCATTCATACTTTCTTTTCTTTCTTTCTTCCATTCATTCACTTATTAATTAATTAATTCATTCTTTTGTTATCATTATGCAGCTCTCGGTATGGGAACTACCTTGGCGACCCAACGGTCCCGAAGCCTTTCCATGTTTCTATTACTCGGCTCGGAACGACTATTTTGATAGTCTTTCTGCCTCAATTCAGTGAACCATTAACTATGCCAAGCGTCAAATGGTACGATCTAACTGACAAGCATTTTATACATAATGGAGTGCATAAGAAAATCTACTCGAAACATAAGCAGTGCATTGGCACGAGCATGGAGTGCGATACGAGGGTTCAAGTAAAATTCCAACTTCATTCCATATTCTACATAAGCGATACAAGATGGGGTTATTCCCTTAGCTAGGTGCGTTAAGTTCTTTTATTAGCATGCAGGGGGTTATCGCTTGGCGATATAGCAATACCGTCCATGCTATTATGTGTCTAGGCTAAGCAAAGACAGGTTCATCGGAGCCACCTACCTTACGATGATCGCATCGGCCGAGCGAGACTCCGACCGTGCCTTTGAAAGTCTACGTATGGATTCTTCTGAAGGGCCAAGTCTATTGCCTTTGCCTTAAGCGATTCGTTTCGCCGAGCAAGGCTGGATCTGAGTCATTGCACTTGCGCCGTTTGAATCGGCATTCTACTTGCGCAGAGCTGGTCATTACAATTCATACTGTAATAACTATTTCATAGATTTATATGCAAAAGATGTACAAGTTTGTACTACTTCACTCATTTTAGCACAGAAGGTCTTCATGCAAAAATTGTTGACATCACTGGGATCGTCAATCTAAACATATGTGTAGGTCACTATCTTCGCACCGCGTGTCATAAGTTACAAGAAATATCATTAATCTCTATGTTACGGTGGCGTAATCGTGGCTATGGTAGCACAATCCTGGCGAACGCTTTGAACTATGTAATGAATCATACTAAAAGCAGCGCTGGCTTCGAGATTCATTATGCCATTAGTTAATTCCCTATATTTATTAGGGAATATGAACCACCATCTTCGCATAGAGTGTTAGTCCCGGGGATTGATCAAAGATGGTAGACTCGATGTCGAGATCAGAGGTTCAATAAATGTTCACCTTCTGATTATTCTCGAGATCCAGGAGGAACACTATAATATAAGTCTGATTACAAAAGCCATAATAATCAGAAAGAAAATCTCACGTTCTTCCTCGCAATCGCAGTTGCTGACGGACAGAACTGAGTTCAGAAAATAAATCTCACGTTCTTCCTTGCAATCGCAGTTGCAGACGGATAGAACTGAGTTACAACTCAGATGAAAGAGAAGAAAGAAGAAAGAAGAAGAGGAAAGGTTCTTGCTGGGGTGATTAAGATCACCGTTGCTCAAAGCAAGATTCGCCCCAACACGATCTGCTCCCAGGAACCAGCAAGTTTACGAAGAACTTCTGGAACGCTCGTAAGTCAATATTTGAGACTTGAACGGGCTTCCTAGACTTTACAGACTCCCTTAACTCTCTTCTTGGTGCATCTTTCAAAGGAGGCCAAGGGGCTCTATTTATAGAGTGGAGTTGAGACTTCATCTCTTCTCCTATCCGATGTGGGACTAAAATAACTCAAAAATAAAGTTTGATATTTTAGATCATCCCACAATCAGCATAGAAGTGTGCCAGTCCACGCCTACCCCCCGAACACTCTCGTACATGCACGAGACATCCTGGAGTCCGTGTCCGAGTCCGAGTCCGCACAACAAAAATCAACTTGCATCCTTGTTGGATTTAATCCTTTTTCCTTCTAGGAAAATACTCCCACATGGCACAAACTTGTGCCCCACTACACCTCATGTGCACACCTCAACACAAGCAATGCATTATATTGAGATACTCACCATTTAGTGTAGCCGATGTGGGACTATCTTTTCTAGTCCAAAGGCAAAAAACACCAACAATCCCCCACATATCTCAATATATGGGTTGAGCGTTCCCCACAGTGACTGCCCATCATGCATTAGGAGAGATGTCGCTACGACTTGAATCTTCCCGCATAGGTTAAATAATAGCATGATACAAGAATGGACTAAGCCTTGAATTCTGCACCATAACTGCAATTCTTCCTACTCACATAATGACATCAACTGTGCTTCTGGCTGCACATTGAAGGCCTTATGCCAGCCTGATTTCAGTGTATAATTTTTGGGCATCTACAAGTTTACCCTCAAGAGACGGCCTGATATCTCTGTCCATATACTATAGGTGAGTTCTTTATAAAAAAGTTATGGCATGAAGCATCGCACTTCTTTGCGGTGCTACGCCGCTATGACATGGCTTAAAGCCGAGGCTTTACCCCACCTGGGTACCTCATCGCAGTGTCATACGACTGTAGCATGAGGTCACAAGCCCCTTTGTAGTGCCAAACTACCCAGCATGAAGCCTTGCGCTTCCGTGCGGTGTTACGCCGCTATGATATGGCTTGCAAAGCCGAGGCTTCACCCTACCTGGTACCTCTTCGTGGTGTCATACCACTGTAACATGAGGACATCGTCCTCTTTGTAGTGCTGTCTACCTCTCTTTATTACGATTATCGTACAACATTAGGCTACCTGCCTATTTGCGGTGCTACTCCGCTGTGACTTGGCTTACAAAGCCGAGGCATTACCCCTACATGGGAACCTCATGGTGAAGTCACCTCACTGTAGCATGGAGTTACACTCTTTGTGTTGTTGCACTACCGTGCTTCCTGTAAAGTACTCCAGGCATTCACTCTGCCTGAGAACTCATTAAGGCATTCAAGCCAACCTTCCCACATGATCCGTTTTTCGCAGAAAATAACAGTAGACAACAGTGGTTGTAGGTCCGTAACCTCTCCATGTCACAGAGGACAAGTACCTACCGTTCCTGATATTTTTCTGGTTAATAGTCCTCCCTTGAACCAAAAGTTAGATGCCTAGTAGATTTCTCTTTGAACTAATAGCATAAAACTTTATGGTAGAATTGTAATAACACAATATCAGAATGCCTTCAAGCCCATTTTACAAGCTGTGTCGTCGACCAGCTGGCGCTTGAGGTCCTTGGTGAACGGAACCGCCAGGTTCTCCTGACTTTGAACATCAATCACTGCAATAACACCCCTCTTGATGAGATCGTGTATTATCCTGTACTTCAACCGCACAGTCCTCTTCTTTCCGTTGAAGAGGTCATTTGATGCCACCGTCGCAGTCGCCTGGTTGTCGCAGTATATTGGTATCCTCGGTATTTGCACCCCAACCACTGGAAGATCATACATGAGCTTCCGAAGCTATTATGCTTTCTCCGCTGTGGTATCAAGTACAAAGAACTCAGATTTCATGGATGATCACGAGAGCATAGTCTGCTTCTTCGATTTTCACGATATAGCAGCTCCATCCATTATAAAAATGTATCCACCTGTAGACCTCTCGCTCTCCACTTCTGAGCACCAGCTGGCATCACTGAAGCCTTCCACTACCGGCGGATCTCCGCTGTAGTGCAGTGCATATGTCTGAGTCTTCTTGAGATATCTCATAACCCGTTTCACAGCTTTCCAGTGCTCAATGCCTGGGTTGCTCGTAAAATGACTCAGCATTCTCATAGCGAAAGCTATGTCAGGCCTTGTGGCAGTAGTAGCATACATCAACTCCTGATTACGGTTACATACTCCAGCTGCCTGACACTTTTCCTTGAATTAGGCTTCAGTTTCAGATCACACTTGTATGGCGTATCGATCCTTGGAAGATCCTGATACCCGTAACGAGTGATCATCTTCTCAACATAATGAGACTGTGACAGTGCTAGTCCAGTATCTGTCTGGATGATCTTGAGTCCCAAGATAACATCAGTATCTCCCAAATCCTTCATACTGAACTTCGTTGAGAGGAACTTCTTTGTCTCTGTGACACAGCTTATATCCGTACCTAGGATTAGCATGTCGTCCACGTATAGACAAATGATGACTCCTCTTCCGTCAGTAAACTTCGAATAGACGCACTTGTCTGTTTCACTGACCCTGTAGCCATTTGACCTTATGACTTTGTCAAACTTCTCATGCCATATTTTGGAAGCTTGCTTTAAACCGTACAGAGATTTTATCAACTTGTAGACTTTGTCTTCAAGACCTTTGACGACAAACTCTTCTGGTTGTTGTATGTAGATCTCTTCGGTCAGTTCGTCATTCAGGAATGCCGTTTTCACATCCATCTGATGTATCACCATCTTATGTATCGCTGCGAGAGCAATCAACATTCTGATGGTGGTCATCCGGACTACTGGAGCATACATGTCAAAGTAGTCGATCTCCTGCTTCTGAGAAAACCCCTTGGCCACTAACCTGGCCTTGAACTTGTCAATAGTTCTATCTGCTTTCATCTTCTTCTTGAAGATCTATTTGCATCCGATGGATTTCGCTCCTTCAGGAAGATCAACCAACACCCAAGTGTTATTTGAGGTGATAGAATCAATTTCATTGTCAATCGCCTTCTTCCAGAAAATATCATCTTTGGTCTTTATCGCCTCATCATAGGTAAGCGGATCTGCTTCCACATGATAGGTGATGAAGTCATCTCCAAAGTTCTTAGGCCTCCTTGCTCGCTACGACGACGGCTCAGCGAGTTCTGGTTCAACCGTTGTCTCAACAACAACATCTTCTTGGATTACTTCTTTATTGAAAACTTCAGTTTCTTGCGCACCCTTATTGTTCTCCGGTTTATCCGTAAGAATAATATTCTTGTGCCTTACAAATTGTCTTCACGATATTCGATGATATGATTTGACTCAATATCAAGAAATCTCCGAGCATCACTCTTCTTGGCATACCCCAAGAAGATCATCTTCGTAGTCCTAGTCCCTAGCTTCTGAATCTTCAGATCTGGGAGCTTCACATAAGCCAGAGACCCCCACACTCGAATGACATTCAAGTTAAGTCTGACTTTGAACCAGTGTTCATGAGGAGTTACGTCCGAAGTTGCATACGGCACTCTATTTAAAATAAAAGTGATCGTCCATGCAGCTTCTCCCCATTAGCATTTAGGAAGATCCATAGTTAGCAGCATTGAGTTCATCATTTCTGTCAACGTTCTGTTCTTCCTCTCCACTATCCCGTTAGATTGAGGAGAATACGGAGCAGTAGTCTCATTGATGATTCCATGTTCTTTGCAGAACGATGCAAATTCATGAGACCTCTACTCTACATTTCGATCACTTCTGAGTAGTTGTAGATCGGTTTAACGTTCAGCTTCAGCCTTGAAGTCTCTGAACTACTCGAATGCTGCATCCTTCTACTTGAGAAGTCATACGAACGTGCACTTCGAGAAACACTTCGAACCGGCCTCTGTGGAGAATTGATAAAAGTCACATATATCTGAGTGTACTAACTCTAGATGATCAGTACTTTAGTTCAATCGTCTGAGCAGCTTTCCAACAGTCTTGTATCTGTACAGACCTTAAACTCTTCTACCTTTTTACCCCCACATTCCGAAGATAAGGTCCCGGTAGGACAGCTTGAGTCTACTTCTGTCATAGAACAACTCTCAGTCCACTCAACCATCAGCAGAAGTTCGAACATTCCTTCAGCATCGAACATCTTTTCGAAGCATGTTCCTCGCCAAGAAATTACCAACTGGCTAGTACGAATGTCCATTTTTCAAGTCTGTATTAGATAACAGACTTTCTGAGATCAGATCGTCGAAAAATCTCTGGTACGTGCAACACGCATTCCAGTGTCCTTGTCGGTTGTTAATAACCACTGTCTCGATCTTCAGAACTTTTGCTAGATATATGTTCGCCATCGAGACCTTTGTCATAACATGACTCGTCATTTGTGAACAGCTAGCTCCTTTGAGAGCACACGTGGTCAGATGCACTAGTGTCAGACCACTAGTTAGCTACCACGCTAGATAACTCAACCTGTGCAACAATAGCAACCAAGTTAAGTAATCAAAATAACCAAGTTTAGCTATACCTGCTATTTTGGTTTGGGCTTGGATTTGTATTCACTCATGTAGTGGCCATTCTTGTCACAGTTAAAGCAAGTCACGTGGGACTTGGACTTCTGTTGCTTGAACGAATGACCATTCACTTTTAGATTAGTGGAGTCCTTCTTCTTGTGATGAGAAGCCACCTGCTTTCCCTTGAACTCTCTTATCTGCACCAAGTTGGCCTTAGCCAGTTGTTTGCACAGAGAGTCCATCTTCTGTTGAGATCGCATTTCGTCCTCAACATGGATCTCTTGTAGAAGATCTTCCAAGCTAATGTCCAGCTTCTTTCGATGCATTCTAGCATAGAAGTTGCTCCAACCAGCAGGAAGTTTCGAAACTATCCCTCCAAAGACAAACTTGTCGACGAGGGGCATCTTCTCGTCATCTAACTTCTGGCGCAACTTTAGGAATTCCTTCACTTGAGGTAGCATCGTCATCTCGTCTTCGAAGAGCCACTTATGGTACTTCTCGACGATGAAGATTTTGGACCTGTTTTCATCATCTTCATATAGCTTACCCAAAGAATCCCAGATCTCTTTGGCCTTCACCTTCTTGGAATATGACTCTGCCAGAGAGTCTTCCATAGAATTGAGAATCAGCAGTTTACATATGTTGTTTTCTCTCTTCCATTTGCTCTGCTTGACGAGTGCAGCAGCAATAGCATCGGCAGTTCCTCCTTCTGGAATTGTCGGTTCATCCTCAATCAACACATGGTCTACGTCCACGAGTTGAAGATTAAGGGTGACCTTCCTCTTCCAGATTTGGAAATGTTCTCCGTCAAATTTCTCAAACTTGTTAAAGCTGGTATCGATGAGAGAAGCACGAGAGTTCTCCATCTACAAGGATCCTGCTTTGAGATTGTTAGTCCCGGGGCTTGATCAAAGATGGTAGACTCGATGTCGAGATCAGAGGTTCAACAAACGTTCACCTTCTGATTATTCTCGAGATCCAGGAGGAACACTATAATATAAGTCTGATTACAAAAGCCACAATAATTAGAAAGAAAATCTCACGTTCTTCCTCGCAATCGCAGTTGCTGACGGACAGAACTGAGTTCAAAAAATAAATATCACGTTCTTCCTTGCAATCACAGTTGCAGACGGATAGAACTGAGTTACAACTCAGATAAAGGAGAAGAAAGAAGAAAGAAAAAGAGGAAAGGTTCTTGCTGGGGTGATTAAGATCACCGTTGCTCAAAGCAAGATTCGTCCCAACACGATCTGCTCCAAGGAACCAGCAAGTTCACGAAGAACTTCTGGAACGCTCGTAAGTCAATATTTGAGACTTGAACGGGCTTCCTAGACTTTACAGACTCCCTTAACTCTCTTCTTGGTGCATCTTTCAAAGGAGGCCAAGGGGCTCTATTTATAGAGTGGAGTTGAGACTTCACCTCTTCTCCTATCCGATGTGGGGCTAAAATAACAATACTCAAAAATAAAGTTTGATATTTTAGATCATCCCACAATCAGCATAGAAGTGTGCCAGTCCATGCCTACCCCCCGAACACTCCCGTGCATGCATGAGACATCCTGGAGTCCGTGTCCGAGTCCGCACAACAAAAATCAACTTGCATCCTTGTTGGATTTAATCCTTTTTCCTTCTAGGAAAATACTCCCATATGGCACAAACTTGTGCCCCACTACACCTCATGTGTACACCTCAACACAAGCAATGCATTATATTGAGATACTCACCATTTGGTGTAGCCGATGTGGGACTATCTTTTCTAGTCCAAAGGCAAAAAATACCAACATAGAGCACAGTTGTATTCACATGGAGCACAAATATACTACAACTTAGCAGCTAATTAGAGTAAGTTTTTATATCTTCGCAATTTTACTATAGTTTACACCACAGTTTGAACGTAGTCGTACCGGGCCATTTGATGGAATGGACCACAGTCAGTACTTTAGTCTGGGCGTAGAAGTCCTACAATCTGATAAGGATCTACCGACATAGAGGTAAGCAATGATTGTGAACCAGGGAAAAAGAATGCTCCATTCCATGATTATAGTGAACTAATTACTAAGGCTAATAAAGTTGCATCGATACATTATTCCTGGCGACTTGTGCGTTTGGTTGTGTTTTATAAAGCAACTTTCTAAGTTATAACGTGCACAGTGGAAGAAATAGTGTTTGGTAAAGACAACTCAGAAATGAAGTTGCTATTTTTTTGGGAATGTCATGTTTAAAATTAGCTTTTAGAAAGTAGCTTTTAGCACTTTGGGGAGTAGTTCACTCAAACGTCTCTCTCCATCATCCTTCTCTCTCTTTCTCTTCGGTACAACTCCTAAGCTAATGTTTCTCTCTCCTCCAAAGTTCAAACCAATGTTTGAGAACTGCAGCTTCCAACCTCCGCACCGTCAGTTCAAAGAGAAAAAAAAATCCTTCGCTCCTCCTCCTCCCTCTTCGTCTGATAGTTGTAGCTTCGACGACATGTGCCACTGCTTCTTTGAGCTAAAGCAGCAGTGGATCTCCATCTCCATAAGGCCCGATGAAGACGTCGGTGAAGGACGTGCGCCTCCTCACGCCCGACGCCGTTGAACCACCTTGGGCTCCTCCTCATCGTTCGAGCCGGACTCGCGAGACGTCTATCATGATCGTCAATACAAATCTGGGTGGCACTGGAGCGACGGCACCCCCTGGAGGTCGGCCACGAGTTGTGCTGGGGATAAGCTCCGGCTACGGTGCTCGAGCGTTTGGATGATCCTGGATTTGGGGTTTTATTGGATTTCGGGTTCGTGCTCAACGTAGTGTGAGGAGTTGGGTGGCCAGAGAGACGTGGTGCTAACATAGTTTGGACACGTGGTCTTGGAGACGTGGTGTTATGAAGTGTCTCTGTGTCGGACACAAGAGTTTTACTATGTTATCGCAAATATGTAATATGGTTATGTGTAAAAAAATGGACCAAACAGAATCTTAAAAATAAATTTCAAAAAATTATTTTTCAGATGAAAATAAACAAACGTAAACTCAGAATCTCTGTACTCAGAAAACAATTTTATAACTTACTTTCAGAAAACTAATTTCAGAATAAAATTTCAGAAAGCCTATCCAAATGGACCCAAGCTCTATGAACTGTCTTCATAAGTAGTTGATTTTTCCAGCAGTGAGACTGGTGCTAGGTCACCCTCTTGCCCTCCTTCCAGCCATGGTTTGCAGACTAAACAATAGACTGTGAGGCATCACGAACACATTAGCTAATAAAGGATCTTGTGGACTTCTCGAGGGTCGAGATCCCTTATATTTATTTGATGTGATGGATCATACTGCATCATCCCGACTTGATGGCTGTGGGGCTCGACGATTCATCCCTCGAGGAATATGTATGTAAATATATAAATTCAATATGGACCCACCACATACTCTTAGAAGTGCTTTGAACAAAGGAGTATGATACAAACTTTTTGATGCTTCCATATCATGATCTGCGCCCAGATATTCGGACATGACTGCGTGGGCGCGTCCAGGCTACATCACAGTATCGAAGATAGTACGATGTGTAGCACCCAGTTTCCCAAATAAGGATAATTTTAAAATTTTGTGTTTATAATTATTTTAATAATGATATTTAATTCATGATATGATTTTTGGTGATTTTAAATCATTTTAAAATTATTTAAATCAATGACTTGTGGTTTTGACGTTTTGCTAGTGAAACCCTAGAGACTGTTTGACCTAGAGCCTAACCATGTGATTATGATATTTTAATGTCATTTTTGGCCTAAGGATATTTTTTGCATTTGACCTCTTTGAATTATTTTGATATTATTTTATTATTTATGATATTGTTTTGGGGTTATTTGAGTCGGGTTCGAATTTCAACTCAATCCGACTTGAAACGGGGACCCGGGGGCAGTTTGACTCTAGTGGGACCCACACACTAGTTAGGCATGGCCCATATGATATTAATTTTAGTCCATATGATAGAAATATTTTAGTTAGAGGTTAGACTAATTATTATGGATAAGGTTAGTGTGATTAGAGACTTTAGAATGACTAATTTAGCCCCAACCAATTAGCCCTTTCCTAATACTCATAGAATAGGTTAGTGGGGGCATTTTGGACCTTACCATAATAGGACAAATAGCCCCATATGGCCAGCCACTTTGGGAGAGGATATGCTCAAGTTCATTTCATTATTCTCATCCACACTCTCTCTCTTGTTCTTCCCCAAATTCTTAGAGAGCAATCCCTAGCAATTTCTCCACCAAATCCTTCCATTTCACCACCAAATTTTCTTCTTTCCTTCTCCATTCTAGCCAAGGAGGAAGCTACCCAAGTTTGGGAGGATTCGGAGCTCGTTCGTGTCCTTTTGGAATCTCTACGTGTCGGTGTCGCTCCGGGAAGGCTTTTCTTCGATTCGATCTACCGGGAGGTATAAATCCTTTCTCCTTTTCATTTCCTCAAGCATATAGGTCTATTTTGAACCCATAGGAATGACCTCTATGGTTGTATCTCCATTTGTGTCCATTTCGTGTCCATTTGGAGGTCATAGGAGTGTCCTTTGTGTTGTGGTTGTGTCCATGTGGGAAAATCCCAAATTTGGACACACTATGTGTTGTTGTTATGTATGAATGAATTATTACATGTTTAATCTCATATTTTTGTATTGGAGATGTGTTCTATAGTGTCTCATATATATATATTAGTGTAGAGAATGAGTTCTTGATATATTATGTTATATACTTGTGTTCTTTTGTCTCAAACTACCTAAATCCGTCATGATTTTTATCCACGTTTTTAATTTCAGCCCTAACTTAGAAATATCATAACTTCTAGCTCAAAGTTTGGTTTAATCTTCCATTTTTTTTAAAAGAAGCGTATTGAAGTTAGCTTTCCAAAAACATGTATTAATAGGCCTAATTCTTTCTGTAACTTTCTGGAGAATTATTTGAGTGTCAGCTGTACGAAAGACAAACGCGTTCTCGGTGTTTTTGCGATTCCGGGAGTTTCCAGAAACGAAAACGCAATCCGTTTGAAGTTTCGAAAAGCTAACACATAGATCTATAACATAATTTAATCCTAAATTTTAATTCATGCTGAGATGGTACATTATTGATTATTAGTAGGAGTTACTATTCGGCATATGCATCTTGTGCACCCTTGTGTGTAATATAATGTTCTATTTGATTTTAACCCATGTTAATGTATATACATTATGTAATTAAATAGAGAATGCAAGCATGAGTAAATGGTTAAATAAATAATGTATGAGGTGTAAGTATCCTATCTAATGTAAGCATGTATAAGTATGGCTTGTGATGAATATGTAGGTTCCATAGTATGAAATGTATGGTGCATATAGTGGTGCAAGAGAATAAATGAATGATGAATGAATGCAAGCATGAATGTAATGTAATAATAGATGTAATGCATGATATGTTAGATGAATGAAATGATATATATATATATGATATATATCCTCTTTACATTAATGTATATATATGGTTGAATGCAAGCATGTAGGAATGCAATTAATGTAATGTATGTAAGCAATACATAAATGCATGAATGAAAGAATGATATACAATGCATGCATGAAAGTATATAATGAATGTTAGATATAAATGCAAGGTATATATGTAATGATAGATATGAATGCATAATGTATAAATATTGTAAATACAATATCAGATTTCATATGTAGACATAGAACCAATGCATAGCTGATATTTAGATTGAATGTTAGTTCATTTTAGGTTGTTCGAACACTGAACTGTCCATGTAAGCATATATACCTTCCTTTTCCTATTGCCAAGCCAATTTTAGTTTTCAATATAGTGGAATGTCTATGAATGTAATGTTAACCTTCAACCGCTTAATTCGAAATGTTAGTTAATTTCAGTATTAGACAATGCATGAGCTGTATGCATATGAGATGTTGGTTTAATGGCAGATTTCAGATAACATAGTTCATTTTATGTGGTTAGTTACACCAGTTTATGGGATAGCTCACTTTAGTTTATATGTAAATGTGGAACTAAACTGAGAATGAACTTCACCCTCTGCATAAGGACACCCCACTCTATATCAACCACCATGCCATGTAACCCTTCTCTAAATGATTGCTATAATATATATAGATTTATGTAAAGTATAGATGCATGTTAGTTATAACTTAAATAGTATCTACTCTAATGTATATAGATGTATACTTGTAGCCATGCATGTTAAGTATAATACATGTGTAATGTAGATGGATTAGCTTTGTGCCATGTGTAGTGTAAACTCATAACTAGTGTTGATTTCTCTTTTCATGTACACCTCCATGTTCACACACACACATAGCTTTACATGTTAGTTCCTTTCTCTTATATATATATATATATATATATATATATATATATATATATATATATATATATATATAATATAGAATATGCATGATAGTGATGTATCTTGATGTGTGACTTGTGTTGGCTTGTATAGCCTTGTGATTGGTGTGTGACTGCTAGCCTAGGCTTGGTTAGGCTTAGTGAGACTTATTAGACTTGTTTGGGCTAGGACTTGACCTAGTTGACTAGTGTGGTTGACTAGAGTTGACCAAGTATTGAATTTAGTCTAGTTTGACCTAGGCAGCATGCAGATGCATTATAGATTACTATTATCATCCCATGTATACATCTTGACTTGTGTTGCTCTAACTAGGAGTCAGGTACCTCATCTCGAACAGTACATTTACTTAAGACATTCAGATACGAGGCGAGTACATTCTCTGACCGTTTCATACTTGTCTGGATTTACATTCTTGCTCTAGATTACTGTACTTGATGCTGACACGATCATTATCACGGATTAGTACTATGTGGATCTTCTTCTGAGATGTTATCTCCTCGTATTCACTAAATACATATTGTGATGTGCGTTTCACTTACATATTGTATTTATTGAATATCCTTATTATTGTACACTCATTGTGCATATTGTACTCTCATTATCACATTGAGCCATTGTACAAGCCATTGTACAAGCCATTGTATAAGCCATTGTACTAGCCATTGTATAAGGTAACGTAACTGAATTGGATCCTTGTGTATTGATTGGGGATGGAGAGTAAAATTGGTTATGTGATCAATCCTATTGTATAAGAAATTGTATATGTCCATTGTACACCCACGTACAAAGGAGTCCCATTTTATTGTATAACCTAACCCGTTTACATAACCATATTGTGCTCTAAATCACATGTTGCTTACAGTTCTTACTTATCATATATAGATATTTCCCATTATCAAATCTCTGCTGTTTTCATATACATTCTTCTTTCAGCGTTTCATGTACCTTACTCTATTGCATGCTTTATATTTCCTAACATGATATGAACTGCGTGAGATATTTTGTGCTCGCTCCCGTCCTGACTGGACCTGTTGAAAATTTTACAGAGGATGATGAGGAACCCTGCACCCTTACTTGGAGTTTGCCTAGTTGACACTCGCGACCTGGACCCCTGGGGAGGTTCAGGCAGCTGCTCAGGATGATACCTTGTATAGTGTAGATAGCTTAGACTGTCCTTTCTTTTCATGTTTAACTGTTGTCTTTATTTTTAGAGTTATATATTTTATAGATGTTGAGACTTGTTATTTATTTCTGCTGTACCTCAGTTGAGGATTTCTTATCTATTTCCATCGTGCTATATTCTGTCTTAGATTGTGATTGAGTTGTACCTCTGTGTTGGCCTCCTTTTGGAGAGTATATTCATGTTATGTAGTTATAGTTCATGACCTAGAACAGCGTTCTATCGTCGACACTGCGGCGTAGGCTGGACGTTGTTACGTACTCGTACCCTCCCGGTGGGTGCGGGTTGTGACCCGATGTCTATACCTTAATATCGCTTTTATCCACAGTTGTAACTATATATATATATATATATATATATATATATATATATATATATATATATATATATATATATATATATATATATATATATTCATTGGATCTTGAGCTTATCTATAATATAAGCTACCGGCATCTTGAATTTTTTTGATAGCCAACCTATGAAAATTTTGATAAATTGCGTAATCATATCATGATAAATAATAATGACATAAAACAACAACAACAAGAAGTAATGATCTAAAATCAATTCATATCAGAAAGAACCTCACATTCTATCAGCATGAAGGCCATGTACCGCTGTCACCCATGAGGTCTACCTTTTCCACACCTACCACTATTTACTAAATGGAGGTAATAATACGCTTACACCCTGGTTTGAAACATGACAGATTGGGTGGAAGCCTCTCATCTTAGACACTTGATAACATGTTATAAAAGTAAGAGGAGAGGGGGAGAATATTTTATAGCCGAATAATTATATTACACATAAAGTAATGGTATAATAACATTGGAAATTACTCGTTAGTATAAATTAATTTATATACTAATGCATAAATAAATTATATAAAAAAAGAACATTCACATGATCCAAACAACCATCGGATAATATGTTTATCATAAAATACTCACCAAAACATCTATATCTAGTAATATTGGATTGAAATCCTACCACACAACATTGTAATCTGGTATATGGCTAAAATAATTCATACCAATTTGAAGAATTTAACAAGTAAAGATATATACATGATCAAAATCAAATCCTTATCACCATGTTAATTTGCATGATATTTAATCTTTAGATAATTGGATTTTGATGTTCATGGTTCATAGAGACTGTTCATGCAATCTAGGTTTGAAAATATAAATATCATAAACTTACTTGATTGAAGAGAAATTGACCAAACATCGAATTTGTCAATTCCTCTCTTCAAGACTTCTTACTTGTGTTATCGTTAAGCCGGTGGCTTGGAGCTCCTCGAGTGTCGTGTTGACAATGTGTTATAAAAGTAAGAGGAGAGGGAGAGAATATTTTATAGCCGAATAATTCCATACGAAGGTTCTATATTAATTGCATATATAAAGGAGAGAATTATAATGTTTGTGTATATTTGGATAAATGTATCCACTTATTTATGATTATCCACAAATATATGATTTACAACGCTCTTTACTTTTTTAAAAGTATTATTTAAAAGAAAAGTTTTTAAATGTAAAAGAAAAAAGATAATATATTCATGTGCAGATTCTTAGATTGGCCCAAATAGAATAGAAGTATTAGTGTGACAAAAAAAGAGAGTTAAGTTGGCATGTTGGGGCCTCTATTGTGGGTTGCATTAACTATTGGTTTCTAATCTCCTTAAAAATAATTATGTTAGAATCCACAATTATTTGTGCATGATGAGTAGCCCAAGTGGATGCACATTTTGAAAATAGATAAGTAGCTTACGTAGGTTGGGTCGCGACACAACATGCAGGCTTGGTGTTTTCCGAAATTACAAAAATTAATGTAGAATTTTTGTTTGTTCCCATTATTATAAGAGTTGTAATTTTCATTTAGAGTAATGTTATTCGTACCTCCAAATTGTCCCTCCAAACCATTCCTCCTTATGTGGCAGCTGACATGGCATGTTAAATAATATATGTGTCATCTAACATGGCAGATGACATGGAAAATTTTAATCCAAAAAGTTAATTACCCAATTTTTTCCATGTTAATTTAACGTTTATGTTAATATTAATATTAATTATTGTTAATGTTAATGTTAATATTAATATTAATATTAATATTAATATTAATATTAATATTAATATTAATGTTAATGTTAATTTTAATGTTAATGTTAACATTAATTTTAATTTTAATTTTAATTTTAATTTTAATTTTAATTTAAATTTTAATTTTAAAATTTGCCATGTCAGCTGCCACATCAACATGCTACGTCAGCTGTCATTTAAGGAGGGACGATTTGGAGGGACAATTTGGAGTTACGAATAGCATTATTCTTTCATTTAACCACAAGGACGCGAACAAATATTTCTTTTATGTTTAAAAGCACATTCAAAGACAATGTACCATATTTGAAATGTTTAAGGTCTATGCACCTTTATATTTCTGTGACCCATAGCATATTTCCTCGACTATAAGGCTCTTTAACCCCCAAAAGTTTGATTTTATACAAAATAATGTCCCGATAATTAAGAAATGCAAGTAATAGTCATTTTAATTTATAACGTTTTTTGGGTCTTAGAACTGGCAAATAGAGAAGTGGTCTTATAACTGACAAATATAAAAGTCTAAGGTGGTTCAACGGTTGGGACATTGTTGCTTATTAGAAAGGTCTTGAATTTAAGATTAGGCCTCACAAACATAATAATAAAAAAATATTAATAGTAGGGGTTGATGAGGGGTAAATGGGAGGATATGGATACAATCTTGGCCTCGTCAACAACAAAAATACAAAAAAGGATATATATATATATATAGACTAAAGGATAAACCAACTACCCTAAATCATCATGAAACTCACATCATATGTTACTTTGTTACGTTGTTTGCATCTCTAATAACCCACAAATGTCGCAAATTTCATGCACAATGGTTCAACATTATGTAGATTGCAATATCCTCTCCTACCTTGAAAATGTTCTATCAAACACTTGATTTTTTTTGGGTTTCCTTCGGTGCTTCAAGACAACCATACTTGATAATAGTTTTTCAGCGATATGCATTCCATCCATAACAAAGACCTAATAAGATAGACCACAATTATGAAGCTAATGGGTACATCATATCCAAGCGTCAAAATAAAATATGACTATCATAAATCAAGGTGATTATGGCATACCCTTGTAATCCCGACTAAACTTGTATGATCTTAATGCTATGATCATTAATATTGATTTTCCTCAACCTTGTTGGTGGTGGAGACCAATATGTTAATGAGTTCATCAATGACACTTACAAGGTATGACTAGGCAAGGAAAAATTATTCAATTTTTTTTTATTTTTAGTCTATATAACAGAAATTATATTTTCACTTGCACTAAGTTTGTAGTCTACTTATACCAACCAATATAGCTACAAGTAACAAGCTTTACTCAACCAAGTATAAGATGTTTGAGTTGAATACTACATGTTTTAATAATATTTCATAAAATTGTATTTTAAAAAATATTATTGGAAATTAATAATTCTCAAATTCGTGATTTAAACATTTAACTTGTTAAAGAATGTTGCCGTTGTATCTTATTTTCTTAATGCTAATCTTTTTAGTAAAATTGGGTTCTAGACACGATTTTAAAATCTCCCTGTTTTGAAAACACTTTTTCATATGTATCTATTTTAAGTAATATCTTTTAGAACATGCTATATTTAATTTAAAAAATCATTTGTTGTAGTTGTGATGTTTCGTAAGGAAAAAAAAATGTTACACCCAAAATTAAGCATGTTACCATGAACCCTCTTTTATTAGAGAATTTTTTGAGTTGCAACCTACTTGTTTTACAATAATTCAAGGTGCACCCCACTTGAAAGAGAAATTTTGAGTTGAACCCCACTTGTTTTACCATAATGTACAAAATTTCTCACTTATAGCAGAAACTGTCAATGACTAACAGTCAACTCCTTGACCCCTCATATGGACACTTTTCAGACAAAAATATCCTCACATGGACACTTTCGAGACCAAAACTCCTTTGGAAATAAACCCTAAAATGTATATTTCACTCCATTATCAAGACGGAAATAAATCCTAACATATGTTTTTTCATTCAACAATTTTGACTTTAGGACTGTCAGTAATTGTGGCAATCTTGAAATGGAATTACAATACAGCAAGTTCATTTCTTCTTGCAATTAGGGTTTTATCCATAATTCCTTCTACAACTAGGGTTTCATCCAATATTTATTCTGTTAACGAAGAAAAATGATTAATAGATTTGATAACCCAATTTTTTCTATAACTACAACTAGGGTTTCATCTATAATTTTCACAAGTTGGGATCACAATTCAAAGTAAAAGTTTCATGATTTCCAGAAGTTGGTTTATTTTCTTTCTTCTTGTTCTTCTTCCATGATGTCCAAACAAGAAGAAAGAAAATAAAATAGGGTTTAAAAAAAGAGATGTGAGGAAGGAGACGAGCAAAAAAAAAAAGACTTATATACTTATATTGACTAACTTGAGTAATTTTTTAATTGATAAACTTATAAATAAATCAAAATCAGATTGGAAGGATTTATGAAATGCCCAAGAACTAAAAAAGTTTTATGTAAAACCCACCGCTAAAAAAACTTTCATCGCGTGCCCAGAGTTAGAGAAACTTATCCAAAGCGGATTCCAAATGACCATTTTGCCCTTCCTTTTAATTTATTGAAAACACCCACGAAACTGCTCTTAAAAAAAACGTTTCGATACTTCATCTTCTTCCATACGCTGCTCACTTTCGAATATAGGTTTTCTCCTCAAAAATCTTCAAAAACTCGTCGGAAAATTTCGGAAAGACCGGAAAAACGGCAAAAGTGCTAAAACGGAGGTCCAAACATCATTTTTTTGCGATTCTAAAATTTCGGAAGGCCGTATAACTGTGAAGCGGTTACTTTCAGTCTCCTCGACGATACGCTCATTTTGCGACAAACGAGACCTCGTTTCGACCTCCCAGTCAAAAGTTATGGCTCTCCAAAGTTTTAGCTGACCATAAAATGCAGGAGAATGGTCATTCTCCGTGTTAGAACACGAAAAATATTAATTTCGCATGAGGGTGGTCATTCTCCGTGTTAGTAACACGGAGAATGTCACTCTCCGTCTTAATTTACACGGAGAATGACATTCTCCGTGTTACTAACACGGAGAATGGCATTCTCCGTCTTAATTTACACGGAGAATGACCATTCTCCGTGCTAAATTATACGGAGAATGACTATTCTCCGTCTTAATTTACACGGAGAATGACCATTCTCCGTGCTAAATTATACGGAGAATGACTATTCTCCGTCTTAATTTACACGGAGAATGCCATTCTCTGTGTAGTTTATCACGGAGAATGGTCATTCCAGTGTTAAAACACAGGAGAATGACCATTCTCCGTGTTAGAAACACGGAGAATGCCATTCTCCGTGTTAAATAAAACGGAGAATGTTATTCTCCGTGTTAAATAAAACGGAGAATAGCATTCTCCGTGTAATTTAGCACGGAGAATGGTTATTTCAGTGTTAAAACGCAAGAGAATGACATTCTTCGTGTTAAATAAAACGGAGAATGGTCATTCTCCGTGTAATTTAGCACGGAGAATGGTCATTTCAGTGTTAAAACGCAGGAGAATGGCCATTCTCCGTGTTAGAAACACGGAGAATGGTCATTCTCCGTGTTAAATAAAACGAAGAATGGTCATTCTCCGTGTAATTTAGCACGGAGAATGGTCATTTCAGTGTTAAAACGCAGGAGAATGGCCATTCTCCGTGTAATTTAGTTTTTTCAGGAATAAAGAGTTTCGTTCTTCTTTCAAAGCGATGATAATTCTTATGGAAAAGAAGAAGAAAGATCTTCTCTCCACAATTGACGTCGATGAAGATGATGATGATGGTGATGATGATGACGAGCGATGATCTGAGTTCGACCGAAGAAAAGTACACCGAACTACGAACGATCTTTGCGATCTCTGCTGAAGATGAGAGCAATGGAATTCAGATTTTCCGTGAAGAAGAAGAAGACGAAAATCGCAATCCAGATCTGAGTTTTTTGAATTCAAATACATATAGATGACCAATTCGCGCGGAGGGGTAGTTTCGGTATTATAAAAATAGCAGTTTCCAGCGGGTGGCATCTAAAAGGGAATCTTGGAATATTTAACGTGAAAATACTTAATTCTGGACATTTTATAAAACTCATCCAGCGGGTGGACATTTCATAAAAGTCCATCCCGAAATTGGGTTTCTCAGCAATTTCCAGAATCAGATTTGGAACACTCCTGATCAACTTTGGATATGTCTTATTTTGAAATCATGAACCCACCCTAATTAACACGAGCAAAGTCCACAATGTCCCTCAATCAACATACAGGTGAGGTGCCCATTCCTTATACTCCCCCGCGGATGCGCGTAAACTGAATCGAACACCTCGTCCTCCTCTCCTCCATAAACCCTTCCTCTCCTTGAAACCCAATCGAAATAGAGGATCTACAGAAATTTCAATGTCGGAAGGAAGCAGCGTCAGCGTGCGGCTTCCCTCTTCCGTCCCATCCGGAGATCAGACGGTGTGGGCCGACGCCTCGCCATTGATCGCCGCCGCCTGCAACGGTTAGTTAGCCGAGTATTTCCTTTCCTACTTCCAATTCGCGTACTAAGTAGACGGTTGAACGCTCAACGAACCCTACGTTGCTCCGTGTCGCACACGTACTGGACACGACGCGACACCCCGAAATTGGTGCCGTGTCGTATCCGACGCAGCACAGCCTATGACCCAGGCTTGTAATGTTTCAATTGGCTCTTATAGATAAATGTGTAGTTCAAGTAAGTTTAATCCTGTGATTTGGCACAACTTGTGGATTGAAATGTGTCAGATTGAATGTTAATTGCAGTCCTAGTAGTAGTGCCCACTGGTGTGCACTAGAAGGGATTGTTAGGTATCTCTGTAGTAGTCTTAAAGGGTCTGCTTGGATTGAGGGAAAAAGAATAAGCAGAGTTAAGTGGGGTTAAGTGAGGGGGAGTAGAGTATAACCTTGTTTGGATTGGAGGGCGAGTTAAGTGGGGTGTGTTCAATAACTCTTGCTTGGTTAGAGGTTTTGAGTGGGAGGAGTATTAATAAAAATACAATAGTTACCAAAATACCCTTATTACATATATCATAAAATTAAATTTGATTAAAATTTTAATTAGAACTTGTCAAAATATCTTCACAAATGAGGAAGCTATGGAGCAGAATGTTGAAAACAAGAAAAAAATGGAGAAAAAAGTCAAATATTTTATAGGACAATAAGGGATATTTGTTATTATTTTTTTAAATAAAACCCCTCAACCCCCCTCGTTAGCCCTCCGGTTTGGGGGTTGAAAAATAGACAAAAGAGAGGATTAAGCAAACCCTTACTTAACCTCTATAACCCCCCTCCTAAACCCCCACCCTCAAGCCAAACATCATTTTTATTTTCCCTCACTTAACTCTCTTAACCCTCAATCCAAGCAGACCCTAAGTGTCCTTTGTATTACAAAGAATCCCCCGGAGTTCTTGAAGGATATCCTAATGCCAATTTGGTGGCATGCTCTTTGGATGTCAAATCTAACAACTGCCTATGTATATTCCTCTTAGGAGGATTAGCTGTTTAATGGGGTATTCTAAACAAACATAATTTCGAGAAGCACCATAAAACCTGAACTGATTGCTTTTGACATAACATGCACTGAATTTGATAAACTAAAATTTCATTTGTAGCAAAACCAATTCCCGCAGTTTCTATACACTGTGATAACAAGTCTGTACTTTTTGATATACTGCTTCAGGTGTTTATAACTCCCAAATGAATAGTCTTGGGAATAAGGTATAAATCAATCAAGTAAAAGAGACAAGATACTCTCTTTCAATTTTGTTAAATCTGAGTTAAACTTAGCTGATAATCTCACTAAAGGATTGCCGTGAAATGAGATTTTGATATCATTGGGGGGATGGTGCTTAATCCCACATGATTTGTTCCCAACGGAGGATAACTAGCCTATGGGATCGGATATTCCGTGAATTAGGTTCAATGGGTAGAAATGAAGCTTCTGTCGTGGCCTAGCGAGGAATACTACTTTCTGAAATTCTCTTGAACATATATCTCTCCATTCCTATGATGCAATGTTTTAAAAAACATGAGACACACTCGAGGCACTAAGAGTGCGCTAGGGTCCTCTGGAGCCTATGCTCGAGACGCACGACTAGGCGTGTGCTTCAACGAAGCAAGGCACACAATTCTAATATTTTTTTTAAATAATATAGTTTGAAATAAATAAACTAATTATATCTATTCTAATCAATTCATATCACCATTAAAATATTGAAAAGTGGAGTCTAATCAATTCATAAGACCATTATTGAATGAATAACTATAACCATTATCAAAACTCAAAAGAAACTATCACAAGTTCTTTATAATAGAAATGGACAAAACCCTGAAGGTCATCATCTTCATCCATATTAGAATCTCATCGAACACTACCAATTATTTTGTATCATTCACCATTGTCATCATTATCATTGTCAAATACAAATATTGATTACAATAGAATGATTAGTTTGTTCATTTGATACATTTGATAGTGTTTCTATCGTTTAAATCCAGTTGTGGACAAGATTTTTAACCGATATTGTCTTGATTGACTTTACAACATCAAAAACCAAGGTAGAAAACGTATTAATTGCAATTAGAAAGCTTAGTTGAATTGTTATATACATTAAAATATTAAGACATATCTATCACAAAAAGAGAAAAAAAGAACAAAAAAAATACTAGGTTAACGAGTCTCGTGCACATTGGCTGCACCTTAAAAATAGGTGTGGTCACATGAGGCACATGAGGCGCGCGCCTCAAAAATAGGTGTGTGGCGCAAGAGGAAGCCTCAGGTGGGCCTAGGTGAATGGGCCTAGACTCATAGAAAATGAGGCACAAGGGTGATTCTCGAGCGCGAGGCACAGGCCTCATGGGCTTTTTAAACAATGCTATCATAACGTTATCAACATAACATATAGGATGTGACTTTATGTTCTTAATGATTGCTAAAGTCATATTTCTTTGCGAGATATTTGTCACGAGTTATTTTTGAGGCACCACCTATATGGGTTGAACCCTAGTTACCTCCAGGAAAAGCAAGGTAAAACGTATGGCCATAAACGTACAGACCGCCATAACCCAGGAAAAGCAAGGAAATTATGGGAATCGATCTTCGATCGGCACAGTGGATCACCGTCGTCGTGGGGGAGGTACAGTGCGCACTGTTTCGGGTTGGAGGCCAAAGACGACGGCGGGAGAGAAGGCTAAGGGTATTGCTACTGATACCGGCAGGACAGGCCCGGGTCCTGCGAACCCCCCGACCAGGACGCACCCTGAGGAGCAGAGGCCTCGGTCATGGAAGGAGGTCTGCACGCCAGTGGTTACGAAAAGCTCGATGTCGATGGAGTTTGTCTCACCGATGTCAGTTGGAGGAGGGCTTCGGGCGTATTTTTCCGCCGAAAAAATAGCGGTGGTTTCAGAATTCTGGAAGAACACTCTGGTGCTGTATGTGTTAGGGAATAAGCCGTTCTATGGCCAAATTCGAGGTTATGCGGAGTGTGTCTGGAGACCCAAAGGTAGCATGGAATTCTTCTCTCGGGAGAACGGGTTATATTATGTCAAATTTGGACTAGCGGAGGATGTGTCCAGGATCCTGCAGGGAGGGCCTTGGTCATTTGATGGGAGACTCATTATATTGAAGGAGTGGACGCCGGAGCTGAGGTGTGAGAAGGAGGTGCTGAACGCTATTCCCATCTGGATCCGATTTCCAGAGTTTCTAGTAAAGTATTGGAGCATCCCGCTTCTTATGAGACTTGCCAGCCTTGTGGGGAAGCCGATCAAAGCAGACGAGGCCACTGCTTTTTGCACCAGACTGATGTATGCTAGGGTCTTCGTGGAGATCAAGACGGGCTCGGAGCTACCGAGTATGCTTGAGTATCAGGTTCCGTCTGGGGAGGTTCTAACACAGGCGGTGGAGTATGACTGGGTCCCTCCCATGTGTTCTTACTGCGAGTGCTTTGGGCACACTACCAGTGCGGGCAAATACAAAGGGAAGGAGACCCCAGGCCACAGGCGGTTCAGACGGAGGCACCTGGGAAGGAGACGGCCCCCAGTCACTTGCCTGGAGAGACGGCGTCAGACAGACATATGGAGGAGGACAAAGTGATGGAGGTCGATAGGAGGCTGGAGTCAGATCACCGCAGAGACAGGAGAGCACGCAGGGTGCACTGGTTCCGTTCAGGCCACAGAGGACCATGGTGACCAGGGGTATGAGCGCGGCTGATAGTGGTTAGATGGTGATGGAGGCCTCCCCGGCGATCATAGTATACAGCAGCAGGAAAAGACACGCTCCGGCCACATGGGAGGATATCCCTCAGGCGAGGGATATGGATGACCAGACTGAAGACAATCCTGACTGGACACTTACTCTTAGCAGGATTCAGGCCCATCTTGCTCCTTCCTCCATGGTAGATGCAGTCATTGATCAGGCGGATGAGACACTTCCCTCGAGTGTCGATCCAGACGAGTTCCAGGGGGACCCCTCATCTATTAATTAGATGTCGGTCCTAGCATGGAACATTAGGGGGGTGTTCCATTGGACGATGGAGGGAGATTGGAGGGGTTTTGAGGAGAGAGTCGTGTGACATTGCTATCCTGCTGGAGACGAAGATTAGAGGGGCCGCTATGCTCTCGCGTAGGACTCCGACAAACTGGGATCACATTCACAACTTAGATCTTTGCGGTATGACAAGAATCTGGGTTAGGTGGAACAAAGGTAGCTGGGAGGGGGTGCAGATCCATAAGTCAGAACAACTCATTGGTATTACTTTCGAAAACAAAGGTGGGTTCTGATTCATCCTGGGTGCTGTATATGGGCACAACGGAGACTCCGGAAGGCTTTGTGGGAGGACATTGTGCATCTGGGTCTTATGGCGGACAACATGCATCTCCCTCTGCTCATCATGGGGGACTTCAATGCTATGCTGCTTCGTCAAGAGAAAGTGGGAGGTCGTCATGTTCCGGACTCGATCTTATATGACTTCCAGAGGTGCTGCTTATGTCAGGGATGCGGGGGCTGGAGCGAGCTGGACATATTTGGACCTGGCACAACAAGGCTACACATAATCGAATTGCTTGTCAGTTGGATCGGGCCTTGGGCAATAGTGAGTGGTTCAGGTGCTTTCCGAACTCGGTGGCGGAAGGTCTTGCGGCGGGTACTAGCGACCATTCTCCTATCCGGGTTGGCCTCTGTGAGAGACCCACTTTGACGGTGAGGCCGTTTCGGTATAACAACAGCTGGTATCTGTCGGCTGGATACGAGGAGATGGTTATGGGAGAGATGCAGCACTTTCGGGATGGCACGGCTCAGTTCCGCATGGTTCACAAACTCAAGCAGCTCAAGCGTGCTCTCAGGGGTTGGGTGAAGACGAGACCGCGAACTTCTCTGGCGGATAAGGAAGCCGAGCTTCGGGACACTCAGGTGGCTCTCCAAGCTGACATTCTGAACGGGGAGCTGGCGGCTAAGGAGAAGATCCTGATTGAGAAGGTCAGCATCATGAGACTGCAGGAGGAGATTAGTGCGACACAGATGGCTAAATGTACCTAGCTCAAAGATGGAGACCGCTGCACCAAATTCTTCTACGATGTGATCTGCACCCGTCAGCACCGGAACAGCATCCCCAGACTTCTGAATGCCGAGGGACGTCTTGTAGGGGACCCGGTAGAAATTCAGGAGGAGGCCGTCAGATTTTACACTGACCTATATCAGCAGACGGATTACACTAGCACGTTTCCAGGCCTTATCACGAAGAGACTGGTGTCCCTCCATGGGAACAGCCTGCTTTTGGCACCTGTGAGGATGGAGGAGGTGGAAGACATTGTGATGAAGGCTAATCCCAACAAAGCTCCCGGACCTGATGGCTTCTTTAAGGGTTTTTTAAGCGACACTGGGGTGTGCTTAAGGCCCCTGTTCTGGCGGTGGTACAAGAGTTCTTTGCGGAGGGCAGGCTTCTGAAGGAGATGAACCACACCTTCTTGACGCTGGTTCCTAAGGAGGGAGCGACCTCACTTGCAGATTTTCGGCCCATTGCTTGCTGTAATTTTCTTTATAAGATTATCACTCATCTTATGTACAGGCGTATGGAGGAGATTATGCAGGGATTGGTGTCCCAGAATCAAGCAGCGTTCATCAATGGCCGCTCGATAGCGGAGCACAGACTGCTAGCTCATGAGATGGTGGGAGTTCAGCAAACCGGGGGGATGAAGGCTTGTGTGAAGCTTGACCTCCGGAAAGCTTATGATACGGTCAACCGGGACTTCTTGTGTCACTTGATGCTTGTCATGGGGTTCGACGAGAGGTGGGTTGCGAGGGTGAGGGAGTGTATTTGCTTTCCTACTTTCTCAGTCCTCATCCAGGGTATGCAGCATGGCTACTTCGGGAGCAACAGGTGGTTGAGACAGGGTGACCCCCTCTTCCCGTATTTATTTACCTTGGTGATGGAGTACTTTACATGCATGATGGATACGGCGGTGCATAGCAAGAGGATCGTCCCCCTTTTTCGGTTGGTGAATCCGGTTGTCTTCTATTTGATCTATGCTGATGACTTATTGGTGCTACTCCAGCCTTCCATGCGGGGAATGAGAGCGCTCTCTAACATTATGGAGGAGTTCGGGCGGCTATCTGGGCTCCAGTTAAACAGGAAGAAAAGCAGAGTCTACTTCAGCTCCCGGTGTACACAGCAGGAGGAGAGAGCCTTCGCCTTGGGAGTGGACAGAGGCGAGCTCCCAGTGAAATACCTGGGGTCCCGCTAACGATCAACTATGCCAGAGAGCAGGATTGTCACAGCTTGGTGGATTTTGCTCAGAGGAGAGTAGAAGGCTGACAAGCTGCGGGTCTATCATTTGGCGGACGGATTGAGTGCGTTCGGTTATTGCGGGCATCACGATGTTCTGGCTCCAGTCTATCCAGATCCCTACGGCTACTATTCGAAAAGTGGAGGCCATCTGTGCTGACTTCATCTGGAGGGGAGGGATGCATGCGATCTCCTGGGACCAGCTTTGTCGGCCTCGGGAGGAAGGAGGAGTGGGGTTGAGGCCTCTTCATGCGGTCAGGAAGGCAGCTTGTGTAAAGATGGCCTGGAGATTCATCAAGGGGGGGTCGCTCTGGGCGGAATGGATGGCGAACAGATACTTAAGGAGGACTAACTTCTGGGCCTGCAGGATAACAATTTCTCGGTCACGTTTAAGGCCATCCTGAGGTGTCGACCGGTACTTCAGACCGCTATCTGCAGGAACATGAAAGATGGGACGACTACCGACCTTTGGCTAGACCCTTGGTTGGGTTCCAGATCCTTGCTCGAGATATTGGGAGGTCAGCTGGACAGAGAAGCGGGCAGAGGGCTCACATGCAGTCGGATCTTCAGAGATAGTGTTTAGAGGCCAGAAGGATATCCATATACTGCTCAGCTTGCCGAGGAGATTCGCCTTATTACTATTAACGCTAGCTAGCATGGGGATTCCTGGAGCTGGGCCGGCCCAGGTACGGGTGGCGGGTCAGGTCTATTCTACTTTCGTAGCTGTTACGACTTAGTTCGGACCCACTACGATCGGGATGAGGAGGTGGACTTCATTTGGGAAAAGGGAGTTGTCCGGAAAATGCAACTATGTGCATACCGACTTCTACGGGGTAGACTGATGACGAGAGACAGACTCCTCAGGTTTGGGATGCAGATCCCGGATGCCAAATGTGTGCTATGTAATGGGGAGGACGAATATGGGACATCTCTTCTTTGTATGCCCGGTGACCTGGCACATTTGGACTGAGCAGTTAGGGCTGAAAATCGAACGAACGAGCTCGAACAAACTGTGTTCGAACTCGGTTCGACTAAAGTATCGAACGAGCTTTATTTGAGCCGAGCTCAAGATCGAGCTCATAAATGGTGTTTGAACTCGGTTTGATTATAGGCTCGAAATGATCGAGCTCGACTCGATTTAGTTCTCGAGCTCGGACGAGCCCGAGCCGAGCCCGAGCCAGGACCGAACAAAAGCCACATTAAACTTGTTGTACGGTTACTCTCAAGTCTTAAAGATTTTTTTTGTTGAATTAATTATACTTTTTACATCACAAATTTACCATCATATAAATAACAAAAAAGAGAGTAAATTTTCTAAGATAAAATTTATTAACATCCATAAAAATATATAGCATATATTAGAAAAAGCTATAATATTAGAAACCGAGCCGAGTTCGAGCCAGTTCGCGAACGAGACCGAGTCGAACAACCTATGGTCGAACTCGGTTCGAACACCACTTCGAACAAAAAAAATTCGATCGAACTCGATATCGACCTGCCCACGAACGAGCTTCGAACCGAGCTTGGCCCGAGCCGAACGCGAGCCGAACACAAACTGTTTGAATCGTTTTACAGCTATATGAGCAGTGCGCGCAGCTGAGAGGAGGCGTTGGGGTGGATAGAGACATCCGGAGCATTCTCAGCTAGATCCGAGATCATAGAGGCCGGGATCCGGGGTGGGCCAGAAGAGCCAGAGTTCGTCTCGCCGCGTCCGTTTGGCACATTTGGAAGGAGCGGAACAGACGTATTTTCGAGGGCTTGACTACCCTCCCTATTGGAATTCTACATAACATAGAATTCGATGTATCAGTAATGGCCCCATAATATTATAATTTGGGGCATGGGAAGTTGTGATATTTATGTATTGTAATACCTTTTCCGCCATATGCGAGGAATAAATTCACTCTTATTCCCATATATATATATATATATATATATATATATATATATATGTTACAATACCATTTCCAACACAATAATGTTAGTATGAAGTTGATGTCTTAGGTTCTTACGATACATGATACGTATATTACAATACCATTTCCAATAGTCGTGTAATGTTTACTTAAGAATCTAGATTATGGAACTAGATAGACATGTAAAGATGAAGCAAATAAAAAAAATTATGGGATGATTTTATTACATGTTCCTATACAGATTTAGAAGCATATGCATAAACTCCTAGAGTTATTGTATCAGTAGGCGATACACAATACTATACGATACACGATACCATACACAAGCAAATAGAAGACGATAAACAAATTGACGACCTAGGTCTTTGAGGATATATAAGGTTGCCGAGGAGTATGGAAATATTTTATGTAAAGAAAAACCACTTTGGAAGCTAGGAAGTTTTTTTGGGTTGAGAAAATAAAATTCAAAATTCCAATTTTCCTGTTCTGACTCTGTAAGAAAAAAGAAAAGATTTAGGAAGATGATCCTACTTTCATTACAATAGGAACTTGTTACTTTTAATACCCTGATGTTTTGAACCAAAATGTTTTAGGAGCATAGGCGTAAACTCCTAGAGTTATTGTATCATAGGTACACGATAGTGTAGGCGATACACGATACTGTAGGCAAGCAAATCGATACACGATAAGTATCGCAAATTGACAACCTAGGTCTTTGAGGATATATAAGGCTGCCGGGGAGTATGGAAATAGTTTAGGTAAAGAAACCCCACTGGTAGCTAGGAAGTCTTTTTTTTTTTGGGGTTGAGAAAATTAAATTCAAATTTTCATTTTTTTTTCTCCTGTTTTGACTATGTAGTGGAAAAAAAGATTTAGGAAGTTGATCCTACTTTCATTACAATAATAACTTGTTACTTTTAATACCCTGATGTTTTGAACCAGACGGTGGGAACCCAGCTTTTCTAAAGATATCCTTTTTTTTTTCCTGGGATCAATATAGAAAATAATATATTTTTCTTGATGTTAATTTTCCAGAAGAGTGAAATTTCACGAGGCATTCATTAGTTGTAAGCAAATACCGGTCAGTGATTGGCTGTTTCAGCAAATGCTTCATTCTGCTTGCTAACATAATCTTAAAAGAGGGTAGCTCAAGAGAGAGGGAGAACAGGTAGGAGCTCCCTCAAGAGAGAGGGAGAACGGGTAGGAGAAAGGCTTGAGCACGTGAGAGATTGACAGCCCTTATCCCATATTTAAATTTGATGGAGATGTTGATATCATGGTAAACACACACTTCATGACTATGTTTTTTTTTATCATGGTAAGTTAGCAGACCTTAGAGTTTAGGGTTGAGGCTTTGTACTGTTGTGTTTATATCAAACATCTTGAAGATGGATAAGGCTGACAGTTACATCAACATGACTATAAAGAGTCTAAGTTGAGAGATCAGCTACATTTTGTTTTTGAGGGGATGCTTGCATCATGAAATCAAATAATAATGATGACCACTAGTAGTGATTGTCTTTATTCCAATGGTGATCAGTAGTGATCATTAGTGGAAATACATTACAAAACTTTTAGGTGTTTTATCAACTATCTTCAACCTAAAACATTTTACTGGGTTCTATTCTTTATTCCAATGGTGTTACAATCTGCGATTATTACTTTATGAGATTATTAGTAGTGATTGTCATAATATGTCCAATCTTTATTTTGAATTATGAGCTCATCTTCTACTTTCTTGAATCTAAGTTATTGCAATCTAGTAAACAGCTATATGGGAGCTTGATATGCTTGCTTATTCTTTGATTGATAATAATCTGTTAACTTTATCCAAAGTAAACTGGTCTTTTGTTGTCTTATAGAGAGATGTGATTGTCACTGAAAATATGGCTTCTTGTTTTTCTCGTATTTAGTGGCTAGTGTCAAATCTTTACTTCTTTTACCAATTACCAGGCCCCTTTTCTCTCTTGTATCTGCATTATTGGAAAGTAAAAGCAGTTGTTTGGGGCCTTCTATGGTCATATATGCTTGATTGAGTTTTGTCAGTTATTGAAGTTTTATACATTTCGGGCAGCCTACATTTTGTGCTAATCTTTGGTAGATTTTATAGATAAATTCAAATTGTTGTTGAAGGTATAGCTTTTGTTCTTCCATACTTAGGTGATATATACAAATCATTTGCAGCCGTGACATTGTTCGGGATTATGTATGAGTTATCACTCTTCTATATTTTGTTTTTTTCTGAGAAAACACTACTTTTATGGTCTTGATTAATCTCGCTGTCTTTCCCTTCAATGTTTCATTTTTGTAGAACTTAAGGATGGAGAACTTATCCACGGGGAGAATTTCAGTCTTTTTGCGGCTATGTCTGCCTTAGAGGTATTGCTGAAACTTCATCATTTCTTCTTCAATCTCAATGATTATACAGGATGCAATTTTTTATCTTACAACCTGGTGGAAGCATAATATTTATTACCTTTGACCAATGTTCTAAAATGCGTTAAAAAGCACGGCTACCGACTGCTAAAATTTTCAGTATATTGTGCTTCCTAGGCGATAGGCGACATTATGAGGGGAAAAATTATGCGGGGAAAATCAAGATCATGCGGCCAAAGAATACAAGTGCCGCCTAGATTTTGGTCTAGTTTTTTTTGTCAATTTTTTGTTCAAAAAATATTATTTTTGCTTAATCCCTTTTATCTTCTTGGTCAGTTTTTGGTCTGACCCAACAATATTTATATTGACCTTTTATTTTCATATTGTATTGTTTTTGGTGAATTATAAATTATAATTCTAATTGTTCAATAGTGTTTGCTAAAGTTCTTTATAATGTTAACCTTGTTTTATATATACATATAAATATATAATTTTGTATTACTTTCAATGAACTAGAGAATCCTAAGCTTTTTCTTAATGTTAACACTTTTCCCCGCATAAATCTGCCCAGGCAGCCGTCTGGCGCTAGGTGTCCCCTTGTTGCATAACGGAGCGCTTGGTATAACATTGCCTTTGACGTACTTTGAAGTCTTGAAGACAGTTCCAATTGAAAATTTAAACGAGAATAGATGAAATTAGGTCATGCATATTATTCATGGACTATGTTCACTACTCTGTTAAAGAAGATTCTCATATTAAAATTCTTGCAACTTATTTTTGGTTTTTGGCAAAGGTCTTTGAAACTAGCCTGCCTTAGAGAAGTATTTTGTATTGTTTCTAGGAAACTATGAGAATAGAAAATATACTTTTCTATATGGAATGAGAAGGTCCTATATGAATTTACTGGATACTCTTTTTTGTGTGTTAACACCCTTCCTTCCACTTTTTCCTCTGGCATCCTCTCTTATGCATGTTTTTGAGGCCCTATTTTTTGTGATGCAGAAGAAAAAATAGTACTCCCTTAGCCTTCAGAGTGGCCTTATTGCGGGATTATTGTGACATAATTTCTTATTTTGCTATCAAGTCCAACCAGTTGTTGAGATTGTGTTATGTTGCAGAAGGAAGCTTATATTTGTACACGTCACTTACGTAAGGGCATTTAAGGCCATTTATGCATAATACTATATTTGGGAAATAATCCTCAAATACCCCTTTTAAGCGAGTCACTGAATATTCTTTAAATATCCAACTTAGGTGTAAGATGTTCACGGGAGAAAGAAAGGACTCATGACATACACTTGATTATAAGCATGGAGTAGAAACGATCTGTGTACTAATATTGAGGGAGTGGAAGGGAACTTAAAATCCCTTCTGGTAAAGCACTAAAATGTGTGAAATACAATTTCTTGTGTTATCTAGCTTTTTGAATCAATTATGTCATTTTGTATTTGAAATAATCTTTGGCTTAAGCGAATGCAATTCCCTATAACAAATTTTATCATCTTGTCGCTTCTTTTAGACACTTTGTAGTTCTCTAAGGGACTTGGTTGGTTGAATGAGTCTAAACTGTACATGCAAAAGGTAGGTCTACCTAGGTTTTGTGGCATGGCTTTCTCATTCTCATAGCTACTTCGTGTAAGAATTTCACATCAACGTAGAGTGTTGATGTTAAGTCAACAACCAATTATAAAAAATGACAATTCTTATGGAGCTTTCTTATTTTCCATAGATGACCCCGTTCTTATTAGAGAAAGTTTGGATGATAACGATGATAACAATATTTGAAATAATATTCTCTAAAATTTATGTTAGACTTAATTGAAACTTGATACACTCAACTATTCCACTTTTTCAACTTGATACCCTAAACTTTTTTTACTCCACAACTTGATACCATCAACTAATTAATATTCTCAATTTGATACTCAAATTTTTTTAAAGACAAAATTATCCCTCCCTTCGCAACTCAACCGTCCCTTCCGTCGGCTCACCACTACCCCCCACCCCCTGCTGCCTCTACCGCCCCCCTCCGGCCACCCCGCCACCCTTCCCCCTCCGGCCACCGCTTGCCCCCCCCCCCCCCCCCCCCCCTCTTCGGCTACCCCGCCCCCTCCCCTACCCCAACCCCTGGCTGCACGGGCGGTGGCACCGCGAAGAGATAGGGGGAGTGGCAGGCGGTGGTACAGACGGGGCTGAGGGGAGTGGGGGCGGTGCAGCGGGGGGTGGGGGTGGGGTAGGGGTGACTGGAGGGGGCGGGTTGGACGGGAGGGCAACAGCCGGAGGGAGGCGGTGTGGGGTAGTTTTAAGTTTGGAATGTGGGTATTTTGTCCAATTTTTTTTTCTTCCAGGGTATCAAGTTGTACCAAACAAAGTTTATGGTTTCAAGTTGAAAAAAATGGAATAATTGAGAGTATCAAGTTGCAATTAAGCCTTTATGTTATCACTTCCTTTTTGTTATTCAATAAGTTCTACATGATGGCTAAACCAGCATATCATTGTTGTCTAATGATGCAGATAATGGATCCAAAGATGGATTCTGGAATTGAGAATAGTGGGTATCACTCTGTTGAAGAAGCAATTGAAAATAACGTTGCTCCTGTTCCTCTCAGTACAGATAGAACTGTTGATGTTCAACGCTGCATTGATGTCATGGATCACCTTTTAGCATGTGAGGTACTATCAGGCATATGTACTGTTTTCTATTTGACCAAGATAACACTTTTTAGAAATAAATCATGATTTTGGTATTTACAGGCAACATGGCACAAGGGTCATTCACTGGCGCAAACAGTATTTTCATGCATCTATCTTCTGCGGATTGAAAGAACATCTTCACATGCCTTGTTACATTCCTATTGCAAAATAATGCGAGCTACGTGTAACATTGTCATATCTGCCGTCTCTGATGCACGTACCCATGAGGTATTCCCATGGAGAGACTTTTCCTGCCACAATTAGTCTAATATTGCTTTTAATTGAGAAGAGTAAACTAAACCCAAGGGTTCAGATATTCTTGATGTTGAAGGGTTTCTTTCTTTGAGAAGCTTAAGGAGAATTTTTTGATGAGACGTGCACGATGAACTCTTTCTAACAAGTAAACCCATGATATATTCTTGAGTAAACTAAACCCATGAGCTATTCCCATGGAGAGACTTTTCCTGCCACAATTAGTCTAATATTGCTTTAAATTGAGAAGAGTAAACTAAACCCAAGGGTTCAGATATTCTTGATGTTGAAGGGTTTCTTCCTTTGAGAAGCTTAAGGGGAATTTTTTGATGAGACGTGCACGATGAACTCTTTCTAACAAGTATTAGCGTTGGAAATGGACAAAGAGCTCAACAAAATATTATGATAGATACCATAGGTGGAAACAAAATAACTAAATGCTATACTGAGGTTTCAGAACGAGTAAATGAAAGAGTTATCAACATTATTGAATATATGATATAATATATTTGCTGTACCTGAACTTCAAACTAAGAAAACAAATATTCTTGTTATTCTTTTCTTCATCACATCCCTTCTTTTTTGACCATACTAAATACTTCTTTTAGTGCACATCCAAAATTTATATACTCGGGCCATTTAATTGGTCAAGACAATTACTGGCAGAATAACGGCAGAATAATGGTTACCGGACCGGTTTTTGTTAATTGACCAATTTAATCGGTTAGCAGATCAGATTTAAAGTTGCACTTGGTAAAAGACCCAAATAATGCACTAGAACCCATAAAAACTCGGTAGCCCTCGCAACCCTCTTCCTCTTCACCAATTATTTTCCTTTTTTCCTTTCCGAATAAAATAGTAGCTATATGGTATAAGATAGTTCTTCTTTGGTATTTCCTTTACAATATTGTTGAATCTGTAAACTGCAGTTTTCTTCTTTTTCTTTTTCTCCTCTGTTGGTTTTTTATCGTCAAATTTAAGATCTTTCTATCAATGTTAGTTCTTTGTTACTATTCAAACTATGTTAATGATTGCCATTTATTGTTAATGTTAAGAAGATGACATAACATATATTTGACCTTCTATTTATGGGTAATTTTCCTAATTCTTTCATATTTGTTAGAATTATTAATTATTATTTGTGAAAAAGTAACTCTGTACCGAGTGATCCGAATAATAGGCGAGTAATGCGATTAATTGTTCCAGGTTCCTGGACCGGACGTGTAATGAAACCGAGTAACTTCAGCTTGATGGACTTTCTAACCTTTCCTATTGTGTTAGGTTAACATTAATCCGCACCATAGGAAATAGTTATGCCCATCACAATGAAGCAGTTCATGATGTGAAAAGTAGATATAGTAGTAAATGGCTCCAAATCATACAACTTTTGTAGGTATTGCTTTAACGCTTATCTTTTACCAGTCAGCCTAACTTGATAACTGCCCCCATCCAATCCTGTTAGCCTCAAAGTCCCCTTATTGCACTTTACACTTTCTCGTTAAGGAAATAATGTTAGGGGTGGCAGTGGCAGGGTGGTAATTGATAATAGCAAAAGCTGGGATTTCCTGATATTACCTTCTTTATTTGCCACCGTAAGTTAGACTGGCACAGCCATTATTATGTGCCTAATTGTGGGGGATGGCTACATAAACCTTGGCTTTTGACTTTTGTTTATTTTGATATCCGGTAATTTTTAATGGTATGAGATAAATTTAGGAAAACTTGTTAGGTTAATCTTTTAGGAAAGTTGTTAGTTTTAGGTTGAGTTTTTTTCGTATATGTACTGAGTAGTTGTATATGATGTGCCCACTCCACACAAATTGTGGGTTATCTTTTAGGTCTCTGTAACTTGACTGTTTTGAAGCACTGGTGGAAAACTCAGAGGCCAAGTGTTTCTCATGAAAATTTCCAGCTTGGGAAGGAATGCAAAATGTTGAATGATCTTACCTAGATTTGTAAGATTATTTAGGTTGCTAAATGTGCAAATAGAGGAGCAGATTGGCTTGCGAGTTTCTCGGTTTCCCTTGTTCCTCCGTTTTCTGTTTTCTCTTGTTGTCTATTGGTCTAACATCCTTGCTGTGTACTAACTGTAGGGGTGTTGGGGTCTCCTTGGATCTGTTTTGGAGTTTTCTTTTTGTCATCTGTAGTACAAGAAAAAAAAACTTGTTTGTGCACTTGTTGTCTTCGACTTGTCTGTTCCTAGGAAAGAATGGTTCAGTCAAAAGGGAAAGAAGTTTAGGTTGTTTTCATTTGTTTGTCGACTAACCAAGTTCAGCTTCAGGTTAATGTGCAGGCATCTTCTGTTGGTCTGCAAATCAAAGTGACCCCTTGTAACTAGTTAAACCTGGCCAAAGCTGGGTGTATCTGCTGTAATGAGTTATATTTTGATCAGGGACTCGAAGCATGAGCGCTGGGTTGTATGTAGAAGAGGGACCGAGTCTTCACGAGAGCAGTGAAGTCCACAAAGAAAATTTACCCGGCATTAATTCCTTGAAGTCTTGAACTGCATGCATCTAAGCTCCTTCTGTTAAAATCAATATAGTTGTTCTTTTGCCCTTGCATCAAGCGAGAACAAGTTTTGCTCTTGGTATCCGACATTAATTTAGAACTGCATGCATCCTTTGTCTTTGTTTAGCTGTTGATATCTCTTGACATCAAATTCATCTCCCTCGATCTTCCCTCCAAATTATCTTTTTCCTTGGTATTTCGATGTTCATAAGCAGGGGATGTGTCCTCTAGAGAAAATTTATATTGTCTACCATCCATATCAGCCCTTGAATAGTATGTTTACTTTTATATTAGGAAAAATTAACCGTCGACTCCTATGTTGGTCTCAGATTTTGGAAGTTCGTTTTTTTGTTGACAATATGAAGTTCCATTTGTTTTTGAGTTATATCTGCTAGAATTAGTTTATTCATATCTGAAATCATTATTCAATGCTGAATTTGATTTGCTGCTAGAAATTAAATTATTCGGCTAGGATAGGAACTTATTGCTGAAGTTAGGAATTTAAGTGCTGAAATTAGGGATTTGTTGCTGAAGCTTCAAGTTTTAGTTTCAAAATGGGAACTTCGCAGTAAAAATCAAAGAAGACCTAGTTATGATTGACATCCTAGTTCCTTTAACCTAGCAACCTTACTTTTCACTGTGAGGTGTCAATCCAGTTGACCACGATCTTGAAAGGCCAATGCCTGAAGGTTTCAAAGTACCACAAACACATATTAGATACATTGAGCCACACCCAGTTGCGTCTTTTTGCCAAAGTAAATACAATTCAATATAGATTCAATGGTGTGTTTCTCTTCTTCAAAGTCTACCTGCCGTGCTACTCTTGAAGTATTGAGTTTTTTCTCCCATCCCAGTCCATCGGCTTCCTTCAATACACGAACCAAACCTCCCTTTTACATTAACCTAATCATTTAAATTTAACTCTACGATCCGTCTCCACTTATGGGATATGTGCATACTCTATATGACCCAGTGATCGAATCTTAAAAGCAACCGACCAGCTATTTATTGGGAAAGATGCAAAATCTATTCCCCAATAATCTTACTCCATGGTGAACCCATGACCACAACGGCAAACTGTTGGCTGACTTTTGTTTGGAAATAAAGATCAAAATACAAGACAAAACAGAAGGATTACGTGGAAACTCTAACCAGTAAAAACCACTGGGAGGGCAAGATCATTACTATAGCAACGTTACAAGAGTTAAAAGATTGCTACTACTTCGCAACCCCCAATACAAGAGAAAGTCCACAACGAGAACCTAACAAAGCCCTGGAAATTACATCCAAGAAAATCCAAAAAACCCAACCTCCGTCTTCTTCAGCGTCTCTCTTTCTTTCTTCCAACCTATTGATGGCAAATCATCACCTCAATGAGTGCAAGTTTTATCTCCCAAGGGAACCTTGTGTCCCCTTATATAGCATGCCATAACCCATAAATGAAATCCTTAGTAATCATGACATGTTTCCTTATTTGGAAACTCAAATACGAGTCAAGCTTTGATTGGGACTTTTCCTCAAAGTCCTATTATTGTGAGGGTTGGCAAATAGGAGCCAAAATCCCAACACTATTCACAGTTCACAGTTGGCAGAGTTGATTTAAAATCATACTTCGTGTCTTGTTAGTCAGCAGATGTTATTTTAATGGTCAGCCTGAATTGTTGAAGGTAACGCATACTATTCATGTGTTAAGCTTCTTGTAAGTTGTAACCTTGTATGTCTCTCTAGATATTGCAGTATTTAATGATCATTGTGCCCATTCTTTCCTTCCATACAACTATGGGCTCTGATGCTTCATTACCCGACACAGTGCATATAATTCCTTTTCATTTGCATTTTATAGATAGTTCAAAATAGTCCTGACAACGTCTATGAATGGTTGGCTTCAAGTCCTCTATACTTTTTCAATTGAAAATATTTTCGATACGAATTGTTTAAGTGTATCGAATGGGACAAAAACTCGTGCGATGCACTCTTGTATCATCCCATACAATACATTTTCTTTTTCTATTTCAATTTTTTCACTTTTACTATTTTCTTTTTCTATTTCTTGAGCTTTTTATTCTCCTTTGTTTTTGGATTTTTTCTTTTTTTCTTTTGGATGTCGTGTAGTCGAAATAAGAATTTTAAGATGGATGAGTGCCAATAAATTGAAAGGTAGGATAACAAATGAGTGTTTTATAGATTTGTCTCCTTCAAAGAACATCTGGTGAACTATGTCAAAAGTCAAATTAGTGTTTCTAGCTTTGTTAATATGGAACATGTTCTGGGACCTGCAAGTTTGGGTCGACCGTTACACGTTAAGCACAGCCGTGAGTTCTACGTAATTAGAAATATCGCGCTTCATAAGCGGTAAATTCTCTATGAGCATGTAATAATGTTTTGGGGCTTATTCGTTGAATAAGATCATATTCGTAGGAAGTTAGAGGTGGTGCCAACTGAGGACAAAATGAGAGAAAATGACTTACGTGGTTTGGACACATGCGACGTAGAAAATAGATGCTACCCTAAGGAGAAGCAATAATATAGTAGGTAATAGAGCCGCTAGGACTTGAGGTAGGCATAGACGAATATGGTTTGAAGTGTTAAATAATGACATGGATTTTGTTAGCGTTACATAAGACATGGTCCTTGATTGAGCCGAATTGAAGAAGAGGATTCAAATAGCTGACCCCAAAAAATTGGGATAAATGCTTTGCTTTGTTGTTGTCTTTTGGGTGTTTCTTTCATCATTGTTAATATTATGGACATTATGACGTTGAATGTATACATTTATGGATCTTAAAAACTTATGTTGTTGTCTAAGTCATGTTTTAGTTTCACTTTTAGTTGTCAACTTTAGAATGGTTGTTAATTGTCAGTATTAGATGCTTGATGATAACTCTTTATTGTTGTTTAATATGTTCAATTTATCCTTAATATTATATTAAATTTTCAATGTATTTGTCAACGTGATTATATATATATATCTTTTGATACACTATACGATAATCAAGCAAATACATGATACGTATCACGATATGACAACATAGAAGCTGACACATTGAGCTTAACTGAGCATTGAATTGCCATCATGTCCACAAGAGCAAAAAAGGAGCCTCACATTTCTTCTTTGGGCGTTTAACAAATACCTCGTGTAGTTGTTGATTTGTTTCCATATGACAGTGGTACTGTAGCAAGGACATGGTGAAGAGTGAAGACCAAATAATACCTCTCAAGCTATGTTGCACGAACACAGATATGATGCGACATAGGAAGGACCAAGGTTCATAATATCGGTCGATACCGATACCTCATATCATATCGTTTTTGGCATGTCCAATCCGATACTCACCAATGCCGGCCAATACCGAAATTTGGCTCTCCTTCATGATTAATTTAGCAAGGACAAATTAAAAGAAAATAGAGATGTGAAAAAACAATGTCAACTGAGTTACCTGATTGTGCCAAAGATCAGCGTCTTGTACTATGTTAAACACTTCTTTACTGACGCAATGTAACTATTATCATTTATCGAAGTTATATATTATAACTTCATAATGTTCAACACATCTTAATATTATTACCATTTGTTGAAGTTGTATATCAAAGATCAACGTGCTCTAATATGTCGAAACGTGCTCTGATATGTCGAAAAAAATTCTTCCCAACACAATGTAACCGTTGCCATTTGTCGAAGTTGTGTCCAATAAGTTCATAATGTTCCACACATCTTAATAATATACCATTCAAAACTACATATTATGGGAGTAATTCGTCTAAAAGCAAGTAAAATGAACACTATCTTTTTTGGATGAATATTTTAATAATCTTGAATATTATTTCATTCAAAACTAACAAGAAACAACAAGTAGTACATAAAATTGTACCTAAATGTATCAAATATTTTATATGTTTTAAATTAATTATTATCATCTTTTCAGCTCACCGAAACCAAGAACTCTGAAACTTTGATCCAAAACAACAAAAACTACGGAAACTACCGAGATACCGATACTCATTAGAAGGGTCCAAAATGGATTTCGATTCAGACACACCGAGACGGGTACAACATCTATTTTGGTGTGTTCTAGTGTAACCGCCCGATACAGTGTTCGACACGACAAGGCTCAAAATTTTGGAATGTCTGTCACTGTCAAGCAATGGGTGGAGTAATTCATTCATCAACTGCATGGATTGCAAGGGAACTTCAAACTCCAGATGTTGTCCGTTAGACCAGACCATGTTTGGAATCTAACTTGAGATTGAGGATGCCCAAACCCCAAACTTCAGATTGAGTTTTTTGAAGAAGGTAGCATATTGTAATGGCTAACCCAGATCAGATTTCTATGGAAGGGTAAGAGTACTAAGTGTTACTTTGTTCACGACTGTAAATCTATCAAGGTTCGAGTAGGTATCGCCAGTATCCGGCGATACCTACATTTGAGGCTCTTTTTAATGGTAAATCCCGCAAAGAAACACCAAAAGGGAAAAACACAGAACAAATCGACACATTGATTTGGTTGTTCAAAGATCGACATGCTACATTGTATCTATTATCATTTGTCGAAGTTGTATATTTATAAATTCACAAGTCACAACATTCATCCATCTTAAAATTGTTCTATTTAAAAACTATATATTGTGGGTGTATTTTGTCTAAAAGCAAATAAAGAAAAAAAAAGCAATTATTGTAAAGTATTAGCAAAGTTGAATGTTATCCATTCAAAACAATGTGGAACAATAAAAAAAAGTATAAAATTATGCGTAAATGTATCAATTTTTTCCTAGTATTTTAAATAAATTTTTTATTGTTTGGCTTTCTGAAACCAATAACTTTGAAACTCAGAACCGAAACCCACTCCGAACCGAAACCACCAAAACTTGCTCAAAACGTAGAAAGCGATATTTATAAGAAGGGACTGAAATCGATTCCGATACAATGCTGCAAACCTTGAAGTTGGCGCGCACCTCCATCCTTTTCAGGACCTAATTGAGAAACTTGGTCAAATACCACAGGTGATGCTATACATTACTTATCTTTAGAAGTATAGTACTGTCAATACTTGATGAGAGCGAATGTTTTGGTTGGTTTCAGAGGGAATGGGATTTGGTAATTAGTTAACAGAAGCACTGTTATCGGTTACTTTTGTTGCTAATCCATATGCCTATCAGATGATTAACTTACTTATTACCCATATATAGTTATATGCTTCGCTGCTATTTAAGCACAAAATATGTATGAGTTTTACAGAATGTTAACAAACCATATCCACTTGCCCTGCATAGTACTTGCTGAACACCTATGAAAAATTTAGGCCATTGAATGTTAGAGGTGAGATGATTTATTTTACACCCTGTAATTTTTAAGAATTGATTGATTATACTATTGATCTTTCTTTTGTTACACAGTTTTCCTGATCATCTATCCTTCTAATTTATCTTTCTTAGTTTTGGGCATTAAACATTTGTAGAAACTATCTCCTAACCTTCCATCACTAATGTGCAAGTTTTGTTTCTTGACAATTCTGGATTATGCATAGTGTAGTAAATTTAACTTGCTTCATGGGAATAGTGATATTGAGTTTTTGACTTTACCATAGGAAGAGGATCTTTTTACAATGGCTTATGGCTTACCACTGAGAGGGGAGAATGATGACAATTGCCTGTCAATTCTTAATTCAGTTGAGGAAACAATTTCTCGCCAACTGCGTGCTTGTAAAGCTCACTCATCAAAGAAGAAAGCTTTAGATGGTAGATCCTGTCTTCACTTTCCTTTCTAATTTTTTTTTACATGTACAAAGTTAATTGTGTGCTGAAAGTTGATATACTCAGCATGGAGGAGCATGAAATAATATTATTTAGAGCTTTGCTATGCCTACAACCAAATGCTTACAATTCCCTTACAACTGCCACATGTCGGGCTTCGATTGGAGGAGGGGGAGAAGTGGTGGGGTCGGGTGGAGCCCATGTAGCAGGGGGGTGAGAGGGGAGGTGGGACCCATGTGTAAGGGATGGGAGAGAAAGGTTGTAAGAAAGTTGTAAACATTTGGTTGTAGACTTAGCATTTTACTATTATTTATGCTAGTATTCTCTCATTGACAATTCAAAGTTTGTTTTTGCAGGTTTGATGCATCTTTTTGATGACAATGGTTTTTTCTTTCAAATTAAACATATGAAACATAATATATGTCGCCTGAAAGTGTATACAAATAATGTTAAATCACAAAACTTTCGAGGAAACCATTATATGTAAATAGCTGAAGTAATGTTGAATATCCAGTCTTAAGAGTTTTTTTTGAGAGCTCAAGAAAAATTCACAGGGGCACATAATTCGATCTTTGCGTTTTTGATGAATTCAACGAACCGGGCAGCGAAAGCACACTAATAGGCACCACGCCCGAGAAGGATCATCGGGGAAAGTCAGACTGTGGATAAGAACATGACGTTGAGTGCTTCCACTAAGATGCATGTGGATTCACTTACCTAAAGATATTGAATGCTTCTACTAAGATCCAAGTGTTCTTTCATCACAATGGTCTCTCTAGGGAGTATAAAAGCTCCATAAAAATAATTGACTAAAAGATCCATAAATTAATTGACTAAATTTATATGATTGGCTGTCTACCTGATGTAAACCCTCCATGTTGGTGCCAAGTTTCTAACCATAATGGCTATTAGAATGAGGGCCATGACATAAAACCTAGACGCCTAGTTGGTGGGTTGGTGAGCTTAGTCTCTTGCTACCAAGTTATTATTGTGTGGGCTTTTTATCATCTTTAATGATGCCAGTTTCCGTTGACCTAAAACACAATGCTATATTTTGTCATTCCCAATAATAATCTTTGGTATTATTCTTTATCAGTTGTTTTGTTAGGCTGCCTTTTCCTAATGCAAGTTTAATCATTGCAGATATTGAGTCTCTTCAAAGTAATCCTGATCTGGAAGAGGGTTATTGCAGAGCTCTGTTATGCCGCTTACGCTTTCGTAAGGTCTTACCCTGTGTTTCCTTTTTGCATTATTGACTTACGAATATGTTGGAGAAGTCTTTTGCCTCATTTTTTGTGATATAATCATGATAATAAATTATGTAAGGAACATGTGAATTATTTAATTGTCATATCTTTCCGTTGGAATAAGTAGTCGTCCTCTTCCAAGTCTATCAGCGGGAGAGAAACTGTGTGCGGAAGTAAAGGACTCATCATCAGTTATCATTTTCTGTTGGAGTAATTACTGTCCTCCCCCACCCCCCCCCCCCCCCCCCCCCCCAACAAATGACTGAAATATCGAAGAGTATATAAGATGATCGATAGTATATAATTTGATCGATTCATTGGAGTGATCTTGTCTTATAACATGTATAAAGTAGTCCTCTCAAGGAGAATGTGGTAAAACATCGTAGTTAAAGGGCGACAAATGTAATCACTTATGATTATTTGTAGCGCTTGTTAGTACTAGTATATCAACTCTATCTTAGATAATTATATGATATTAGACACAATAGCAAAATAGATTACATCATCAGTGTTGTGGGAACTTCTGTTCATGTAGCTGTTGCACCACGTTGTTGCATGTGCTGTCTTATGCATGAAAAACATCTACTGTACATGATTTAAAGGTACTCGCTTATCATATGATATAAATATGTTCAACTTCACAGTCTTTTGCATAATCACTTTCATTCCTTTAACAAAATTTCCCCCTTTCTCTCAGTAGTAAGTTACCTCCTGTGGAAGCAACTACTTATTGCCATTATTCTTGATGTTAACCAACCGAAGATGATGGAATATTAACTGAAAGATAACTTTTCCCCACTTAATCAAAGTTGATATCCACTTGTTAAGTATTATTAATTTATGAAGTTTGGGGATTCGGGATTATAAGCCTCCTGAGAATCTCATGCCAGTTATTAAAAGGATGTAGTACTAGTCTGCATTGCAGTTAGCTTGTGTTCTTTTTCTCTCATGATCTAACTCGATATCAAATTTGGTGTGTTTTCATATTTGTGAAGTGGGACTATGACTCCAAGCAAATCCCGTTACCAGCTATTAGTTAGAGGTGAAAATTCAAATTTATGAAATTTGGGGGACTATAAGTCTCTAAGCAATTTCCTTTCCTAGTTATTAGTTATTACTAGGATTTGCTACGAGTTCTACTCGTTGGGTGCATCGGATTATTACTGCTAGCTGTTGCTTGTTAACAATTTACAAACATCCTTTCATGGTTGATTTCTTCCCTGGTTGGTATTCCCCTTTTGGCATGATATATCTGGCAGTTCTAGTCCAATGTCTTTGTTTTTATTTCTGCTGAATAAGTATCTTAGTGTTTGTGCTTAGCTTTCCTATCTGTACTGCAGTAGTTGTTTTTGGTTGATTAGAGGCTTTCTTCTATTACGAATGAACATGTCCTTTCTATCTTCTAGTTTGTGACAGATTCATGATGTCTAAGAGTCCGTTATACTATATTTCAACCTTGATGCATCCTCACTTAGTTTCTTTCTACAATTGTGCTTTATTACTTTTCTTGAAGTATGTACTTACTATATATTGAAATGTTGTCACTATTCAGCACTTCTACCATGTTCTCAAATACATGAGGAAACCCCAAGCGAGGGGGTTGGAGTTGGCTAGAAAACATGTGGCATCATGCTTGACTGAGCTTTCTGGCATATACAAATCACTGGAATTTCTCAGGCCTAAGGCATTTGGATCTTGCCAAAATAATGTTGAAGATGAAACTACAGCCTCAGGTTGCAGACCTGTTGGTTTTGATGCTAGCGTGATTAGTAAATTCTCTGCTCCAACTCCACCACGTTCAATCCAAATTCTCAGCTGGAAAAAGGTTGAGCATCAGGGTCATGTTGATGTTATTTCATTCCATTCTCTTACTGCAAGGAATATATATACTTCATTTAGCTTGTTTGTGAGGTTCAAGAATAGGCAAATGGCATCCTGCTTATGATTCTAGCATCTGAAGTGACTTATTCTTTGATTTACCTTTATAGGCCATTGAGTATTTTGACAAGCTCCTACATGATTTAGATGTTATATGCTCATTCTCTCTGGATCCAATGCTAGAGGTTGTTCTACAGTTTGTTGTCCAGTTCCAAAAATCACAACCTGATTTGGTTGCTAGAGCTCATCTGCAGGTGTGTCAAATTTTTTTTTTTGCAGCAACCTTTACTACCATTCCATCCTTCATTCTGACATTACTACTGCTTGATGGGTCATAAACTTGTGTTTTGCTTCTTTCTGGTTGTCCTGATATTGCTTGTATGGCCAGGTTTGTTTATATTTTGCTAGCATCATTCAACTGAGAAGTTATTTTAATGAAATTTGATATTGCTCTTCAATGCTTTTTTTTAACCAGTATAAGTTTAGTATTTGAACAAAGTAAACTGTATGAAGGCTAAACTACAACCTTATATACTATGCAAAAGTTGTCAGTTGTACCTTAAATGATTCTGGTGCGCTTAGTTGTCCGTGTTCACATCAGCATGTTAACCTGTATAGGAAGGTAGTTACTTATGTGTGACAGTGTGAGTTGTCAAAGTGAAATAAATAAATTGCTCGGATGCTCTTAGATGGTAGGGAGAACAGGGGTAGATGAGTAGCTTAAATGCAAACCAATGTTTCGACAGAAAAGTAGACTACATTGGAAACAATTAGATTAATTCCTTCGGTCTCTAGGCCAAGCAATATAAAGGAGATGCAAAAGGTGGACAACTATGTAATAGATGTCCACAGCTAGCAAGGCAACTAGGTAATAGCTAACATAACTACACTCTTCTACAGTCCCCGCAAGCTGGGACTTAGATGACTGTTAAGCCCAACTTGGACATAAACTGTAGAAACAACAAAGATAGGGAGAATAATTAATTAGATTAATTTATTTGGGCTCTAGGCCAAACAATATAAAGGAGACAGAAAAGGTGGACAACTATGTAGTAGTTGTCCACAACTAGCAAGACAAGTAGTTAATAGCTAACATGAACGACACTCTTCTACACTCCCCCTAAATTGGGACTTGGATGACAATCAAGTCCAACTTGGAAGAAATTGTAGAAACAATGGCGAGAGAGAGGGCCATCTTGGCAGCAAGAGAGTGAGTTGACTTGTAGTCTCTGGGGCGGGAAGAGAGTGAGTCACGACCATTTGGGCGGTGAGAGAGTGAATTGAGTGTTAACCTTCTAGGTGGTTTGAGAGTGAGCTGTTGCCAATGAGAGAGTTGAGTTGCGGCCTCCAGGGGGATAAAGAGAGTTTAGTTGTGGCATTCGGATGGCAAGGGAGTCGGTCTCCAAAAATGTGGGCCGTGTCAAGTTTGACACGTATTAGACATGCATTAGACACAACCGGGACCTCCAAAACACACTAGGCACACCAAAATAGTTGTCGTGTCTTTGCTGTGTCGTGTCAAATCTGTCCCCGCAACATAGGTTGTGGCCTTCGAGGTGGTGAGAGAGAGTTGAGTTGCAGTCTCCGAGGGACTTACAACTGGGATAGTCTTAGTTTATTCAAGTCAATAACAAAACAGTTAGATAATAGCTAAAGATAAAAAAACACTCTTCTACTATTTCATTTCCTTTTAGAGACGGCTCTTCCACAATTTCAACTTCTTAATAGAGATGTGTATTTGGCCAGAGATGAACCGGATAGTTCTTAGTTTATGTTGATTGGTTTGATCAATTTTAATTGTTTTGATTGATTTATGTTAATCCTAGGTCCATGTATTTTGAAGGTTTATCAGTAAGATTTTCACCAGTAGCGATACAAACAATGTCAAGAGACATTTTAGCTGGATATCATCACAGCATGTAAGGATCTAAAGGTGGAGGTCAGAAGACAATTGAGACAGATCCGATGGAGAAGGAGAATCCAATTGTGGGAATCACAGGAGTTTCAGGACTGTTAGGGGGCAACAGATGTCCTTTGCTTTTATGTTCTTAATTTCTCGCAGTGTATCTCAAAATCTTTTACCTTGGGTTCACTGCTTGAGATTCTTTATGTCCTATCAAACTGTTTTCTATATTAAATATGTTCGCTAATTGCAATTAGTGTTACTACCTACTCAGCCATTTACTTGCTGTCTATATATATATATATATATATATATATATATATATTTGGAAAAAAGGTAAATTTTATTCCAAAGTAACACAGTAATCATACAACATACAATCAAAGTGGGGAATCCCACTCATCAAGGCTTTATAACATTTACATCAAATTCGATGTTATGAAGCATGCCCACTAGAGGTGTAACTAGTCCCTCGAAGATCCGACGGTTTCGTTCCCGCCAGACATGCCAAACCGAAGCAGCCAGACGAACCCTGGCGGTCCGGAACCAGTCCTCCCCTCGGCCTCTACTATCGCGGATCACCGTAATGATGTCCCCAATACTCTTCCCAGAGACGCAACCTCCCAAAATTCTACTCTGCTCCTTCCAGATCTGCCAAGACAGGTCACACTCAAAGAAGATGTGACTGATAGATTCTTGTATACACACACACACACACACACATATATATATATATATATATATATATATATATATTGTTTGGCACCGGTTACATGAACCCTTCCCCCCCCCCCCCCCCCCCCCCCCTTCTTCTTAAGACTTCATTTGATAGAGATACAACAAAATTTTACGTTGGATGTACGATACCTAGTGTAAACATTGTCTATTGGGCTTGGGACAGTGAAATATATAACATAATAAGCACAACAAAGGCATTTCAATGTCATCATCATTGTCGTCGTCGTTATCAAGCCTTCTCCCATCACAATGGGATTGACTATGGAGCATAAAAAGGTTCAATAGAACATTTGACAAAGTTTTCTTGACCAATTGTCGACCTGATGTCAATATTAGTGCCAAATTCCTAACCGAGATAGTTGTGACCATGAGAGGTTCATTCCATAAGATTCCAGTTGGCAACCTACCTTTTGGATCTGCAATTTAAGCTCATGCAACCAAGGAGCACCCTCCAAATTCCATTATAAATAATCTAGACAAATAGGTAAGAAGATACGATTTTCTGTAGGGAATTGCATTCATCTCTATGGCGCATTAAGCCAAAGAGTGAGAGAATCACAACCCAAGGTAAATGCATTTTTCTGTACAAAATGCATTTCAATGTTCATATTTAGATCAGCAAAGGATAAAAGATAATATGCATAGTTCATTATTCTGAATGTATTTTGGAGAGTTGGTTACAATTTATAAAATGTTAAAATGTTACAGGAATGTGGTCAAACATTCCTTTGTCCTGTTCTATTCTTGTCCCTGTCTATTTGGTTATCCTCAATGAAATAGTAAATGACGATTTATTTCCTTTTCTTGACAAGGATTTCCATTTAGACATGCACGTTTTCTGTATTACTATTGTAAAAAATGGTCCCTTCTGAGGTCTAACATCGGAAGAAAATTTCACTAACTGCAGATTAGCCAAAGCCTATACATGTTCAATGATTGTCAAAAGTGTAGCACGACAGTTCAACTAGGTTCCTTGCTAATGCAAGGTCTAGAGAGGGTCAAGATGTACAGCCTTTCTAATATATAGATCAACTATTAAGTGTTCTCCTTCTCCTGGACTCCATACCGCACTGTCCAAATTGCAAGAAATATCAAGGTGACAAGCAACAATTGTCGTAAGAGTAATATAGTTGAAATGAGAGCCAAACAAACTTTATATTGCCCTTGACTCATATAACATGTATCATTGCAATTCATTGTATGACTAATTTGGTCCTGCGTCGTGTGACTTTTCTGAAGAAGTCTTGATGGCATGTTGTTCTCACTTAAGTTGCTAAATGTGTCAACATACAGTTTACATATTATTCTATCAGAGTGGATTTATTCTTGATATAGACTACTTCCATTTTTGTTTCTAATTTTGACTAGTCTTCCTTACTGATTAAAAGCTTCTGTTCTGATGTGGAGTACCTCTAATGTTGTTTCTCATTTTTACTGGAATCTTGCTAACTGATGAACAGCTTCTGTTGGTTCAAGATGGGAAGCTCTATGGGCGGGACTTTTTTTATGATGTGGTTTTAAGAGCTTTAGCACTTCAAGAAATTCCAAGGGATCAAGAATTTCAGAAAAATGAGTTTGCAGTGCAGCTAGGTCAGGTTAGGATTTTCTTTCTTCTTGAGGTGTTATTCTTTTTAAGGAGCGAACAGTATCTCTACGATAAAGCTCATTGATATTGCTCTCCTTTTACATTTGCGATGGGATTGTTTATATGCAGCTTATCATCAACTTGCTTAAAATTCTTTGTACTAATACTTCATGGCAACGACGCAAACTGGGACAAGTTTTACAGGATTGGAGTGTTATTTCAATTCAGGTCCGTGCTATGGCATACTAGTACAATGACATGTTTTTATCTATCAAGTTCTTTTGAAATGTTAAAGGTTCACTTGCAATTGAATGCAATACATTGTTGTATCCCATAATCTTGTTATGATGATTGATTTTCATCTAATATTTGCTACTTAGCATAATGGCTATCATAAAGTTGTTAAATTGGCTAACTTTTTGTTAATATTGCCAGTCCTATACTCGTCTTAGTTTACTTCTCCATATGGCTGTATATGCTTGTGATGAGCTAAGCATCTACATGAAGATGACTCTTTAATTCTGTATTGATTTTTTTCCAAAAGGCTAAAGCATTCGTGAATTTGACTATAAATGGTTTAAAAATTTTGAATATATACATCTATGATTGGTTTTAGAGAGGAAACACGTGTCCAATATATATTGAGATTATTAAGGATATATCCGATGGAATTGCGAGTATTCAGTGGACAATTGGAGGAGATTCATCTCCATTCCTCATTATCATATGCCTACATCAAGTATTAACGTCTCGGTCTTACCTCGTTCTACTAGTTATGGATGAATTACCAGGCACATTCAGGATGGGGCTCCACTGAGCATGTTGTTTGTTGATGATATGGTGCATAGTTACCTTGGACGGTATACATACTAGGTCATAAATGTACTAGGTCATGGTATGGGTTCGGGGCACTTTATCTTTATTTTCGGTATAGAGGGGGTAGAGTGAGTTGGTTCGTAAATTCGGTTCGCAGTACGTTTTAAAATACTAATTGGGTCGATACTAGTTATTTGTTCAATTTTGACTCAACAATTGTGTGATATACGGAAAAAACTCTTACATAAAACATAAGAAAATGCGGAATTCATTAAACTCAATAACATGTAACTTATCTTAGTCAAATCTACTGAAATAAAACATTCGGAAATTAAACGGTACAGTGGTGCCAAATCAAAACATGCAAATAATTTTTTTGATAAACAACTCAGTACCTTCATAGGAAATAACAAAATCATTATAAAATCTCATAAGCTCATTCTCTTCTTTGTATGAGCACCTTGTAAAAGAGAGTGATGGCTCTTGAGCAAGGAAGAGACAACTACGATACATACTACAAGGTTACAGTTCATTAGAAATGTGCAGCTGCGGAATCCCAATGAACAAGAAATCTCAAATTGTTTCCAACTTTCTTTACATTGAAAGAATGTCTTGCAAAAGCAAGCTTATATTGAGATTTCATCCCAAAATGTGTCTGATTTGACAAGTTTCAACCTTAATTGCATAAGTATGTCGGAAGTGATAGATACTCTTCGTATCCCTAGCCCTACAAGATGTCAGTTTCTCAATAAACCTTATTTTTGCTCTTGCAATCAACAAATTTTTGGGTTTGAAAATGAAAGTGAAATTTAACCAACATGTCTTGTTAATGTAATATAAAATAAAACATTTTATAATGATATTCTTTTTTCCCTCAATTGTTCGAGACCATGTTTTAAGCCAACTTTTGTAACCTCGAGAAAATTTCCGAAAGCGCGAGTCTAAAATTAATTTTTGGACCCTAAGAAAAAAATCCCATAAAATAATAACTTTAAAGTTAATTTTGGGACCTTAATGGAATTTTTTAAAGAACAATGGTGATTTTGTAAGAACTGTTCGGTTGTGTATGTCGGAATCAAAAAGAAAAATAATATTACGACCGTTTGATATCTTGGTTCATTACGAAGTAAGAGAGTAAACCAATTGTGAAATGATGACATGGGAATAAAGTATGCTATTTTATTATATAAAATTTTGTGGTCCACTACTTTGAAATTTAACCTTAAACGTACAAAGTATTTTTTCTTCTTCTAGTTTTAAAAGTAATTTCTTATTATATATTTTTTCTATTTGAAAAAAGAACTCTGAAAGTCTGATTCAAAACCATCGAAACTGCCGGAACTGCTTATAGCGATAGCAAGGGTCTGAAACTGATTCCAGTACCGACACTACAAACCCTGGTTGGGGTCGGTGGCAACCACGTTCTTGTTGCCATGAGGAAGAGGAGATGTTGGTGGCTGGGAGGATGTTAAATGGATCTAGGCGGTCTTTCTGTCGAGTTGGCAAGGGAAAAGATCCGCTGTTGAGAATGGTGATGGTGAGGTAGATGCTGCTGCTGCTGAAGGCATGGATGAAGTCTAGGTTGCATCCGAATAACTTGACTGTCTTGACTTGGTCGATGGTGTTGGATTGAGAAAAGGAGACTTTAGAGGAGTTAGCACTTAGCAGTAGTTGACGATGGCTGTTCTCGAAGTTCGGATACTGAAAAAAATTTAAGAGCTTTTTTTTTGGCAGGGGGTGGGGGGACCAAATTGTCCCTTGCTGCTTCTTGTTGGATTTTCTTGAATGGTTTTACCTGGGGTTCAGGGAGAATTTTGTTGTGGTCAAGAAAAGGTATGTTTACCTTCACCTGTAGGTTATTTTCGTAATGTTAGTTATTTGCATATGGATTTACATATATATAGTAAACCTTGCAAGTGTTTCTGCTTATGAGAAATGCCAGTCGCCTAGTACTCCAGGTTTTTACGTTTCTGGCTTTTTGATTCAACTATTGGGACATTCTTATCATCATCAGTTTATTCACAGCAGCAAATTCTGTCCTATAACATCAACATTGCAAGACCATGTACTATATCCCTGGCATCTTAGTTACTCAACCGATCGCAATGATAAACCATTCATCTCTTTAATCTTCAGTGCATATATACAAAGTTGTTTTATCTACCTCTGCATTATGGCTATAGGCATGAAATAATAAATAATCTCATCTTAATCTTTATTCTTTTTTCTAGAAGTATGGATTTTTTTTATCTGTCTGCTTAAGGCTATGCATACGAATATCATTTGTAGTTTGTCCGAATCATCAGAATATCCAAAACCTTCAATAGTATATGTTCACCTTTCCAATTTCCAAGTATTATTTCTTTTTTAAGTAGTGAAAAAAAACATTCCAAGTGTTATTTAGTTAATGCGATGACTGTACTAAATCCAAATTTTTATCCGCTTTAATCAAACATGACCACTTGTTTTGTGTATTTTAGTATTATCCGTAATTGTATCCATATCCTCTATAAAAACTAATACAAATACGATAGTGCTTATATTCACTGTGTTCACCCTATTTGTGGACAACTGAACAGTTTTAGCAAAAATATAAGAACTCTTGGAAATATTGTGCACTCTAGAATTTAGAGGTGGCTGCTAATTGCACTTATGATGGACTGACAAATGTTGGATATATAACTGAAGGTTGAGAATTACTTGCTTACACCTTTGAAGGTTTGGACAAGATTATTGGATTCTTCTGCTTTTGATCCTTAATAGATGTGATACTTGAGCAGACATATTTATCGTTATTATCGAATGTGGTAAGCTTTCTGTAGTAGTGGACATTTGAAATACAGAGATACAAAGCAAGTGTTGTCACCTCTACTATGCAATCAGCAGCTCTCGTATTTGTAAACTTGAAGTATAGTCATTTTGTATACAACGAAATTCAGTTTGTCTGACAGATATTTTTTCCACAGCTGGATCTGGCCTTTAAAAGGGAGGTCAGTGAGATGCAAAAATTTTCAATCGATGAGGTAAGTTCCCTTAAACATCATTTTTTTCGTATTTTCTGTTGTGTGTTTGAATCTATTTGAGCATATACACTACATACACAGACAAATTGACGCTCATGGTAGCTTTCTCATATTTGTATATAAATTTTCTTGCAATGCAGAATGTAGGCATGAAAATGTCCAGACATCTCCTTCTTTGGGCAGAGGAGCAAACCTATTGGGTTGCTTCTCGGTTTCTGACGCTGGGATTCGAACTGGAACTCTATTCTTCTAATGAGTACTGTATGGTTTACTGGTACATGTACATTGTATTCATGAAGCGTTTGGACAAGATGCAAATGAGGATAGCCGAAAATGGCGACAATAGTAAGTAATCTTGTTCTTTCCGTAATGTTTACATTACCCTTATGAGTAGCAAGAAATTAAATTTAGGCTTTTTATAAAGGCACTGCACATTTTGATCAGGGCTAGCCCGGATTGGGGCTAGCCCAGATTTTTTTTGTGTTTTACTCAGGACAGCCCATTTTTTTGATTTTGGGCTGTCCCAAAGTAAAATTCTCCTAAACCCAAAATTTTTCTCTCATTTGCAAATTTTTTTCTCTCTTCCTAAACCCTAACTCCTCTCTTCTTCTTCTTCCTCTTCTCCTCCACCATTTCTCCATCCCCAAGCAAGAAGTTAATTTGAAATTCTTAGAAATTTCTTCCACCCTAGAAATTTTCTCTTCTTCTTCCTCTTCTCTTCCAAATTTTCTTCTCAAGAAGATCGATGGCACCCAAATTCTTTCTCTATTTGTTTCCAAAACCCTAGAAATTAAATTGAAAAATTCAAGCATCCATTATATTGTTTATTTCAATTGTCTGTAGCCCATTTGAATTAAACTTCATTCGGAGTGAAAAATTATCCATTTAAATTAAACACAAGTATGCACGAACGAGAAAACTGTACGTCGACCAGGACTGCCCAATTTTCTGGCAGTCCTACAAACTGAATGGACTGCCAGAAAACTGGGTAGTCCTAAGTCACATGTGAAACAAAGGACTGCCCATTTTTCTGACAGTCCTTACTGTATTCAGGACTGCCAGAAAATTGGACAGTCCTACATACAGTAAGGACTGCCAGAAAAATGGGCAGTCCTTTGTTTCACATGTTGTGACTTAGAAAATTGGGCAGTCCTTTGTTTCACATGTTGTGACTTAGGACTGCCCAGTTTTCTGGCAGTCCATTCAGTTTGTTGGACTGCCAGAAAATTGGTCAGTCCTTTGTTTCACATGCTGTGACTTAGGACTGCCCAGTTTTTTGGCAGTCCATTCAGTTTGTTGGACTGCCAGAAAATTGGGCAGTCCTTGTTTGCACTAGTTGAACAACAATATTGGGTTTCCTCCCATATTAGGGTTTGTATATTATGAGGAGCCTTTGGGTGCCATCGAAATTGGAAATGAGGAAAAAATTAGGGATAACAATATTAGGGTTTCCACAATATTAGGATTTAACATTTTTGTTGTTGTTGTTGTTCTTCCTTTTCTACTTCTTCTTCTTGGATGGGTTGAGGAAGAAGAAGAGGGAAAAAATAGAAAGAAAAAAAAAGTGACTTTTATACCAAAGAGTGGGAAAGCCCTAATCAATTTTTTCAATGGCAAACTTGTAAATAATACAAAGTTTAAAATGGGATAGCCCTGATAAAAATGTGCAGTGCCTTTATAACTATCCTGATTAATTGATTATGTTCTCTTTAATATCATGAGAGTGATTGTTATTTAATAAATATATTTATATTCGACTTAATGCTACAAAATACTAAGCAAGTGCTTTATAATGTCCAAGTTTATATATCTTTCATCTCCTATAGGCTTGTATCCTTCTTTCCTGGATGTCTTATCTACAAATGTCTGAGTTATCGTCTTAAATGATTGCTAACTACACACTCTATCAGTTAGAGACATGCACATTGACTTCCGAAAAAAAAAAAAGAATAGCTTCTGAAATGCATGACAAATATTATATGGATCTTGATCATCATATGCTTCTGCACAATGGTATATTTAATGCTTAACATCATGAAACTTGATTTACTATAGTCACCCCCTGTAGAAGGAAATAAGTAGATTGATTTCATTCATGAGGAAGTACATATATATAGGAGAGGCTAGCCTTTCATTATTATCTCTATTCGATGTGGGACTAAAGCCCAATGACTAATATAACTAATACTTAACACCCTTCTTCAAGTTGGCGCTAGATGTCAATCATGTCCAGCTTGTTACACAGAAGACTCACGCAAGGGCCTAAAATCAAGCAAACAATATCACAGGCCCCGACCAATGTTGTTAAACTCGCGCGATAGATCATGGGATCGTACGATCCTACGCGTTTTATACGGAGCTTCGAGGCAGATTGGTGGCCGGCGCGGCCGGCGCGGCGAGGAAACGCGTGGGATCTTACGATCCGTGTTACGATTGTCACGCCCCGACCCGGGAAATCGCTCGTCCTCGCTAGATTTAACCCGAATCATCGTCCTCGCTGGGGCGTGATGCTGCACGAGCCTGGATTTGCGCTCGTGCAAGGCAAGATAACAGGTTCACGTAGAACTATCTCAAATCGATAACATAAGCAGCGGAAGAAAACAAAGAATAACATAAGAATCTCTTTTATTCATATTGAACTGGAGGTTACAAAGGCTCTGAATAGCCCAACATAAAATGCCAATTGGCTACAACACTCATGATCTCTCTAGCTCACAAAGGATTACATTGTTCCATACATTATGCCTCTGTATAGCCACCAAGTAGTCTTCGGCCGAACATCTCCATGTCGCAAATCCGAACGCATATGCGGAAGCTCCTCTTGAACGCCAAGGACTCCATGCCTCGGCACGTCCAAGTCAAGCTCCGCCCCGAGCTGATCATAACCTGAGCCTGCACAGAAACTAGTGGGGGCTTAGTGCTTTCGTCCTCGCTTCGCACTGATCAAGACCCGCTCGCACCCAAACCAAACACTTATTCATTTAGTGAAACATGCATCTTAATTTGTGGTCTTTCTATTTAGCCTTAGGATCAGTTTCATGGCAATACTCATGCATAGCAACTTTTCTTAAATGTGTCCCGTACCGTGTTCCTGCAGCAGACACAGTTAGCCATAACATGAAACATAAACATAGTGTTCGTGCTCATCTCCGTCCCGTTATCTTAGCCTGCAGTGGTTAGAACTTAACATAAAATCATCTCATTTACGTAAGCGACCAATCATAAACTTAGACCAATCATAAACGTAAACATATGCATAATGGGTAGCAGGCCCTGCGCCTGCACCCAGCTCTCATCTCAGCCCACCGGCCCTAACTATATGAAGGTCACGGTGTTTCGCACCGTAATGGACTTGGCATCTCATATGTGTAAGCCTACAATCGCTTCGATACGGATTGCTAGCCCAGTATCCGAAGGATCCCAAACTTACGGATATCATAGCTTATCACAGCACTGGACGGTCGCAATCCGTCCGAATGTTGTGCACCATAAATACCACACATAATTCCCTCCTAGGCCGAACGGTCCCGGCGCCCCGGCGTAACCGTTCGAGGGAAGCCGTACCCGTGCACGGGCAATCCGAGTCCATTGACCATGCAATACGTTCCATAGCATACAATCCATAGCATACCAACCGATCTCGTAATCCATAAACATAGTGTCGCACATAAACGGTTCCCCGTGCCATAAACGGTTTCCCGTGCCATAAACATAATCCACCATTCATATGGGGAGCTCCGTCGGCGTTATGCCCCAACACATCCATATTGATGCACGACGCCCAACGGCTTTGTCGTCTCGTACTCATATTCATGCGTCCCGTTCATAGTGTTATTCGCATAGCCTACCTCCGTATTTACTTAGTCATTTCGTAACATAAGTGCCCGAAGGCACGTTCAGCGTCGTATTCAATGTTCTACGCCTAGAGTTCAATGTTCTCGGAGCCGTGCACCTGATGCACATCTCGATGTTGTCTTTCAATGTTCTACCATCATGCCCTATCGCGACTCGTGCACTTGATGCACGTCGCTTCAATTGTTCGATTGTTCAATGTTCTATCTTAGTGTTCGACACATACTCAAACCTTTCGTCGCCGAGCCACGCTCGCTAATTCGATAACATCTTACGCATACCATAACACATTTTATTAAGACGTGAAGGAATAGGGAGAGAGAGTCAAGAACCCGCCCACCTTAAGTCGATACGCCTTGCCGCCTCGCCGATTGAAGCGTCTCGCTTCCATAACTCGATCGCATAGCTAACTCCCGGACTTAGCCATTCCTTTGCTCTACTCGGTTGATTTGGCCTATCGCGCCCATGCCACAATCCGTTGCAAGGCCACGATTTGGTTTTGCGGACACTTCATTGCATAAGACAAAATGCCGACCTCTTATCGTCCAGCGTAGAAGCATAGCCTGCACACCAGATCAACTAAAATCAGCACTTGCTTAAGCGGGACTTACTCTTTGCATCGATTCGATTCATAGATTCCAACCGACTCAAAGCTTACCTTTGGCCAACGCAACACTTGCATCGATTCGCATCGATACCTTATCGGGTCAACGCAACTCTTCGAGTCAACGACTCATCGTAACGCACCGATGCGGAGCGGGGCATTACATAATATACCACTCAAAATCAGGTTCGTCCTCGAACCGAAACCAACACTTAATCCAAGTGCCTCGCATAGATCGCTTCACGATCTCGTGCTACTATCGTTGAATCATACAACTCAGTCTGGATCATACACATATTTTAGGCGTCCCACCAATATATGCATTTCAGCCAAGCTCAGTTGTAGGATATCGGGACAACTTACAATCTCAACTTAAATCCTCAAGCACCAATCAGTCCGTACTCGACTTAGTCATATCTTAGCGCCTATTCCCAAAATACTCTTCGTATGCATCATCCCATAACATGCGATCATCTTCCAACATCTTACACATAACTTAATTCAAATCCGTACTTCGATCTCGTAAGTTTCTCGCCGGCCATCTAATACTCGCATTTGCACAAGTCATTGCGCATCCGATCGCAACAAGGTTCCGCAATGCCTATTCGCCCAACCGTTTCCTCTCTCTCGCATAACTCAAGTCTTTTGTCCAATCATCCATAACGCTTGGCCTTAGTGACATGGACTACGTCCACATGTCTCAAATACCTTTGCCTACAATCCGTACTAAGTTTCGCACACAACTATCCATACGTGATCCACATTCTCTCGCTCTATCCATACGTTGCGTCTGGGGCTACCCCCGCTAGGTAACTTATCCAGACAACATGCTCGCACTCTCCCGACACAAGAGGTCGACTTGAGTCTACGATGCTCAAAGGCAACAATCTTTCCGACCCAAGGTCTCTTACGATATGCCTATCTCCGATACTCGACCGAGTACGAATCCTTTACTTAGTCCCCGATTCAATCCCGACTAGTTCGTTTCGTAATATCGATGGTGCGCTCAACACACATAGCCTAACTGTTACTCAACCGATCTACGACAAAACTCTTAGGGTCGTTCTACTATTCGTTCCTCTCGCGCCTTGCAAAATCCTTGCAATCGCCTTACCGCATCATTATACTAGGCACATTCCTCAACATATACTCGATTATTCCTTATCCTTCTTACGCGACTTCCTTAGGGTCATCCTATGGGACTTCAACATTCACTTGATTTGGCGGTCAAGTCTTCTAGGGTCATCTGTCCCGAAACTACGCTCGATAATTGAAGATCATCAACGAGGGACAGTTACATCGAACCATGCTATATCCTATCGCGGAGCCAAATCAATTTCCGACACTTCCTATGGGACTTTACCCAATCCGACATACCAATCCGTAATTTCTCTACTCCCGCGCAACTGATGTGCCGTTACTACTCGAGTCACTTAGGCACTACCGTTGACAATATCGCACAATCCTCAATTCCACCTTCGCATCAAACCACAAATCCATATCCAAATTGCCACGCCTTGCAAGTTCGATCATCCCCACTGGATGAATCACCATACCAGTGCTCACGCGGAATGATCGTTCTAATTTTGACGTGACGCATGTGCGAGGCTGGTGTTGCGCTCGCTCAAGACAAGAATGTCAGCATAGTGGTGATCCGCGAAGAAATCCAAACACTCTCGTTTTCTTCCGAGTAACATACATCCACTCTCAATGTCTCGAAACATTCCTACCGCCATCATCCAACTACCTTCAACTTAACTTGCATCTTATTCGTCCAACAACAATGCTCAACATAATTTTCGTTCATTCGATCAGAGTATCCCCGAGTTATTGCATATCGTCTTTGATACGCCTCAATACCATCGTCGATATGCATAACTTGAACATCTTCCTTTCTCATAAGCTCAAACCCGTTGCAATCATTGCCATTATCCGAACTCGAATACGAATCAAGTCTCGCACTTATCAAGATCCATTCGGTTGTAACTACTTAACATCATCGCGACATAATTTTCAATTTCATATATCCATTCTCATATCCCTAACTCGCACTTCCAATCGTGCTACCGATTCATCGCATTAACCCAAATTCGTTCGCACAATTTCTCCGTACTTACTCAACACGTTCCGAAGAAGTCTCCGTACTAACTCAACATAAGTTCGACCGGGTCGACTATTTCCTCAATGTAACATTCGTTCGCTATGCTCGGCCTATCGTTCGACTTTTACTTAGCGAATCCTCGTCCGACGTATCATCCATAGGTATGACTTCGCACATACTCGTTCAACTTAATTAAGCGAAGCGTACTAGCATCGACTTCTATCGAGTCATTCTCACTTGAGTCTCGGTACTACTCCGTCCGTTGAGGACAACATATCGTAACATCATAATCGTTTCGACGAAATCTATCGCAAGTCACCAACCGGCTTAACATAGATATCGCTAAGTGGTATCCCATATACCACTCAGGATCGAGCCTATCGTTATCGACATAATACTTCGCTATACTTGCTCGCATAATTGGTATTGCATATACCACTCGGAATCGAGTCATTACTCAACATCACACTTCGCATAGGTCCGACATCTATTTCAACTTAACCGTCCCGTATGGCGATCCTTCCGATCCCAGCTCTAACGTTAGCTCAAGTTTGACATACATTCAATCTAACCGTACCATGGCGATCATCATCGATCCCACCCGTAACATTCGCTTATTCAAAGCTCAACGCGACATACGGCCAACATAACGTTCGCCCACACAACTCGACTTAGCGACCAACTCAACTCGTACAATCGCATCCGCGATCTTCGAATCCCGCTCGTTGCAGCTCGTGCAGCAACTTAGTCTCGATACTTAAGGTCTTTACTCAATCTCGCACAACATATCGCTATCCATCCGCATAGCCATACTACGCGCATCATACCGTACCGACTCGTTGCGCTGATGCAACGAACGATCCACGACTTGCTGCACTCCGTGCAACCGATAACACATAACCATTCGCCTAGCCACATAATACGTATCGCCTCACATATCGACCCGTTGCACTTCGTGCAACCAACAACACATATCTCTCGCACTTCGTGCGACCGCCAATACATAACTCCTCGCACTTCATGCAACCAACATCACCATATTCGTTGCACTTCGTGCAATCAACATCCCATAACCCGTTGCACCTCGTGCAACCAACACTCTCCGATGGCACCCGGAGATCACGTAATAGTCACGACATACTTGTGGCAGACGTATGCAACTTAATATAGACTTATTATATGGAACATCCAATGTAGCGTCGAGCAGATCCATGAGCCATGCGGTTGCGGAAACAACTTAGAGTCAACTGAATTTCGATATCGAAGCAACTGAGGGTCAAGAGATTCACGCACGGTCCAAAGGATGGAACCGCTCTGATACCAACTTGTCACGCCTCGACCCGGGAAATCGCTCGTCCTCGCTAGATTTAACCCGAATCATCGTCCTCGCTGGGGTGTGATGCCGCACGAGCCTGGATTTGCGCTCGTGCAAGGCAAGATAACAGGTTCACGTAGAACTATCTCAAATCGATAACATAAGCAGCGGAAGAAAACAAAGAATAACATAAGAATCTCTTTTATTCATATTGAACTGGAGGTTACAAAGGCTCTGAATAGCCCAACATAAAATGCCAATTGGCTACAACACTCATGATCTCTCTAGCTCACAAAGGATTACATTGTTCCATACATTATGCCTCTGTATAGCCACCAAGTAGTCTTCGGCCGAACATCTCCATGTCGCAAGTCCGAACGCATATGCGGAAGCTCCTCTTGAACGCCAAGGACTCCATGCCTCGGCACGTCCAAGTCAAGCTCCGCCCCGAGCTGATCATAACCTGAGCCTGCACAGAAACTAGTGGGGGCTTAGTGCTTTCGTCCTCGCTTCGCACTGATCAAGACCCGCTCGCACCCAAACCAAACACTTATTCATTTAGTGAAACATGCATCTTAATTTGTGGTCTTTCTATTTAGCCTTAGGATCAGTTTCATGGCAATACTCATGCATAGCAACTTTTCTTAAATGTGTCCCGTACCGTGTTCCTGCAGCAGACACAGTTAGCCATAACATGAAACATAAACATAGTGTTCGTGCTCATCTCCGTCTCGTTATCTTAGCCTGCAGTGGTTAGAACTTAACATAAAATCATCTCATTTACGTAAGCGACCAATCATAAACTTAGACCAATCATAAACGTAAACATATGCATAATGGGTAGCAGGCCCTGCGCCTGCACCCAGCTCTCATCTCAGCCCACCGGCCCTAACTATATGAAGGTCACGGTGTTTCGCACCGTAATGGACTTGGCATCTCATATGTGTAAGCCTACAATCGCTTCGATACGGGTTGCTAGCCCAGTATCCGAAGGATCCCAAACTTACGGATATCATAGCTTATCACAGCACTGGACGGTCGCAATCCGTCCGAATGTTGTGCACCATAAATACCACACATAATTTCCTCCTAGGCCGAACGGTCCCGGCGCCCCGGCGTAACCGTTCGAGGGAAGCCGTACCCGTGCACGGGCAATCCGAGTCCATTGACCATGCAATACGTTCCATAGCATACAATCCATAGCATACCAACCGATCTCGTAATCCATAAACATAGTGTCGCACATAAACGGTTCCCCGTGCCATAAACGGTTTCCCGTGCCATAAACATAATCCACCATTCATATGGGGAGCTCCGTCGGCGTTATGCCCCAACACATCCATATTGATGCACGACGCCCAACGGCTTTGTCGTCTCGTACTCATATTCATGCGTCCCGTTCATAGTGTTATTCGCATAGCCTACCTCCGTATTTACTTAGTCATTTCGTAACATAAGTGCCCGAAGGCACGCTCAGCGTCGTATTCAATGTTCTACGCCTAGAGTTCAATGTTCTCGGAGCCGTGCACCTGATGCACATCTCGATGTTGTCTTTCAATGTTCTACCATCATGCCCTATCGCGACTCGTGCACTTGATGCACGTCGCTTCAATTGTTCGATTGTTCAATGTTCTATCTTAGTGTTCGACACATACTCAAACCTTTCGTCGCCGAGCCACGCTCGCTAATTCGATAACATCTTACGCATACCATAACACATTTTATTAAGACGTGAAGGAATAGGGAGAGAGAGTCAAGAACCCGCCCACCTTAAGTCGATACGCCTTGCCGCCTCGCCGATTGAAGCGTCTCGCTTCCATAACTCGATCGCATAGCTAACTCCCGGACTTAGCCATTCCTTTGCTCTACTCGGTTGATTTGGCCTATCGCGCCCATGCCACAATCCGTTGCAAGGCCACGATTTGGTTTTGCGGACACTTCATTGCATAAGGCAAAATGCCGACCTCTTATCGTCCAGCGTAGAAGCATAGCCTGCACACCAGATCAACTAAAATCAGCACTTGCTTAAGCGGGACTTACTCTTTGCATCGATTCGATTCATAGATTCCAACCGACTCAAAGCTTACCTTTGGCCAACGCAACACTTGCATCGATTCGCATCGATACCTTATCGGGTCAACGCAACTCTTCGAGTCAACGACTCATCGTAACGCACCGATGCGGAGCGGGGCATTACAACGATCCCACGAGTTTGTGACTTATGATTCATGTATGACATTTTTATATTAAGGTCATTTTGGTTTTTAAGGTTACTTTTTCTTATTTATGTTATATAAATAATATATAATATATATTAAATATAATTTTGTCTTTCTGGTGGGATCTTACGATCCGTGTTACGATCCCACGGGTTACGATCGTTCACTCTTCGAACGATCCTTGGTAGTATCTCGAGTTTGACAACCTTGGCCCCTACCCAGCTGAGCATGCTTTGAGTCCTTATGGACCTTATCTACTTAATATATACTCTTAGTTAAATTAGCACTGCAAATGTCAAAAGTTAAATTGATGAAGGGGACTATGGTCAGAAATTCTCTGACACCATCAACCATGCAAGTGGCACAAAATAGAATAGCTTAAGCTGACAAACCAAGCAATGATGCAGGACTTCACTGCCAATAAACAATTAACATAGACCCAGAGTTAAATTGAATTGAACAAAAATTTGAAATCCAGCTCCAAAATCAACAGGCATTCTTTTTCCACCAAAAAGAAACCCTTAAAATTATTTTCTCTTTCCTTCCTATTCATCTTTGTTCCTTTTCCTCCTATTCTGCGAAATAGAAATCAGGCCTCCCTTTCTCTTCATCCTATTTTGTCTAATGCAGGTGCTAATCCAATCTTGGCCCTCTACTTGAAGTTGATTCGACCATTCCCCATTAGTTATGACCAAGTCCCATCTCAACTCGATTCGCAATCTGATCCAGAGCCACCAAACCACCAGCAGATGACTCCAGTTCCATGATCAACGTCAAGGTCACCGTGGTCAAGATTTAGGTACGTTTTCCCTTACCCTCTTTCTCTCTCCTTTCCTCTTCCACTCTCTTGATCGATCTTTCTTGCTGGAACATTTTTTAACTTTTAAGATTCTAAGCTGTTAAGTCACGTTTGGATCATTAGTTAGACCCAAAACTGCCCGCTGGATTAGTTGAATTTAATCCAAATTTAGTCTAATTTTAGCGAAATTTGAATCCTAACATAATTAATTGGTTTATGTAGCAGCCTGTATCGACTTTTGCTGGCTGATATCCTGCTGGCATCGACCGATATCCAACCGGTAAAGATGGACTTGATCGCTAGTGCTTTTTTGGTTAGGTTTATAATCATGTATTCTATAACCTGGATCGGTATTGCAAACCTAGCCGTCAATCCCTCTAGCCAACATCTTCTTTGACGTGTAACCTTTTACGAGGAAAAATAGGAGAGGACTTCAATATGAACTTTTCTCTTTCCATTGGACATCACATGTTCCATTCCTTCGTCTTGACTTTTTGCACGTGGAAACCCATTCATCCACTCTTTTGAAAATGGGCCTAGGTCCTCATATGCAAAGTAAATGCAATTCTAGGCTGGTTTGTTTACCAAATTCGATCCCATTTTTTTTCTCCAATTTTGCCAAATTCGAATCCTAACATAATCAATTGGTATTAGCCAGTTTGTGTACGGGTTCGTATAAGCCAATATTTGCTGGTATCCTGCTGTCATCAATCTGTACTGGGTGATATCCGACCTGTAAAGGCATGATTTCATCTCTACAGCTATTTTGGCTAGGTTTCAGATCTGGTTCCACAAAATCTGATCCGATGCATACCAGTATTGGTCGATACTGCGAACCTAACTGCCACTCTCTCAGGATAAATCCCTGGCCAATGTCTACTTTATACATGTATAACCTTCTACAAGGAAAAATATGAGAGGACTTCAATACGAACTTATCTCTTCCTATGGACATTACATGTTCCATTCCTTTCTTGACTTTTTGCACATGGACAAGCATTCAACTCTTTTGAAAAAGTAGTCTAGACTCTAGGCCCACTCAGGACCCCTAGGCCTGCCTAGGGTCAATGGAGGGAGGTAATTAGCTTGTTATTTTTCTCTCATTTCTTTCCTTTACTATTTCTTTTATTTAGAGTTTAATTAGGATATATATATCGTGCGACCTGGAGACGGAAACCTTAGGGGGTCCCTCACGTGGAACCCCGGCGCACCAGGAGGAGGGCCGGCCGGGGGCGGCGCGGACGGCGGCGATGCGGGGGCAGGCGGTGCGTATGAGCGCCAATCGCACGGGAAGGCTCTGGCAGCGGCTGGACGCGGGTTGGTTGGGGTCGGGGGCGGCGCGGGAAGCAGTGCAGCGGCCAGGCGCGGCGTCCCCGCCGGCGGTGAGGTCGGCAGTGGTCCGCCGACCGGCGGATCGGCCGAAAACGGGACGGAAAAAGCTGCTAGGGGTGGTGGACACGTGGGTCGGGCTCCGGTTGAGGGCGTGGGCACCGTCGGAGATGGCGATCTACGAAATCCTACTAATACGGACCCGGAGGAGGAGGCGGGATCGACAACAGTGATCAGAAGGCGTAACGGAAAATGGGATGTCGAAGCTCGCCGGTCAGGTGGGGCTTCGGGAGGCGACCATCATAGGGGTGGTGACCATCGACACGTGCTACGGAGACACATTAGTGGTGCAGGCCCAGGGGGGCTAAGAGGCCGGATGGGAGTTCTCGCCAAATACCTAACAATGTGTCCATACCACCAATGCCTCAACAACGATGGTTGGCGGTGGATAAAGGCAAGCAGGTGGTTGGAGGTGGTTGGAGATCAACGTAAGCAAGGTTATAAACGGCGGTAGGCGGGTGCGCGACGGAGAGAGTCCGCCTACCGCCTAGGCCGCCTAGGCGGTGCCTAGGCGTCGCCTAGGCGGTTGATACATTTTGAACATTTTTTACTATTTTACCACTGTTTTTTGCATAATATGCATATTTTAAGGGTGTTCTATGCATAACTAAGTTGTAGAACAAAGATTTATAAAATTTTAGTGTTGTTAGGCCCATAATGTAAAAAAAAAAAAACCTTTTTGGCCAAAATATTTTGTAAAGTATTTCTCCGCCTAGGCGCTCGCCTACGCCGCCTCACCTCCGCCTATGCCGCCAACCTCCATTGGCCGCCTACTCCACCGCCTACAGCAAAGCGGTGCGGAGAGGGACCGCCTACCGCCTAGGCGGCCTAGGCGGGCGCCATTTAGAACACTGAACGTAAGGCTGGGGTCCCGAAATCCTACGCGGATATGTTGGATGGAGGGGTGATAGCTTGCCAGCACAGATGTCTTATGTTCAACCGAAGATGGTGGGTACAACACTTCGGACGACCCTGACGGAGGAAGATCTTGCTGAGACTGCGGACTAGTGGCGCAATTCAGTCATCCTATATGTGCTTGGCTCAAGACTGTTTTACAGATAGATCCATGCGTACCTGGCACGAGTTTGGAGACCGAGGGACGGTATGAAGTTTTTCTCACAAGAAAATGGCTTCTATCTCGTGCGTTTCTGCCTGCAAGAGGACATGGAACGAGTCCTCCAGGGAGGACCGTGGACCTTTGATGGCAGGCTTATTATCATGAAGGCATGGACGCCAGAGTCGACTTATAAGAGGGATGTTCTCCTCACAGTTCCAATTTGGATCAGACTACCGGGTTTACCAGCTAACCATTGGAGCATCTCCATGATGATGAAGATTGCCAGTATCATAGGCAAACCAATCAAGGCTGATGAAGCTACGGCGTACAGCATCCGTATGGGATATACGTGGATCTTTGTTGAAGTAGATGCGAGTGCTGATCTGCCGTCTTTCGTTGAGTATGAGGTGCCTTCCGGTGGAATCTTTCACCAGACTGTGCAGTATGAGTTTGTGCCACCAGTTTGCAGCCATTGTAAATGTTTTGGACATCCCTCTAAAGGGTGTCTGGTAGGGAAGGTCGGGGATGTGGAAGGACACGGGATGACTAATACTCCTTGAGATAGAGGACTATGTGCTGGTAGTAGGGTACTCTGTCCGCAGGAGGCGTCCACCTCTATGATGTAGGGGGTCCAACCAAGTGCAGGCGGGGCCGATACATCTCAGGCTAATTCTTTCTCTCAATGGGTGGACCGGGTGATGCAGCCTCGTAGAGAAATGGCTGATGCAGGTGGCCACCAGGGCCCTGAGGCGGGAACCGGGAATAGTATGGAGATGGAGAGAGATGGCCAGACTTGGGAGAGAGCGCTACTGCTGTCGTGCGCGAACTCAATCCCGGACAGACTATTGTTTTCTAGTCCAGACGTAACAAGTCTTCAGGCCGTCCGGGAGGGCGTAGCAGAAAGAAGGTGACAGAAGACCGTACCCACCAGCCGGAGGAGAGCACAAGCAGGAAGCGTCGGACGGTACTACCTAGAGAGGATGGAGGGCAGGAGGCGATGGAGATTCTGACTACGGCCTGTGTGAAACCAACCCCAGATGGAAGGATCATTGTGACAATGGAGGTGATCCCAGCGGGTTTAGCCCACCTCTCGAGATTTCTCCGGAAGGCGCAGCGGCAGAGGGTCAGATGATGGAGCACGTTATTTCTCCTAGTGGCGGCTCTAGAGATGCTGAGGGGGCATCCCCTGGATATTAAATGTCTATCTTAGCCTGGAACGTCCGATGAGCGTGTGCGATAGGGAGATAGAAGGAGATCAGAGAGGTATTAAGGCGAGAAGCTTGGTCCATTGTAGCGCTACTAGAGACTAAAATTAAGTCTCATAGACTGCTACAACGGAGGACCCAACATCAGTGATGTCAGATGCGTAACTTGGAGGTAGGAGGGATGGCGCGTATCTGGGTGAGTTGGGACAGTAAAAGTTGTGCTGGACAGGTAATTCATGGGTCAGATCAGCTAATTGTCGTGTCTTTCACTAATAAGGGAGGGATGACTTTCATCTTAGGAGCGGTGTATGGCAACAATGATAGGAGGCTGTGGGAAGCTTTATGGGCGGAGATTCTCCAAATCAGTGTTGCAGCTGAGAATCATTTCCATGTACCGCTGCTGCTGATGGGAGACTTTAATGCCCTACTTTTCAGTCACAAAAAAATGGGAGGTCAGCGTGTCCCAGATGGAGTCCTGCAAGATTTCCAAAGTTGCCTTCTGCGATCTGGCTTGCAGGCGGTGAAGAGAACTGGTCATATCTGGTCTTGGCATAATAAGGCTACCCACAAACGAGTTGCTTGCCAACTCGATCGTGCTTTGGGGAATCGGGAATGGTTTACTATATTTTCGGATGTGGTTGCTGAGTGCCTCCCAGCCGGCACGAGTGATCATTTGCCAGTTCGCATCCATATATCGACGGTTGTCTCCCAAAAGACCCGTCCATTCAGGTACAACAACAAATGGAGCTGTATGCCGGGTTATATGGAGGTTTTCCAGGCGGGTTGGGGCTATCCCGTTGAGAAAAATCCTCAATTCCGCATGGTTCAGAGGCTGAAGCGGGTGAAGACGGGTTTGAAACTCTGGGCGAAAAATTCACGTCATACCCCTCTCTCAGATAAGGAGGACTAATTTCGGGAGGACATTCTCAATGGCGCATGGTTCAGATAGCTTTGCCATTGAGGAAAATTCTCAATTCCGTATGGTTCAGATAGCTTTGCAGGAGGACGTTCTCAATGGCGACCTAGCAGCGGCGGAGCAGGACCTGTGTAAGGAAGTCGGGGTGCTCCGTATACTGGAAGAGATCGAGCTGGCTCAACGAGCCAAGTGCAGCTGGCTACGGGATGGCGACAAGTGCTCCAAGTGATCCAAGTTCTTCTATGATATCATCCGGGCTCGTCAACATCGTAATCATATCTCTAAGCTGCATGGAATTAATGGCCAAGAGGTGGTTAACGCTACTACACTACAGGAAGAAGCAGTCAGATACTATACTTGAGCTTTACAATCAAACTACCTATCTATCCGACTTTTCGGAGATTGTTTGCAAGAGGCTGGTTACCCTCGGGGTAACAATGTACTTCTGGCACCAATGACTATGGAGGAGATTGAGCTATTGTGCGTCATGCGGGCCCGAATTAATCTCCTGGCCCAGATGGTTTTGGGAGTCAGTTCTTTAAAGTCCATTAGGATATTCTGAAGGAGGAGGTGCTGGAGATCGTCCGGGATTTCTTCGACAAAGGCAAGCTGCTTAAGGAGCTCAACCACACTTATACCGAAGAAGGAAGGAGCAACGTCTCTTAGTGATTTTCGTCCTATCTCCTGCTACAATTTTATCTATAAAGTTATCACTAACCTGATGTGCAGACGTATGGAGCAGATTATGCATGGCCTATTGTCTAGTAACCAAGTGGCTTTTATGAAGGGGCGGTCTATTGCTGATAACAGTCTTCTTGCCGATGAGCTGATCCGGGACTTCAACAAACCGGGAGGAGATAAAGTGTGTCAAGCTGGATCTGAGGAAGGCATATGATTCTGTCAACAGGGAGTTCTTGTGCCACATTATGCTTGCTATAGGATTTGACCATACTTGGGTGGATAGGGTCCAGATCTGCATTTTCACTCCCTCCTTCTCTGTCCTTGTCAGGGGTCAGCCGTATGGCTTCTTCGGCAGTTCAAGAGGACTTCGGCAAGGGGATCCACTATCGCCATACCTCTTCACCTTGGTCATAGAGTTTTTTTCATCGCTCTTGGACGTGGCGGTCTATAGAGGCCAGATCACCCCACTGTACAAACGGGTGCATCCTCAGGTATCCCATCTTATCTATGCGGATGATCTGCTGGTCTTTCTGGTTCCTTCGCGGCGTGGGATTATGGCTTTGAACGGGGTCATGGAGCAGTTTGGCTCTCTGACTGGTCTGCAGCTGAACCAGGAAAAGAGTATGGCCTATTTCAACAAGCACTGTCAGCAGAAGGAAGATAATGCGCTACTTCTTGGTATTGAGAAGGGGGAGTTACCGGCTCCCATTATCTATCAACTACGCCAGAGAGACCGAATGCCAAAGTCTGGTTGACTACGCTCAGCGATGGTTGGAGGGGTGGCATGCCCAGAGTCTATCTTTTGGAGGGCGCATCGAGCTAGTTCGATCTGTCATCTATGTCATTGCTCGCTTCTGGTTGCAGACTCTCATGTTGCCGTCTGTGACCATTAGTTAAATTGAAAGATTATGTGCCAACTTTATCTGGAGAGGAGGCCTACACTCTATAGGGTGGACGACTCTATGCAGACCTCGGGAGGAAGGTGTCGGCCTACAGTCCTTGCGGACTCTGCACGATACGGCGGGAGTTAGACGAGCTTGACGATTTCTTGTCCAGGACTCCTTGAGGGCGGTATGGATGAAGGGGAGGTATATGAAGGACCAATCCTTTTGGGAGATCCGAGCCAATAGCAATGACTCCGTTACTTGGAAGAACCTTCTTTCCTATCAGACTACTTTGAAGGGGCTTATCTCCAGATCAATTTCAAATGGAGAGACTACTGAACTATGGTGGGATCCTTGGATCAACCATCTGAGTTTGGCGGATCGAGTTGGTAGGCAAGCGATGCCAACGGCGGGGAGGAGGGCCCGGGTGAGCGCTATTCTTCGGGAGGGTGTGTGGCGAGCGGACCTTCACCCTTCGACGAGACAGTTTCGGCAGGAGATTGAAGCGGTCCAGGTGGATACCGAGAGTATGGACGGGGACTGATTGGTGTGGACGGACACCGGTCAGCGTATCTTTTCCCAATCGATCGTGTACGCATCTGTTAGGGTGGTTCACTCTCCCATGGAGCTGGCTCAGATGGTGTGGACCAAAGGGGTAGCCTCCAAAATACAATTTTGTCTGTACAAACTTTGTCTTGGGAAGTTGCTTACTCGGGACCGCGTAGTAAGATTTGGTGTGCAGATTTCGTCACCTTTGTGCGAGTTATGCAAGCAAGACCATGAATCTATGGAGCACTTATTCTTTAGATGTTCCTTCTCATCATCTGTTTGGCAACATCAATGTTCTCAGCTCAGCTTACAGACTCATGGCTCTCGAAGCTGGAGAGAGGAGGTGGCAGATATCATAGCCGGAAGGAATCGGGGTTCCCAGTGGTACAAAACAGTAAGGATTCGACTGGCGGCTGCGGTCTGGCATATATGGAAGGAGAGAAACAATAGAATTGACTACGCCCATTATTGGGGTGATACACAATATAGATTTTGATGTAAAAGTGATGGAGAACTTTAAGTCTCCACCAAGATCTGCCTTGTAGACTCCTTACATTTTATATATAACAAGTACCTTTTTTCCAATATATATATATATATATATATATATATATATATATATATATATATATATATATATATATTGGAATAAGGGTAAATTTTATTCCACGCAAATCGCAGTAAAGGTATTACAATACACTATTCTCACATCTCTCCCTCCCCAGTTAAGGGGCTATTACAGATACATCGAATTCTATATTATGTAGAATTCCTACAGGCGGAGTAGCCAGCCTCTCAAAGATACGTCTGTTACGCTCCCTCCAGACGTGCCACACTGATGCTGCAAGTCTAACTCTAGCAATCTTGGCCCAACCAGGGTCCATGCCTCGGCGATCTCTGATCCAGCTGAGGATCCCCCGTATATCTCTAGCACTGCCAACTCCACCCATCGATCGCATGCACTGCTCTGACCAGATGTGCCTAAGTCACCGGACACTCAAAGAATAGGTGGCCCATAGATTCGACGTCACCTGTACAGAGTACGCACTTCGGGTCTGGAATCTGCATCCCAAACCTGAGAAGTCTGTCTCTCGTCATCAATTTGCCTAGAAGGAGTTTGTATGAACAAAGCTGCATTTTGCGAGCAATCCCCTTTATCCAGATAAAGTCATACTCCGCAATCCTGTCATGTGGGGTCCGAACCAGATTGTAGCAACTTTTAAAGCGGAATATCCCTGACCCTCCATCCAAACCAGGGTCAACCCAACTCCAGGAGTCAGCAAGCTGGCTAGTATCAATAGTGATATGACGAATCGCCTCTCCAAACTAAGCAGTGAATGGATACTCCTCAGGCCTCCAGATCCCATCCCTGATGATCCGAGTACATTTCACCCCCCTGTCCGTCTCTCTGTCCATCTGAGCACCCAAGATCTCCAGGAGGGAACCATTACCCATCCACGGGTCGAGCCAGAGATCAGTGTTCGTCCCATCTTTCATAATCCTGCATATAGCGGACTGGAGAACCGGTCTGCACCTAAGGATAGCCTTAAATGAGACCGAGAAATTGTTATCTATCTTGCATGTCCAGAAATTCGTCCGCCGCAAATATCTGCTAGCCAGCCACTCTGCCCAAAGCGAACCTCCTTGATGAACTGTCACGCCATCCTCACCCCAGATGTCTCCCTAACCGCCCGTAGAGGTCGTAACCCCACTCCTTCCTCCCGGGTCCGACAGAGTTGTTCCCAAGCGATCGCATGCATACCTCCTCTCCAGATGAAATTTGCACATATGGTCTCTACCTTCCTTGTGGTAGCTACCGGAATCTGAATCGACTGCAACCAGAACATAGCGATGCCAGAGATAACAGACCTCACCAGCTCAATACGGCCACCAAAAGATAGTCCAGCTGCCTGTTAGCCTTCCACTTTCCTTTGGACAAAATCCACCAGGCTGTGACAATCCTGATCCCTAGCATAATTGACCGTTAACGGTACCCCCAGATACTTTACCGGTAACTCTCCTTTCTCCACTCCCAGAGCAAGGGCCCTTTCCTCCTTGAGGGTGCACTGAGAGCTGAAATAAACCTTGCTCTTCTCCCTATTCAGCTGAAGCCCAGATAACCTCCCAAACTCCTCCATAATATCTGAAAGCGCACTCATCCCCCTCATAGATGGATGAAGGAACATCAAGAGGTCGTCAACATAGATCAAGTGTGACACCACCGGCTTGACCAGCCTAGAGAGAGGGACAATCTTTCTACTATGCACAATCAGGTCCATCATGCAAGTGAAATACTCCATCACCAGAGTGAACAGGTACGGGGAAAGAGGATTCCCCTGCCGCAGTCCCCTGTTGCTCTTGAATCATCCATATGGAGTACCCTGTATGAGGACCGAAAATGTGGGGGAACATATGCACTCCCTCACCCTCGCTACCCATCTCTCATCAAACCCCATAGCAAGCATAAGGTGGCAAAGGAAGTCCCTGTTGACCGTGTCATAAGCTTTCCGCAAATCTAGCTTCACACAGGCCTTCATCCCCTCCGGCTTGTTGAAATCTCTCACCATCTCATGTGCAAGAAGACTGTGCTCAGCAATCGAGCGCCCCTTGATGAAAGTCGCCTGATTCCCAGACACCAGGCCCTGCATGATCCCCTCCATACGACGACACATGAGGCGGGTAATTATCTTATATAGATAATTACAACACGCAATAGGCCTGAAGTCAGCGAGGGATGTCGCGTCCTCCTTCTTCGGAACCAAGGTCAAGAATGTGTGATTCAACTCCTTCAACAACTTCCCTTCCAAGAAAAACTCCTGTACCGCCTCCACGACTAGGAACTTTAGCTCGCCCCAGTGTCGCCTAAAGAACCCACAAGAGAAGCCGTCAGGCCTCGGAGCCTTATTAGGATCTGCCTTCATCACAATAGCCTCCACCTCCTCCAATCTCACAGGGCGAACATCAAGCTATTCCAATGGTGCGTCACCAGCCTCTTCGTGACAAGACCTGGGAACATGATAGGATAATCAGTCTGCTGATATAAGTCAGAATAGAACCTGACTGCCTCCTCCTGGATCTCCACTGGGTCTCCAACGAGCCTGCCCTCGCCATTAAGCAGCCTGGGGATGCTGTTCCGGTGCTGTCTGGCACGGATCACATCGTATAAGAACTTGGTGCAACGATCCCCATCCTTGAGCCATGAACACTTGGCCCTCTGGGCCGCACTAATCTCCTGCTGAAGCCTCATGATGTTGACCTCCGCAATCGGGTCCCTCTCCCTAGCCGCCAACTCCCCACTCAGCATGTCAGTTTGCATGCTTCATGTACCTCTCGAAGATCGGCCTCCTTATCCTCCAGGGAAGACCGCGGCATGTTCTTCATCCAATCCTGAATAGCTCTCTTGACTTGTTTGAGCTTGTGAACCATGCGAAACTGAGTCGTGCCTTTCCGAGTATACTGCAGCCCTCCCGTAACAACCTTCTCATATCCAGCAGAAAGGTACCAGCCATTGTTGTACCGAAATGGCCGAACCTTCCAAGTGGGCCTCTCAGAGAGACCTACCCGGATAAGAGAGTGATCGCTGGTCCCTGCCGCAAGCCCTTCCGCCACGAAATTCGGGAAGTAGCGAAACCATTCGCTATTTCCCAAAGCCCTATCAAGCTGACATGCGATCCTGTTGTGAACCGCCTTATTGTGCCAGGTCCAGATGTGTCCAGCTCTCTTCAGTCCCCTCAGCCCAGACAAGACGAGACACCTATGGAAGTCGTATAAGATCGGATCCGGCACCAGACGACCTCCCACCTTCTCTTGTCGATGTAGCATGGCATTGAAGTCTCCCATAAGCAGCAGAGGAAGATGCAGGTCCTCCGCCATACGTCCTACACGCACAATGTCCTCCCACAAGGTCTCACGAAGCTGCCTATCATTGTGCCAATAAACTGCTCCAAGAATGAAGCGGAATTCTCCTTTGTTCATAAAGGATATGCCAATAAGCTGCTCTGTCATCAGAGCATGTTCCCCCTCCCAACTATCTCTGTTCCACCGAACCCAGATCCTAGCCATATCGCAAAGATCCAGGTTGTGAATTTGCGTCCAGTTTACAGGAGTCCTGCGAGATAGCATAGTCTTCCCTCTAAACTTCGTCTTAAGTAGAATGGATATGGCACACTTCTCCCGCTTCAGAACTCCACTAATCTCCCTCCATCTCCCAATGGAACACCCTCCACGAATGTTCCAGGCAAGGACCGACATTAATTAATTAATGTGGGGTCCCCCTGGACTCCATCTGGACTGACACCCGAGGGAGGCGTCCCGTCCGTCAGATCTATATCCTCCCCCATCCCCGCCCTCGAGGAGGGTGCAAGATAGGCTTGAATCCTGGAGAGTGTCAAGGTCCAATCTGGATTGGCCACGGTCTGATCATCGAGACCCCCTGGCCGGAGCTCATATTCCTTTTGGGACGGGGCATGCCTTTTCTTGCTATAAACCTTTCCACCATAGAAGTCTCCATCCCATCTTGTTTGCTATCCAGGGTACTCATGCCCCTGGTCACCATACTCCTCTAGGGCCTGAACTGGACTATCGCGTCCTATGAACTCTCCTGTCTCGGCGGGGTGTCAGTCTCCGACCTCCTAGCCACCTCCATCAGAGTGTCCTCCTCCGTCGGCCTGACTGTCGACGCCACTTCGGTGATGGGACTCGGCGCCATCTCTGGCTCAACTACCTCCATTTGCGCTGCCGAGGTCCTAGTTGTCTCCGTCCCTCTGGTCGTGCATGCACTAGATGGGTGACCAAAGCACTCACAGAGGGAACACATAGGGGGGACCCAATCATATTCCAGGCCTGAGTCAGAACCTCCCCGGACGTCACCTGATACTCGAGAATACTCGGGAGCTCCGTCCCAGCCTTTATCTCCACAAATACCATGGCGTACATCAGTCTGCTATGGAAAGTCGTAGCCTCATCCGCCTTGATCGGCTTACCGACCAAGCTAGCTAATCTCATTAGCAGAGGGATGCTCCAGTATTTCACCGGGAACTCAGGAAAGCGAATCCAGACGGGAATCGCATTCAGCACCTCCTTCTCACATCTCAACTCCGGTGTCCACTCCTTCAGGATAATGAGCTGTCCGTCGAAGGACCAGGGCCCTCTTTGAATAATCATGGACACATCCTCCTCCAAACCGAACCTCACAAAGTAAAACCCATTCTCACGGGAGAAGAACTCCATGCTCCCCTTGGGATGCCATACCCTCTCTGCATACCCCCGTATCTGCCCGTAGAAAGATTTACTTCCCAACACATACATCACCAGCGTGTTCTTCCAGAAGTCCGTGACCTCCGCAATCTCCTCTGCTGAAAAATATGCTCGGAGACCTCCTCCTACCTGCATCGGTGGCACATACTCCATCGACAACGGGCTCTTGTTCCCACCCGACATACAAACATCCTTCCAGGATTTGGGACGTGGCCCGTCTGTGACCGTCCAGGGAGTGACATACGGAGGCACCGGCCTCTGACTCCCGACATCCCCACCAAAACCCTTTCCTTTCTCCGTCGCCGTCGTCTTTGGCCGCCATCCAGACACAGTACGCCCCGATCCTCCTCCCTGTCGTCGTGTGCCACCTAGGCCGATGGTAGACCTATTTCCGTTCCTCCCAGGGCCCGTCCGACTCATTACTTGATTCTGAGCCCCTCTTCCCCCTCCCGGACGTCGTCTCACCACCGTCGTCCAGCCATCATCATCTGTCCGGCCATCACGAGCCCCAGATCCCGATCCGAATTCAAATACCTGGGCACTAGAAGCATCCAAACCGTTGGTCGCCGGAGTAGCCGCAGCCACCCGGGTCGGTGCCAGCGCTGGTGGGGGTCCGCCCGACACCCGGAACCCGCCTCCAGGTCCCTCCCCGCCTGGGGGGCCGCCGCCGCCGCCAGCCAGAGGAGGCCGCCCGCCCCCTCCCTTCCTTCCTGGCCTCCTCCTTCCCTCCACGAGCGGATCCGGAGGTCGAGGGGGAGGCGTGAGCAAAACCCTAGGGCTCTCCGTCGATCCCGTCAGATTTGGGGTCCATTGGACGTTGCTAACATTGTCTGTCGTCGTTGTCGCCGCAACTCCTCACGCGCTGGCCGGTCCGCATCCGATCAGTCCGCCGCTGCCTTGGCTGCCGCCCTCGATGCCGCCACCCACACCTATGGCTGTCGCCACTGCCTTGGCTGTCGCGCCGCCCCTCGTCGGACCTCCACCGGGCACGCCGACCCTCGCAGACCCGCCGCCACCGCCTGTGCCACCTTGTGCGCCCCCCTGACGCTTCCGAGCTGCCCGATGCCGCTAAAACCCTAGCCGGACCCTCCCCGAATCCGCCGCCGGAGGCCGCTGCCCGGCCGGCCCCTCCGTCGAGCCTGGTCCCAGGCGAACGCCGGGGACCCAAGCCCTAGCGCGTGGTAACCACTCGCGTGGGAATCCATATATATATATATATATATATATATATATATATATATATATATATATATAGAAGAGTAAAACCCGAGAGGGCGGCGTTCGAATCCCGGTAGGAGCGATCATGACAAAAGTTACCTCTTCCATATATATATATATATATATATATATATATATATATATATATATATATATATATATAGCTGGTCCCAAGATATCGCATGCATCCCTCCCCTCCATATGAAGTCAGCACAGATGGACTCCACTTTCCGAATAGTGGCCTTCGGGATCTGGATAGACTGTAGCCAGAACATCGTAATGCCAGCAATAACCGATCTCACCAACTCAATCCGACCGCCAAATGATAGACCGCAGCCTGTCAGCCTTCACTCTCCTCTGAGCAAAATCTACCAAGTTGTGACAATCCTGCTCTCTGGCGTAGTTGACCGTCAGCGGGTCCCCCAAGTATTTCACTAGGAGCTCGCCTTTTTTCACTCCCAGAGCGAAGGCTCTCTCCTCCTTAAGCGTGCATCGGGAACTGAAGTAGACTCTACTTTTTCTCCCTATTTAACTGAAGTCCAGATAACCTCCCGAACTCCTCCATAATGTCAGAGAGCGTTGGGGTCCATTGGACGTTGCTAACATTGTCTGTCGTCGTTGTCGTCGCAACTCCACACGCGCTGGCCGGTCCGCATCCGATCAGTCCGCCGCTGCCTTGTCTGTCGCCCCCGACGCTGCCACCCACACCTATGGCTGCCGCCACTGCCTTGGCTGTCGCGCCGCCCCTCGCCGGACCCCCACCGGGCACGCTGACCCTCGCAGACCCGCCGCCACCGCCTGCGCCACCTTGTGCGCCCCCCCGACGCTCCCGGACTGCCCGATGCCGCTAAAACCCTAGCCGGACCCTCCCCGGATCCGCCGTCGGAGGCCGCTGCCCCGGCCGGCCCCTCCGTCGAGCCTGGTCCCAGGCGAACGCCGGGGACCCAAGCCCTAGCGCGTGGTAACCGCTCGCGTGGGAACCCATTTATATATATATATATATATATATATATATATATATAAAATATATATATATATATATATATATATATATATATATATATGGAAGAGTAAAACCCGAGAGGGCGGCATTCGAATCCCGGTAGGAGCGATCATGACAAAAGTTACATCTTCCATATATATATATATATATATCATGACAAAAGTTACCTCTTCCATATATATATATATATATATATATATATATATATATATATATATATATAGCTGGTCCCAATATATCGCATGCATCCCTCCCCTCCATATGAAGTCAGCACAGATGGACTCCACTTTTCGAATAGTGGCCGTCGGGATCTGGATAGACTGTAGCCAGAACATCGTAATGCCAGCAATAACCGATCTCACCAACTCAATCCGACCGCCAAATGATAGACCCGCAGCCTGTCAGCCTTCCACTCTCCTCTGAGCAAAATCCACCAAGTTGTGATAATCCTGCTCTCTGGCGTAGTTGACCGTCAGCGGGACCCCCAAGTATTTCACTAGGAGCTCGTCTTTTCCCACTCCCAGAGCGAAGGCTCTCTCCTCCTCAAGCGTGCATCGGAAACTGAAGTAAACTCTGCTTTTCTTCCTATTTAACTGAAGTCCAGATAGCCTCCCGAACTCCTCCATAATGTCAGAGGGCGCTCTCATGCCCCACATGGAAGGCTGGAGGAGCACCAATAAGTCATCAGCATAAATCAGATATGAAACCACCGGTCTAACCAACCGAAAAAAGGAGATGATCCTCTTGCTATGCACCGCCGCGTCAATCATGCATGTGAAGTACTCCATTACCAAGGTAAACAGGTACGGTGAGAGGGGGTCACCCTGCCTCAAACCCCTATTGCTCCTGAAGTAGCCATGTGGCGTGTCCTGTATGAGGACTGAGAAAGTAGGGGAGCAAATGCACTCCCTCACCCTCGCAACCCACCTCGCGTCGAACCCAATAGCGAGCATCAAGTGACACAAGAAGTCCCGGTTGACCGTATCATAGGCTTTTTGTAGGTCTAGCTTCACACAGGCCTTCATCCCCCCAGGTTTGCTGAACTCTCGCACCATCTCATGGGCAAGTAGGCTGTGCTCCGCTATCGATTGGCCCTTGATGAAAGCTGTCTGATTCTGGGACACCAACCCCTGTATAATCTCCTCCATACGCCTGAACATAAGATGAGTAATAATCTTATAAAGAAAGTTACAACAAGCAATGGGTCTAAAGTCTGCGAGTGAGGTCGTGCCCTCCTTCTTAGGAACCAGCGTCAAGAACGTGTGGTTCATCTCCTTCAGAAGTCTGCCCTCCGCGAAGAACTCCTGAACCGCCTCCAGAACAGGGAAATACAACTCAGCTAGCCGGGGAGATACGCCTTATTACTATTGACGATAGCCAGCATGAGAACTCCTGGAGCTGGGCCGGCCCAGGTTCGGAGGGAGGGCCAGAACTATTCTGCTTTTGTAGCTGCTATGACCTGGTACGGACTCACCACGACCGGGCCGAGGAGGTGGACTTTATTTGGGGTAAGGGGATTGCCCGTAAAATGCAACTGTGTGCATACAGACTTTTGCTGGACAGATTGATGACGAGAGACAGACTCCTCAGATTTGGGATGCAGATCCCAGATGCCAAATGTGTGCTATGTAGTGGAGAGGACGAATCTATGGGGCATCGCTTCTTTCAATGCCCGACGACCTGGCACATTTGGACTAAGCAGTGCGTGCAGCTGAGAGGGGGAGTTGGTATGGATAGAGACATCAGAAGCATTCTTAGCTGGATCCGAGATCACAGAGGCAGGGATCCAGGGTGGGCCAGAAGAGCCAGACTTCGTCTCGCAGCTTCCGTTTGGCACATCTGGAAGGAGCAGAACAGACGTATTTTCGAAGGCCTGACTACCCCTCCTATTAGAATTATACATAACATAGAATTCGATGTATCAGTAATGGCCCCATAACACTAGATTTTGGGGCATGAGAAGTTGTGATATTAGTGTATTGTAATACCTTTACCGCTGTGTGCGAGGAATAAAATTTACCCTTATTCCAAATATATATATATATATATATATATATATATATATATATATATATATATATAGCTTTGGATTGCCAAAAGTACATTTTTTCCCTTTCTTCAATTTTACTTCAATTGGTTGATAGTTTAATTATGTGGTAATCAAATTGGGTTATAGATTATTTTTTGGTAAATGGTTACCAACAAATTATATATTTTCTCATTTCTAACATATTTATGAATTTTAGTTGATCCCCTTACTCCCCTCCGCCCCTCTCCAACCCAACTCCTATATGCTTCCCCCTTTTCAAAGATTGAGTCTACTCTTTTCAATCCAAACAAAAACTAGTCATCTTATTCCTCTTGTACTAGGTCTCTTGTATGACGTGATTTCGTTGGCAACATATGTTTTGAGCATGCAAGAAGCTCCAAATAGACTTCTACATCCAGAATTTGAGTAAAATGGTTTTAGCTGATACTACAATTTGGGTGGTTTTAGGTGAAGCCTTCTCAAATATTTTGGTATCTCGATTTCGTTTTTCATATGTTCAATATCTGAAGGGAGTGTCCTCCATCTGGACCTTTCCTATGTGTATTCTTTAAAGGCTAAACTCTTGAAGGAGGGATTGTGGTGTGTATGTATCATTGAGAAAAACTATTGCATACTGTTGCATTGTCTTTGAGTGTATATACTATAGCCTATGTCTTGTTGTTGAGAAGTTGGCTCAACTTAATGGACTTCATTCATTAGTATGGCAGAGAGTACATATTTATAGGCAAGAGTGTGTGCCCCTTATGTTTTTTTCAATGTGGGACTAAAAGTAATAGCAAACGTAGAAAGACTCGAGGCCATACAATAAGCAATAACTATCTACATAAAGTGAAGATAAAAAGGGCGATGCAAGACCTTGGTGTGGATGTCAGCGATCTGTGATTAGCAAGAACAAGCTGGAGATGAACCTCATGAAGTTTGACCTTCTCATAAAGTAAAAATTAATCTCAATATGTTGCAATGTTAAAACCCTAAAGTGGATCTCTCAATCTTATCTCTGTTTCCGACGTTATCAACACGCCATTCCAAATTGGGTATTCCTAATTATTATTTGTCTTTCTACAAAAATTATTTGTGATAAATTTATAATAGTTGAATGTTCACGTCTCATTTAAAGCTTCAACGTCCAATTTCCCTAATTTTCCAATTTTATACTAATCATACTTGTTTAGGTCTTCGTCCCGCTTCAAGTTCGTATTAGAGCTACACCCGAGTTAAGGAATGTTTTTATACGTAGGCAAGATTCCTACAAAAATGTCTTCACAAAATTTTTCGTAACAAATTTGTATGATAATCGATACAGCATATGATAAGATGCATATCCAAATGAAAAATTGTTCAATTGTTTTTTCAACCATATTAAGGCAAAAATTATTGCTAACGGGTATTTTATATCCTTAAAAAAATCATTAGTAGAATCGACTGAGTCTGTCATAAACGAGTCATTGATTAGATCCAAGTCCGAGTCTAGGTTTAGGTTTAAATTATTACTAAATTTTGACCTTTATATATCATCCTTAGGAGAATTAAATAGGTCATTTGATGAAATCAATGAATTTAAAGAACCTATTAAGTCTTCTAAATATTTTGAACGTGTCCTAATAATTAAACCCGTGGACATTTATATTATACGTTTGTTACAAATAATTACAATAGTTTGCAGGAAATAATATTTTATTGTAGGCACGAATATTTTACTTCTTTGGACGCAGGAAGATAACCACCATTCATAGAGGTACTTGATGTTATTTGCGAAGCGAACATTCTATTTCTTTCATCTCTACAACCGCTATTACCAACGTGGGGTTCCATCGTCTTTCTAGAAGTGTATGTATTGACTACACTATTGAAGCAGAGACCTCCACCATGACCGATTTAGAGGTCACCACCAGGAGCGTAATTCTCAAATTTCACACTTACATGATTCACCAAGAGGTGAATTTTTCGAAGCTGAGGAGATTAATGGAGAACAAGTTGGGATTTTCAGTTATATTTTAGATTTTTCAGTTTGTTTGTTAAGATAAATCTAAATAAGGTTCTCTCTTAAGTTGGTTAGGAAATTTGACTCATCTTATGGATAAGTATTTAGAAATTTATTTTACCTTCTTTAGATTGTTTTGTAGTTTATAAAGAGTATGTAAGTTAAAAAATTATAATTGAAGAATGAGAAATTTATTTGAGTTTGTATGGTGTCATTCCAAAACCTTCAATTAGATGTCTTTATCTTGTCTTCTTCTCTGCCTCTGACATTATCAACACGCCATGGAGAAAAAACACCACCACCGCCAAGAACGTACTCTCTTCTTTCTTCTTTGACTATTTTGTTTGTGTTTCCGGCTTTAAACTATTTTAAAATAGAGGATCCATGAACATGCATACCTCCATAATCAGAGGCTTTCAATCCTGAAATGTGGCGTCACGACAACTTCTCGATAGATATCATTACATCGGGATTATCGTCTAATTTATTAACAAGCCAAAACTCTGAACATGGTTTGGTTCATATCATTAATCATTGGACCACAAATGTTGTTAAAAGAAAGCTTTTGTCTCCCACTCCAACTACTACCGCCAAATACAAAGTTCATGCCCTATTATTTTGCACAACATATATGTGTAAACACTATGTATAAAGTTTGCAAGTGTCGATTGATACAATGATATTTGAATATGAATGTGATGATGATGATGATGATGATGGGCAATGCACCAGCCACTCGGTTGGAGTCTTGCTCACACTGGACAAACATGTAGGTTGACATATGGGCCATTCCAATAATACAAGTTTTTCATACTTGGTAGTGACTAGAGGAGAAATAAGCCTTGCAAGTTTAAAGCTTTTAATGAACCCCATTATTTATTCTCTTTTGTTGTCGAGAGCCCTTAAACAAGGTTCTAAACGGCGGTAGGTGGGTGCGCGGCGGAGAGAGTCCGCCTACCGCCTAGGCGGTCAATACATTTTGAACATTTTTTACTATTTTACTACATTTTTTGCATAATATGCATATTTTAACGGTGTTCCATGCATAACTAAGTTGTAGAGCGAAGATTTATAAAGTTTTAGTTTTGTAAAAGTGAACCATAGGCCCATAATGCTTACAAAACCTTTTTGGCCAAAATATCTTGTTAGTTATTGCTCCGCCTAAGCGCCCGCCTACGCCGCCTCAACTCCGCCTATGCCGCCAACCTCCGTTGGCCGCCTACTTTACCGCCTACGGAAAAGCGGTGCAAAGAGAGACTGTCTACCGCTTAGGCGGGCTAGGCGGCCGCCATTTAGAACACTGCCCTTAAACATATTATGCTTATATTATGCTTGGATTGGTAGACAAAAAACTTTTTTTCAATAACTTTTTGATTTTGTTCTCTTCTGTAAATTCAAGTTGATCGAACCTATACGCGCTACTTAAAAATTTACGACACAAAGCTAAAAAAATAAAGTAACAAAAAAATGCTAACTTGTTCTCCATCTTTCTTTTCGGCTTCGAAAATTCACCTCCTGGTGAATCATGTAAGCGTAAAATTTAAAATTATGCCCCTGGTGATGCCCTCTAAATTGGATATGGTGGATGCCTATGCTTTGATAATGTAGTCAACATTGGGGCTTCTGACAAGACAACGAAACTCCAAAGTCTTACTGGCAATTGTGGAAGTGGAAGAAATTGAATGTCCAACATGGACCTATCATCAAGCATCTCAATAACCTCTGGTTGTCTCGATGCGTCCAAAAAAAGCAAAATAATCGCTCCTACAATCAATTATCATTTACTACAAATATTACAATTATTTGTAACAAACAAATAATAGAAATTGTTCACGGGTCTAACTATAGGGACAAGTTCATATTTATAAGACATAATAGATTCTTTAAATTCATTGTATTTATCAAATGACCTATTTAATTCTTCCAGGGATGATATATAAATGTCAAAATTTATTAATGGTTTAAACCTAAACTTGGACTTGGATCTAACCGGTGACTCGTCAGCTTCAACTCAGTAGGTTCTACTAATAATTTTTTTTAAGGATATATGATCACCGTTAGCAATAGTAATAGTTCTGCTCTAATATGGTTGAAATATCCATCGAAAGAAGATAAAATAATTTTCTAAATAACTATCCATAAGATATAATTTTCTAAATACTTATCCATAAGATGTCAAATCCATAACCAACGCAAGAGATAAAATTCTCTATTTAGATCTATCCTAGCAAACAGGCTGGGAAAAAAATCTAAAAGAACTGAAAATTTTAAATTGTTCTCAATTATTAATCAATTTGATGTGGGACGAAGACATAAGAAATATGATTAGTATACATTTTGAGAGTCTAGGAAAATTGGCACGAAAGTTTTAAATGAGACGTGAATAATCAACTAGTATAAATTCATTACAAATAATTTTAATAGAAAAATAAAAATAAAAATTAGAAATATCCGATTTGGAATGACGTGTTGCTAACGTCGGAGGCGGAGAAGGAGATAAGATATAGTGATCCGCTTTATGGTTTTGATATCTCATTATACAAACTCAAAATAGATTTCTCGTTGTTCGATTAAATGACAAGAGTACATATCCTATATATAATATTATAAAACTATATTTATGCATGAATACAAACCAAGTTACACTTATCAAAACCAAATTAAATTTCTACTAGATAAAAGAGAAAATAATCTAAAATATTCCTAGAATAACCAACATAACTCAAAGATAACATTAGGGGTGCAACTCGGGCAGGTTGGGTCGGGCTTGAGGTCAACCCGAGCCCAACCCGATGAATCATAAGCCTAGCCCGCCCAAGCCTGGCCCGACCTCGGGTTCAACATATGAAGCCCAAGACCGAGTCCGGAGGATCGGGTTGAACTCAGGTTGGGTCGGGTCCATCGGGTTTATCGGGTTCTAATATAATATTTGAAATAATTTTAAACAAAAGTAATATTAGAACCATAATCAAATAACAATTAAATCTTGATCATTACAAAATATAAACTGAAATAAGATTTAGGATAAGGATTTGAAGAGTTTGAGTAGAAAAATTTAGGATTTAAACTTTTTATTTAAGAAGTTTATATATATATATATATATATATATATATATATATATATATATATATATATAAGTCGGGTTTCAGGTTCTTCGGGTAACCCGACACATGAACCCGAACCCAACCCGATTTTTGATCGGGTTCAAATATTTTAACCCAAATTCGAGCCCGAACCCGAGTAACTTCAACCCTAACCCAACCCATTGACGGGTTTACCCAATCGGGCTCGGGTTTGGCCCGCCCGAGTTGCACCCCTAGATAACATAAAATCTAAGCCGATTTCCTATATCATCTCCTCGGCTTCGAAAAATTCACCTCCTAGTGAATTATGTAAGCATGAAATCCGTGAATTATGCTCCTGGTAATGTCCTCCAAAACGGCCATGATGGAGGCCTTTGTTTTGGTAAGCTACTCAACATTGTGGCTTCTAACAAGATGGCAACTTTACGACGGTGCTGACAATTATGGAAGTAGAAGAAATATAATGTTCACTTGGCAAATAACATACACACCTCTATAAATGGTGGTTTTCTTGGTGGCTTCCAAAGAAGTAAAATGTTCGTCCTTACAATAAATTATTATTTTCTGTAAGCTGTTACAATTATTTGTAACAAACAAACAATAGAAATTATGCACGTGCCTAACTATTGGAACAATGTTCAAAATATTTAGAAGACATAATATGTTCTTTGAAATCATTGGATTCACCAAATGACATATTTAATTCTTCTAAAGATGATATATAAAGGTTAAAATTTATTAATGGTTTAAACCTATACCTGGACTTGGACCTAACTGGTGACTCGTCTACGACATACTCAGTGGGTTCTAGTAATGAATTTTTTTAAGTAGATATGATTACTGTTAGCAATAGTTTTTGCCTTAATATGGTTGAAAAATTCTTCAAGCAATTTTTTTTTTCATTTCGTCCTGGATCTTATCATATGCATGTTCTTTGAAGATTATCACACAAATTTCTTGCGAGTTTTGTGTAGACATTTTTGTTTGGGTCTTACCAACGTATAAAAATATTCTTAAATCATGGTTTAGCTTTGATACCAATTTGACGCAGGACGGAGACCTAGAAAAAAAAATATGATTAGTATAAATTTTTTGAATTTAGGAAAATTAGACTCAAAAGTTTTAAATGAGACGTGAACAATCAACTACTATAAATTTATCTCAAATAATTTTAATAGAAAAACAAAATAATAATTAGAAATACTCAATTTGGAATGGCGTATTGATAACGTCGGAGGCAGAGGAGGAGATAAGATAGATCCATTTTAGAGTGTTGGCATTGCATTATACAAACTAAAAATAGATTTCTCATTCTTTAATTCTTCGATTAAATAACAATAGTACGTGACCTATATATAGCATTATAAAGCTATAACTATGGATGAATACAAACCAAGTTAAACTTATCAAAACTAACTTAAATTTCTAATGGATAAAAGAAAAATTATTCTCTATCTAGAATATTCATAGAATAACCAACATAACTCAAAGATAACATAAAATCTAAATTGGTTTTCCATCACCTATTATATTGCACGAATACGGACATGAATACAGACTCGATAATGATGTGGACATCATTATACTGTGTCCATGCAACATAGATATAAGTAACAACAAGATGCATCTACTTATCTTCACCTCTGTTCTAAAAGGCGTCCGTCTAGACCGCCTAGGCGGCGCCTAGGCGCTGGGTGCCCGCCCGATGTCCGCTTAGGCGCCCGCCTAATCCCCTTGACATCCAACTATGCATGTTTTTGGATTTTATGGATTTTTTTCTGCAATTTTTAGTAGATTTTTTTGGATTCTTTTTATTTTTTTGAACCGCCTAGATCTAGGCGTCCGCCTAGGCACCCGCCTAGGTGGGCTAGGCGCTAGGCGGAAGGTGTCCGCCCGACTAGCGCCTAGCATTTTTCACAACCTTGATCTTCACATTAAGATAAATAAATTATATAAAGGTACATATGCCCACGAGAAAAAAAAACAAATCAGAAGCAAAAAAGGAAAGTAAGTACTAGTGAAATATCAAAGTTCATACGAACTGACTATGATATCCTTGCTATTGTCGCTGAAGGGAGTTGGATACTCTGATGGCATTTTTGTCAGTCTTCAATGGTTGCCAAATCAGTCGAGTGAGCTGCTATTTTGAGATGAGAAGAGAAATAGAGAAGTCAAGGGAGAATTGAGAGAGGACGAAATATTAAAGTCGATGGTGTCGTCACTGGCCTTCGGAGATGTTGGTTGTTGCTGTTGTCAGGTCATTTCTGGAGATATCAAGATAAGTCTTGATATCAAGATAAGGCTCCTGATCTTCTGATTTGGGGGTTTATGAACAGATTAACAACATATAGGTTTTACCCTTGCTAACTGGTTATAGTTACTGGACATTAAGCCAACTAATATAAAAATGACAACTAGATATCACTGATAATTTGACCAAGCTAGATATGTCAAAAAAGGTATAAATGATAAAAAAAAAATGCATTGGGTTGCTGTTTTTATTCGGAAATGGACATGATAGACATGTCGAATGACATTTAAAACAATGCTAAGATATTTAATGAACTAAGAAATTTTTACTAGACGATGGTAGTGTACAAATAGCTATTTGGCCTTCTATCGATTGAAGTTAACAGTTAGTCAGCTAACAGGTTACTTTGGGAAGTATCATGTTAAACCATATATTTTGGTGGCAATTCAAATGGCAAATTGGAACTATTCCATACCAACTATGAACTTCTTTAGTTCCAACTTGTGAACTTTGTAGTTTTGATTAGGTTTTAGTTACGATTGTGGCAAAGCATCTAAACCAAAATATAAATGTGGTTCATTTAGAAAGGAAGAAGTGAGAGCCATTGCTTGTAAATCTAGTACTTCTCAACAGGTTGAATTTGGTTGAAGTACGACGAGAACTGCTGAAATGGATTAAAACATATTCTTTGTCAACATAATCATTTATGAAATGTTATGATAGGAAATAAAAATGACCAGCTGTAGATTCAGGATTCGTATGTTATTGTTTTATTTGGAATGAATTTGTCACCAAACTGCACTAGCAGTAGTGTCTTCTGGTTCATTAAGGATTTGGGGGCTGTAATCTTCACTGTTAAGAATACATGCATCTTGTAAAATTATCCTCTGCAGGAACTTGTTTTGCACATAAACTATTATTTGGTACTTGCCTATAGAAAAAGTTAGCCATGGGCACTTGTACATGGCATCTAATTATCTAAGTATGATATATGAAACAAGCATAATACCAAAATTTTCACTTTGAAACTGAAACATATCTAAGGTTTATCTAACATGAAATTACTTCTGATATGGCATTTGTTTGAATCGACCAGCTCGAAAAAAAGGAAAAAAGAAACGGGATCCCGTCAAGGATTTGGCAAGAGAGGCAATAGTTTCATCTTCTTGCTTGTTACTTCAGTGCTATATTTACCTCTCTGAAGGCCTGGCAATGGTAAAGTCTACCTCTTACGAGTTTAGACAAATCTGCATGTCATGACTTGTCTATTAGCTTTCAACTTTTATCTGTTATTGTAGTAGATGCTAGCAGCTCTGCGTAATGAATGCAAGTTCTTCCAAATGCCAAGCAGATTTAATAGTGAGGAAGAGGTACTTAATTGTAGATTTGGTGCGATTAAGTTATATTTGGAATTTACCTCATACATATTACATTGGATTGCCTTCGTATTTCTAGAGATTCATTCAGCACTTTGCGCTCCTCCAAAAAGCTCAAGTTCCAGAGCACATTTCGTACTACCTATTTAAGGAATCTACAGCCAGTGCACAGATCTCTGTGAGTACTGGAATCATCTGGCACTCTTATTGCATCTTTTCCTTGATAAGTTGTCTACGTATTTAGCTATTTTACGCAACATGTTTCAGATCATAGAGAAGCACAATTATTTTAAAGAAGCCCAGAGGATCACAACATCACTCCGAGGAAGTTTCTCAGGTGAACCAGACAAACTGTTAGAACTCCGACAGATAGAGCAGGTTGCAGAACACAACAGAATTGCCCTTAGTGTCATCAACCGAGTCGGTGCCAATGATCCATCCATTAGGATCTCGTTTGAATTCACTCACCACCCTGTATTCGCTGTTGCAGTGGTCAAGCGATCATAAATCATTCCGACGGCATATACCAATTTTGAACACTTAATAAGGCTCCGTAAATGGGGTCCTATGCCATCACATGTAACAGTATCATTTTTTCTTCTCCTTTTATTTACGTTACAGACATCATTTATTAGCAAACCTTATTTTTTTTTCGATTCGACACTTGTTAAACTTGGAGTTTGTGGCCTGGCCCAATAGGGAAAGTCCCGATTCAGTGGGCCGGCCGATACAATTATGTATTGATTGTTTTGTATTAGTTGATATGCCAAGCTTTGTTACCGTTGAAAGGGTCGTCCAGATAGCTGATACAGTGTCCAGGAGGTTTTGGAGGCATAAGTTTCAGAAGATAGTGTCGGAGCCCTATACTTATGGTCCAACAGTATAATCTTTGTTAGATCATGATCAGTTATTTATTTCATATTAGTTGTAATTAGGAGTATTGACTTAAATGTCCTTAGGAGTGCTAAGTAGTTGAACAAAATTTGACATTCACAAGCAATCATTTGCATTGTATTGATTTGACTAATCCGTCTTGTTGACATTCATCTGTCTGGAACTTTTTCGGATGATGGTAGTTATTCCTTTTAAATGCACACTTAAAAATGTCAATTACATACACTAATGACATATCGACGTACGTCTTTGTTATAATGGCTGACAATTTTCATTGACGTGAGCGATTATGAAGAAAGAGGTGGTTGTTAAGGGTTAGGTGAAGAGTTGCATCATCTTGCACCTACAATTCGTTATGAAAGCTATGCATTATTTGTTTACAAGTTGGTACATGATCTAAATGATCTTGGTTTGCATTAATTTCAATTTTTTTATTTGTTGCATTCTCCCTGGATTCTTGTATGAAATAGGGATGTCTGGATCTCAGATCTCTTCAGATTGTATTGCTGCACAGACCTATCTAAGTAAGCAAATGCTAGCACTTCTTGAGTAAGTTCACATGTTCAGGAATCAATGCACTGTGTTTGCATGGCAATTTGACCTTAGAATTCAGAAAGACAGTCTTGTGATTCATGTGAGTGAGCACTCCCCAAAGTAGCCCTAACTTCTTCTTTTTGCTAAATTATCCTAATGACACCCCAATTATAATGTTTGGAATTTTTTGACGACTAAATTTTCCACTGTTCGACTTTTGCACTCCGATTTTCTAAAGGATTTTGTTAAAATGTGCTCTAAGGGCACATGTTAATTTATCGATAAATGTGTATTTTACATGGGTACTGTCACTAGCCTTTTGTCAATTTTGAAAAGCATCAAGACCATTTCAAAAGAATATCTGGTAATACAAGTATTTAAATTGTGTTTTGTACTATAAGATGTATTTTTGAAGTGGTCTCGATATGTTTTAAAATTGACGAAAAGTGCTTCAAAAGAATAATTTATGAAATTTTAGTGTCAAAATCGAGCAGTAGAAAGTTAAGTGCCAAAAACGTCCGAGCGTTATAACTAGGACTCCATTGTGATAATTTAGCCCCAAAAAATCTGATAATTTAGCCTCTCTTTTTTGGGGTACCATTAGAATAATTTAGCATTTTCTTTGCATTGTTATTTTTAAAAAAAAGAAAGAAAGAGAGTATATGATAGTTTCTATATTTTGAATGGGGCATTTGCTAAATTATTCTTTTTTTTTTTTTTTTTATAGTTCTCTTAGGCCTCATTTGGTTCACGGAAAGGAAAGGAAAGAAAAGGAAATGAATTCCTTATTATTTCCTTTCCTTTTAGAAATTATAATTTCCATCGATTTATACTTAAAGATGGGAAAGTGAATCTTTATTTGATGGATGGAATTATTTCTTCCCCTAATTTTCTTTCCTTTGATAATCACTTTTTCTCCTCAATTACTTTGGCACCCAAACATAAAAAACTAATAGCTTCAGTTTTCCAACGCTTCCGCAGACCAAACGAGACCTTATAATAATAAAAAATGCTAAGTCTACAACCACATGCTTACGACCTATCTCTTCCACCCCTTACACATGGGTCCTGTCGGATCCATCTTCCCTCTCACCCCCTGTTACATGGGCTCCAGCCGACCCCACCCTCCCCCCAATCGAGGTCCGAACACGTGGCGATTGTAAAGGAATTGTAAGCATTTGGTTGTAGGTACAACAAAGCTCTTGTAATAATGCATCTTGAAAGTAGAAAGTAACCATTCAACACTTTCAAAGTTGTAACATAAAGAGGATGATGCAGAGGATTAATCAAATACTAAATTGTTGATTAATAAATCTGTAGCACTAGCAATAGATCATGTTAGGAACTGTGCAGTCCTCGTCCGTAGTGCTATAGATACAGGTAGATGTTGCATAGATTCAACAACAACAATTGATTGATGGAATAAAGAACGGAGACAGAAGCAGCGTGCGGTGTTTGCTGGCTACTTATGCCTACCACCTGCCATCCTCTTTCCCCTCTTCATTACCACCACCACCCTCTTAATCAACCTATTATTACATCTTAACCTTGGCATTAGTACCCGAATAATAATAGTATAGGCTGTTGGTGTTTTTGCCTTTGGACTAGAAAAGATAGTCCCACATCGGCTACACCAAATGGTGAGTATCTCAATATAATGCATTGCTTGTGTTGAGGTGTGCACATGAGGTGTAGTGGGGCACAAGTTTGTGCCATGTGGAAATATTTTCCTAGAAGAAAAAATGATTAAATCCAACAAGGATGCAAGTTAATTTTTGTTGTGCGGACTCGGACACGGACTCCAGGATGTCTCGTGCATGCACGGGAGTGTTCGGGGGGTAGGCGTGGACTGGCACACTTCTATGCTGATTGTGGGATGATCTAAAATATCAAACTTTATTTTTGAGTATTGGTATTTTAGTCCCACATTGGATAGGAGAAGAGGTGAAGTCTCAACTCCACTCTATAAATAGAGCCCCTTGGCCTCCTTTGAAAGATGCACCAAGAAGAGAGTTGAGGGAGTCTGTTAAGTCCAGGAAGCCCGTTCAAGTCTCAAATATTGACTTACGAGCGTTCCAGAAGTTCTTCGTGAACTTGCTGGTTCCTGGAAGCTGTTCGTGCTCGTGTGGGGCGAATAAAGCTTTGAGCAACGGTGGTTCATTCACCCCAGCATCTCATTCTCGCCTGTCATCGCTGCTGTTGCCTTTTACAGTAACTTCTTTTAGAAACTCTACTACCGATAGTTGCTTGCACAAAGTCTCTTTAGATTTTTTGTGTATTACGTAGAATCTTTTTAGACCCTCGTAATTCAGAATCCTCCAGGATCTCTGTTGCACATCTTCTTTAAGGTGCTGCATTTTGAAACGTTGTGTGTACAATTGTTTCAGTTTCAGAATTTTCCATCGAAAATTGTGCCTCTGCACTAACAATCTCAAAGCTTTATTGAGAAGATGGATAATTCTCGTGCTTCGCTCATCGATACCGGCTTTAACAAGTTGGAAAAATTCGATGGCGAACACTTCCAGATATGGAGACGAAAGGTCACTTTAAATCTTCAACTCGTGAATGTTGATCACGTGCTGTCAGAAGAAGAACCGATCGTTCCAACCACTGGATCTGCTGCGGCTGTGGCCGCTGCTACGACCAAGCAAGCGAAGTGGAAGAGACAAAACAGTATATGCAAACTACTGATACTCAATTCCATGGAAGACTATCTGGCAGAGTCCTACTCCAAGAAGACATCTGCCAAAGAGATATGGGACTCCTTGGAAAAGCTCTATGAAGATGACGAGAACCGGTCCAAGATCTTCATGGTAGAAAAATACCACAAGTGGACCTTCGAAGACGAGAAGGCGATGCTGTCCCAAGTGAAGGAGTTTCTGAAGTTGCGTCAGAAACTAGAAGACGAGAACATGCCCCTCGTCGACAAGTTTGTCGTTGGAGGGATCGTCGCGAAACTTCCTACAGAATGGAGCAACTTCTATGCAAGGATGCATCGAAAGAAGATAGAAATTAGCTTGGAAGATTTCTTGCAAGAGATCCATGTTGAGGACGAGATGCGCTCTCAACAAAAGATGGATACTCTGTCCAAACAACTGGCGAAGGCAAATCTGGTCCAAACCAGAGAGTACCAGGGGAAGCAGGCTGCTTCTCATCGCAAAAAGAAGGACTTCACGAATCTGAAAGTGAAGGGTCCTGCTTTCAAGCAGCAGAAGTCCAAGTCCCATGTGACTTGCTTCAATTGTGGCAAGAAGGGCCACTACAAATCCGAATGCAAGTCCAAGCCCAAAGAACAATGTGAGCCTAGTAAGGTTTCTATGATTACTAATCTAGTTGCCATGATAGCACAGGTTGCAACTGTGGGGGCTGACTTGGACTGGTGGATAGACACTGGTACGACCTACCATGTCTGTTCAGACAAAGACTGGTTCGTCTCTTATGAGCCAACTTCAGAGAAGGTCATAATGGCAAACCAGGCACAAGCTGAAGTACTGGGGATCGGGACGGTGGAGCTGAAACTCACATCGGGGAACACTCTGACGCTTCAAGATGTGAAGCATGTTCCAGTAATTGCTAAGAACCTGATCTCTGAAAGTCTGCTCTGCAACGCAGGCTTGAGGATGGACATCAATGCTGGTCAGTTGGTGATGTCCAAGAAGGGTACATTCTTCGGAAAAGCTTTCCAAACTGAAATAATGTACAAGATTCAGCTTGTTGTAACCCAGCATGATAATATAAATGCAATCACTTTTTCTGATTATTCTCTTGAGTTGTGGCATAATAGGCTAGGACATGTTCATTGTAAAAGGATTAACAGAATGTCTAGTCTAGGACTTATCTCCAAGTGTGGGGGTAAGGTAGAGAAATGCGAAGTATGTGCTCAGACGAAGATCACAAGGAAACCCTTTCACAGGGTCCATCGAAGCACAGATCTTCTGGAGTTGGTTCACTCAGATATCTGTGACTTCAAACAATTCTCTACAAAGGCCGGGATGAAGTATTTCATTACGTTCATCGATGACTTCTCAAAGTATGCTTTCGTCTACTTGCTCAAGTCTAAAGACGAAGCATTCGAGAAGTTCAAGGAGTTCAGGGCCGAGGCTGAGCGGCAAACTGGACAACAACTCAAGAGGTTAAGGAGTGATCGAGGCGGGGAGTATCGGTCTCATAAATTCTTATCATTCTGCAAAGAACATGGAATCATCAATGAGACAACGGCTCCGTACTCTCCTCAATCCAACGGAGTAGCAGAAAGGAAGAACAGAACGTTGACAGAGATGATGAACTCCATGCTGTTGACTGCGGGTCTTCCAAAGTGTTAAGGGGGAAAAGCTGCACTAACGGCAACGTTCATTCTGAACAGAGTGCCATATGCAACTTCCGACATAACTCCTCATGAACTCTGGTTCAAAGTCAGACCTAACTTGAATGTCATTCGAGTGTGGGGGTGTCTGGCTTATGTGAAGCTCCCGGATCTGAAGATTCAGAAGCTGGGGACAAGGACTACGAAGACGATCTTCTTGGGGTATGCCGAGAAGAGTGATGCTCGGAGATTTCTTGATATCGAGTCAAACCATATCATCGAATCTCGCGATGTTGAATACTTTGAAGACAAGTTTGCAAAACACAAGAATATTGTTCTCGTGGATCTTTCGGAGAATGATGAGGGTACAAAGCAGTCAGAAGTCTTTAATGAACCAGTAGTCCAAGATGAAGCTGTCGTCAAGGAGACACCAGCTGAACCAGAACTCGCTGAGTCATCAACTAAGCGAACGAGGAGACCGAAAGACTTCGGAGATGACTTTGTCACCTATCATGTGGAAGCAGATCCGCTTACCTATGATGAGGTGATGAAGACCAGAGATGCTGTATTCTGGAAGGAGGCGATAGACAACGAGATTGACTCAATCACCTCCAACAACACATGGGTATTGGTTGACCTGCCAGAAGGAGCAAGACCCATCAGATGCAAATGGATCTTCAAGAAGAAGATGAAAGCAGATGGAACCATTGACAAGTTCAAGGCCAGGCTAGTGGCCAAGGGGTTTGCTCAGAAGCAGGGGATCAACTACTTTGACACTTATGCTCCAGTAGCTCGGATGACAACCATCAGATTGTTAATTGCTCTAGCAGCAATACACAAGCTGGTGATACATCAGATGGATGTAAAAACGGCATTCCTTAATGGCGAGCTGACCGAAGAGATCTACATGCAACAACGAGAAGGTTTTGTCGTCAGAGGTCTGGAAGACAAAGTCTGCAAGTTGATGAAGTCTCTGTATGGTTTGAAACAAGCTCCCAAAATGTGGCATGAGAAGTTTGACAAGGTGATAAGGTCAAATGTCTACAGGGTCAGTGAAACAGACAAGTGTGTCTATACGAAATTTGCTAACGGAAGAGGAGTAATCGTATGTCTTTACGTGGACGACATGCTAATCCTAGGTACGGATTTAAGCTGCGTCACAGAGACAAAGAAATTTCTCTCGACCAAGTTCAGTATGAAGGACTTGGGGGATGCCGACGTAATCTTGGGGCTCAAGATCATCCGGACAGGCACTGGAATAGCGCTGTCACAATCTCATTATATTGAGAAGATGCTCACTCGCTACGGGTATCAAGATCTTCCTTTTATTGATACACCGTACCGGAGTGATCAGAAGCTGGAGCCAAATTCGAGGGAAAGCGTCAGGCAGTTGGAGTACGCTAGCGTCATCGGAAGCTTGATGTACGCTACTACTGCCACAAGGCCTGATATAGCTTTTGCAGTAGGAATGCTGAGTCGGTTCACTAGCAATCCAGGCGTTGAGGACTGGAAAGCTGTAAAGCGTGTTATGAGATATCTCAAGAAAACTCAGACATATGCACTTTTCTACAACGGAGATCCGTCAGTAGTGAAAGGCTTCAGTGATGCTAGCTGGTGTTCAGATATGGAGAGCGAGTATTCCACAGGTGGATTCGTATTCGCCATGGGCGGAGCTGCTATATCGTGGAAGTCGAAGAAGCAGACTATGTTATCTCGCTCCTCCATGGAATCTGAATTCTTTGCATTGGATGCTGCTGCAGATGAAGCAGAGTGGCTTCGGGAGCTCATGTATGATCTTCCGGTGGTTGGGGCTCAGATACCGGCAATACCGATATACTGTGACAACCAGGCGGCAGCAGCATCAAATGAACTCTTCAACGGAAAGAAGAGAACGGTGCGGTTGAAGCACAGAGCAGTACACGATCTTATCAAGAGAGGTGTTATTGCAGTGATTGATGTTCGGAGTCAGGAGAACCTGGTGGATCCGTTCACCAAGGGCCTCAAGCGCCAGCTGGTCGATGACACAACTTGTAAAATAGGCTTGAAGGCATTCTGATATTGTATTATTGTATTCCTACCATAAAGTTTTATGCTATTAGTTCAAAGATTTATCTACTAGGCATCTAGCTTTTGGTTCAAGGGAGGACCACTAATCGGAAGAATATCAGGAACGGTGGGTACATGTTTCTATTGGACATGGAGAGGTTACGGACCTATAACCACTGTTGTCTACTATTGTTTTCTGCGGAAAACGGTTTCTGTGGAAAGGTTGGCTTAAATGCCTTAATGAGTTCTCAGGCAGAGTGAATGTCTGGAGTGCTTTACAGGAAGCACGGTAGCGCAGCACTACAAGGAGTGTAACTCCATGCTACAGTGGGGTGACTCCACCATGAGGTTCCCAGGTAGGGGTAATGCCTCGGCTTTGCAAACCAAGTCACAGCGGAGTAGCACCACAAATAGGCAGGTAGCCTAATGCTGTATGATAATCGTAATAAAGAGAAGTAGACAGCACTACAAAGAGGACGATGTCCTCATATTACAGTGGCATGACACCACGAAGAGGTACCAGGTAGGGTAAAGCCTCGGCTTTGCGAGCCATGTCATAGCGGCGTAACACCGCACGGAAGCGCAAGGCTTCATGCTGGGTAGTTTGGCACTACAAAGAGGCCTGTGACCTCATGCTACAGTAGTATGACACTACGATGAGGTACCCAGGTGGGGTAAAGCCTCGGCTTTAAGCCATGTCATAGCGACGTAGCATCGCAAAGAAGCGCAATGCTTCATGCCATGACTCTTTATAAAGAACTCACCTATAGTGTATGGACAGAGATATCAGGCCGTCTCTTGAGAGTAAACTTGTAGACGCCCAAAAATTATACACTGAAACCAGGCTGACACAAGGCCTTCAATGTGCAGCCAGAAGCACAGTTGATGTCATTATGTGAGTAGGAAGAATTGCAGTTATGGTGCAGAATTCAAGGCTTAGTCCATTCTTGTATCATGCTGTTATTTAACCTATGCGGGAAGATTCAAGTCGTAGCGACATCTCTCCTAATGCATGATGGGCAGTAACTGTGGGGAACGCTCAACCCATATATTGAGATATGTGGGGGATTGTTGGTGTTTTTGCCTTTGGACTAGAAAAGATAGTCCCACATCGGCTACACCAAATGATGAGTATCTCAATATAATGCATTGCTTGTGTTGAGGTGTGCACATGAGGTGTAGTGGGGCACAAGTTTGTGCCATGTGGAAGTATTTTTCTAGAAGGAAAAAGGATTAAATCCAACAAGGATGCAAGTTAATTTTTGTTGTGCGGACTCGGACTCGGACACGGACTCCAGGATGTCTCGTGCATGCACGGGAGTGTTCGGGGGGTAGGCGTGGACTGGCACACTTCTATGCTGATTGTGGGATGATCTAAAATATCAAACTCTATTTTTGAGTATTGGTATTTTAGTCCCACATCGGATAGGAGAAGAGGTGAAGTCTCAACTCCACTCTATAAATAGAGCCCCTTGGCCTCCTTTGAAAGATGCACCAAGAAGAGAGTTGAGGGAGTCTGTTAAGTCCAGGAAGCCCGTTCAAGTCTCAAATATTGACTTACGAGCGTTCCAGAAGTTCTTCGTGAACTTGCTGGTTCCTGGAAGCTGTTCGTGCTCGTGTGGGGCGAATAAAGCTTTGAGCTACGGTGGTTCATTCACCCCAGCATCTCATTCTCGCCTGTCATCGCTGCTGTTGCCTTTTACAGTAACTTCTTTTTAGAAGCTCTACTACCGATAGTTGCTTGCACAAAGTCTCTTTAGATTTTTTGTGTATTATGTAGAATCTTTTTAGATCCTCGTAATTCAGAATCCTCCAGGATCTCTGTTGCACATCTTCTTTAAGGTGCTGCATTTGAAACGTTGTGTGTACAATTGTTTCAGTTTCAGAATTTTCCATCGAAAATTGTGCCTCGGCACTAACATAGGCTAACCATTTAAGAAAAACTAAAAAAATTGTGATTCCGTAATTTTGTGAATTGTTTTAATCAATCTACCCAGACGAAGAGCAAGACCATTTTTGAACAGATACAAGTTGTACGATCGTACAAGATCCCAAATTTTTTAACCTCCCTATAAATTACTAATATGAAATCTTCACTTTTAGATTTATACTTTCCTATATTTCAGAGTCTGTAATGATATGACCCTTATAATGTCAGAAAAACTCTTTTCTAGAGTGGTTAATTAATTTTTTTAAAAAGTATTTTGGTCCTTAGAATGTCAGAAATGGTCCTGCCCAAGGGTTATTTATTTATAACGTTAAAATATAAAAAACATTGAATACTCGAAACATGGCCGATTTTGAGCTCATGGAGGTTCGAGACGACTCCTGAAATGGGACCTCCATACATAATATGAAAAAAAAACCTAACTAAAATAGAAGTAAATATAATAAAGTAAGGCTAATTCTAAGGGCACCCAAAGTTTTGCTTGGGGCTAGCCGAACTTCTTCCAAAATTATTTACAAGTTTGCCATCCAAACTTTTGCTTGGGGCTAGCCTAATTTTTTTCAGGATTAGGATTAGGGTTCCTCCTTCTCCTCCTCCTCCTCCTCTTCTGCCTCCTCCTCCCCCCCTCCTCGTCCTCCTCCTCCGCCTCCTCCAACTCCTCCTCCGCCTCGTCCGCCTCCTCCGCCTCCTCCAACTCCTCCAAGTCTTGCTTAGGGCTAGTCCAAAATTTTTTCAGGACTGCTAAACTTGTTGACAGTCCTTACACCAAGTAGGACTGCAACAATGTTGGCAGTCCTACTTTATGTTAGACTGTCAACTTTCTTTTAGTCCTACTTGGTGTGTCTAAACAGAAAATTTAGATAGGACTGCTAACTTTGTTGGCAGTCATATCTGCTCGTCGATGGCAAAGTGGCGGTCGGCGGCGGTGGGAGAGCTTGTGCGCCACGGCCTCGACGAACTTCTTGTGGAGCTGTTGGGTCCAGACCAGCCGGGGCCGCTTCAGCGCGCATGCGGGATCGTCCCCGTCGTCGACGGAGTCGAGGTCGGCAGGGAGGCTGTTCGTCGGGGATGGGAGCTCCTCCTCCTCCCGTCTCGCGGCGTCGGAAATGAGCGGTTGCTTCTTCTTCTTCTTTATCTCTACAACATTAGGGCTAACCACAAGTAAAATTCGGACTGTCCCCAAAGTTCCACTTTCATGGACTACCCCTTAGTAAGGGCTAGCCCCAAGTAATTCTTGAAGTGCCCTTAGAATTAGCCCAAAATAAATTGTTACCATCCAAATTTCAAGTAAGGACCTCTTAAGGCGATTATGATAACAATTATATTACAACACTTTGAGTTAAGGATGATCCATAATACATTCTGATTCTGTTCTAAATACGTTCATGTCGGTACTCTTTTACTCTTTGGATCCTAGATCGTCGTCCAGCATGTCCTGGACAGAGTCACCCTTAACTCAGAAACTAATCAACCATGTTTTCTTGGCTTCGTTGTACCAAACACAACATAACTAGAAAACACACATCTTTCGGAATGAATCTCTGATTTTTGTTTTCTGATAATTGTTGTATATATGTGTGTGGCCATTTTTATTTTTGTATATTGAGATTTTTGATAATACAATGGGACTATTTAAGGAAGATAACTGTAAATAAGGAATAAAATGAGGTTTCATTTGTATGAAAATGAGACTTTGTTGGGTGGGGCCAGCTCAGCTGTTTGGCAGGTGAGCTCTTTCTGCTTGGTGAAACCGGGGCCTCCTCTCACTTTCTAACTTGCCCCTAAAAGGAAGAAACTTTAAAACATTTAAAAAATAATAAAAACAAAATATAAGTATTAATTATATGATAAAAGGGGCTTTTAAACAAAAGACTGTCGGCTGTCTTTGTTATTCACCTCCAAGGTGGGGCAATTGGACCCGTTAACCCAACAACCACCCAATTGGAGTTGGATTCTAGTTTTTCGGATCTCCAAAATCATATCCGACGCGATACTTAATATTGTTTGGTGGGCTAAAATATGTTGTGCAATTTAATATTTACAATGATGCAATTTATATTTTCGCGGTGCGAAAGAAAATAAAAAATAAAAAATAAATATTGTGGTAAGTGATATTCAGTCAAAGTATAAAAAAAAAGATTTAATTTCAAATTGATACCCAAAATATTTTAACTTTTTACCTCCCCCCCCTCCCTTTTCGACAACAGCAGCAGCAGTGACGACAGTGGTAGCCCGTGGCAGTGGTAGAGGCAGCACGCGACGGATGGAGAGGAGGGAGGGAGGGGAAGGGGGCTGCCTGGTAGGGTAATGCGGTATTTATATATAAAAAATATTGAGTTATTGAGGAACGACCAATATACTTCTAATGGCAAATCGGGATCAACTAGGACATAAATTAAGCATTGGGTGGGACCGATTGCAGGAGTGGTGCGCAGCATAATTTTATAGTTTTTTAGGATATTAAGTTGATGCATATAAAAATTTAGACGATTAAGTTGAAAAACTGGAAAAATTGAAATTTAGCCTAAATTTTTCGGATATAATTTTACTTTTATTGGAGTGGTTGTATTGGCTGAGTAACGGGTACACCGTACAATCATACAAATACAATGGATCCGAACCGGAAAGCTAATGGATCTGGAATTATGGATCTCGCTTCTTAGCGGGTTCGGGTGCAGGTCCGGGTCCACTTCCTGTGGGTTAAAAAGCCACCGGGGTGGAAGCTGAAAGGAAAAAAAAAAAAAAAAAGGCGGGAAAATAACTGCGCACAGAAGGAAGAGAGGAGCTGACTAAAACGAACCCATCCCACCACTCAATTATTATTCCAAAATTCCTCCCCATTCATTTTTACATAAACCCAAGGATCGAAACCACGTGCCCCCCCACCGCCGCTCCTTATCCGGTTCCTCCAGCTCTGACCGCGACGCTTCGTCGGTGGATCCGCGCGCACTCCGCCGGCTTAAGCTGTTCCGGCGGAGTACCGTACCCCTTTTTCTTCGCCTAGAAAAGTCGTCGACCGCTGCATTTTTTGGACTCTCAAGCACTCTCTCTCTCCTCCCTCTCTCTCTTCGTCTATTCTTTTTTTGGTGAGTTCATCTTCTTTGTTTGTTTGATTCTATTTTTTTTTTTTACATACTTAGCTAGATCTCTTTGTTTTTGGATTATTTAGTTGGATTTTGTGATGAATTTGGGAGAGACTTTGTTCATCGAGGCGATTCTCGTAATTTGCAATATTCTGCGATTTAGTAGACCAGTTTGATAATACAAGAAAACTTGATTTTTTTTTTTGGTTGTGCTTTAAATTGGTCGATTGTTGTGTTCTTATGCCTCATGATTGCTCAATAGTGTGGCTCGATTATTTGATTCTTCAGTGAAGCTCGAAGTGTAGGTGTAATTAAATCTTGCTGGATCGATAAAGGAATGGGTCTTATGCTTCAAAGCTATTTGGGTTGAAGAGCGCTAACGATGTGAAGCATACATTTATGGGATTGGCCCTGGACTTCATAAAGACTTGGGATTTTTTTGACTTTCGTCCTATGAATTTGTACTTGCATCCCACTTTTTATCACGGAATTTTTTTTCGTGACAAAATGAATATTTTTTTTTTTTGGCAAACAGTGGGATGTAAGTCTAATAAACATAAAAAAGTGGGATGGAAATACGAATTTATGTTAATAAGTGGGACGAAAGTCAAAAATTCCCTAAAGCTTTCCCCCTTTTTTGCGTTTATTGCTGGAAATCTTCTGGTATAGAAGCCATACTTACTGCCAAACATTTCAGTACAAAAACCAAAGCTTGGGCAGCACCACAACAGTTTGTGCCAAGAATACCACTGTACTAAAATAGGAAAGTTCGGTGCTTTAGATTTTACGCGATTTGTCCTAGAAAGTTTTATGCTTTTGCTCGTTTGATCAGCGTAGACAAGAGAAATTGTAGCACTGAAATTTAGTATACTATGTGGGGCCTTTGTCCTTTCCTTTTGGAATTGATATGGTTGAGGTTGTTAGCACGGAATTTTAGGTTCGCTGAGGTAGTGGTCCTTGGATTCTTATGCAGAACTTCTTGTGTTGGGAAGAGGAAAAATGGCAGCAGGGGGATCTCAGCAGAGCTTGAGGAAGTATCTTGGGGCCATCAAGGACACCACGACGGTGTCCATTGCCAAAGTGAATAGTGATTACAAGGTGAAAAATGTTATTTATTCAGGAATGTTTCCGATATATGTATTTACATTTTTTTTTTCCCTATAATTTTTGTTTCCCACTGTTCTTGATTTTTGTCGTTGGTTCTTATATATTATCTAGGAACTAGATGTCGCTATTGTAAGGGCCACAAACCATGTCGAGCGGCCTTCAAAAGAGAAGCACATAAAAGGTCAGTGGCATGCCTGGGTTTCTTTGACCATCCCAGCTGTTTTGACACTTTGTTTACACTTTTGTGAATTTGTGTTGGACCAGTACAAGTTCTATGATTAAGTTGGTTTTTAGGCAATTGTTTATGATACATGTAGCTCAAGACAGCATATTTCTTATTGTTGAGAACTAATAAGGGATTTAGTCCCACATTGGAAAATGTAATATGTAGAGGAGCTACTCCCTATAAGTAGTTGAGTAGCCCATCAATAAAATACAAGCAACAATTATTCTCTACATGGTATCAGAGCCATAACCCAATTTTTTTTTTTTCCAACCCGTCCAAAGCCGACCCCCCCCCCCCCCCCCCCTCCAAGCCGACGCCCCCCCACCCTCCAAGCTGCCCCCCCTGCCCCCCCCGCCCCCCCCAAGGCCGACGCCCCCGTCCCTGCCCGCCCCCCCCCCCCACCGCGCCACCCCTGCCCGCCCCCCTGTCCACCGCCGCCGTCCCCCCCTGCTGTCCACGCCCCCCCCCCCCCTCTTTGCTGAACCCGACGCCCCCTCCCCCCACAAACCCTAATTTGCAAGCGCGATTATGTGGACAATTTTTCGACGACGGCTGGCTGTCAAATACTTTATTTGCACCTTCTGTTCCTCGATTACGTCCTTCGGAACAACAAATGCTTTATTTGTTTTCCGTTCTCGTTCTGCAAATTAAGATCTACATGCGTGTGGCAGTGTTGGCCACGTTAGCAGCGCTTTCGTAAGGCCTCTGTTGGAGACTTTACATAAAGACGAAGACGACGAAGCCGACGAAGACGACGACGACGACGAAGCCGACGAAGACGACGAAGCCGACAAAGACGACGAAGCCGCCGCCGACGACGACGACGACGAATCAAAGTTGAAGTCGCCATGGATTCGATCCGTGGTAAACTGACAGCAGAAGAGATGAAGGCCTTGGTTGATGATATTTTATCAAAAAAATTAACCGAGGCAACCCCACGTGTGATCCATACTGATGTGGATCCGTCACCCTACAAAATGGGGAAGCTGGACAAGCTGGAGACGAAGTTGGAAGGCACGTCCAACTACTTGAAATGGTCACGGCAGGCACTGCGGACACTCAAGGGACGAGGCTTGGTTGGCTACGTCAATGGCCAAACCAAGACGTCCAATGAACAATCCTCAAAGGGGTTTGCTATTTGGGAAATTGTAAACAATGTTGTGGCTGGATGGTTGACAGCCTCCTTGACCGACCAGGTGTCGGGCAATGTAGAGGCAATGGAGGCTGCTGCTGATATATGGCGGACTTTGAAGGATATGTACTCAGGCTCCGGCAATCCTATGCGGGTCTTCCAACTGCAGGATGAACTTGATAGGGTGGCCCAGGACGACCGTACCATCTCTGAGTACGCCGCACTGTTGAAGAAATACTGGTCTGATCTGGATCACTATGATCCTCTTGGGATGGAAGATGCACAGGTCGAATCAGCATTTGCGAAACATTTTCAAAAGTTCTTGGATTATATTTCGCGACAACGGATGATGAAGTTCTTGAAGGGTCTTCACCCTGCGTTTGAGCATTGAAGAAATGTGCTCCTAGCACAGCCCATGCTCCCAACCTTGGAAGAGGCCATAGCTGCCATGGCACAAGAAGAGGCTCGATTGAAATTGATGCCCAACAAGGGCTCTTTCCAGGGGGAGCCAGCCGTTGTTGACAAGTCTGCCCTTGCCGCCTTCAATCATCCTCCCTCTGTGGCCGGTGTTTGCCACAACTGTGGTGACTCAGGGCATTATATCAGATTTTGTCCAAAACCCCTGTCGAGTGATCGTGGACGGGGCCGCGGAGGACGTCGAGGTGGCAGAGGCGGTTATGGTGGAAGACGGGGAAATTATTCTGGCGGCCACAAAGCAAATCTGGCAGAAGAAGGAGGCGAACTTCACCTGGCTGAGTTAACCCCTCTTGAGAAAGAGTTCCTCGAGAGGTTACGCAGCACGAAGCTGGGTTCGGATGGCGGTCATGGGGCGTCATCTACTTCGGGTGATCACATCACTTGCTTTGCCCAAACCAGCACAGGTATTCCTGCGCGTGCTCTTGCAGCAGCTGTCCACCAACCAGGTTGGATTATGGACTCTGGGGCATCTCGCCATGTCACGGGGTCCCGCGGTGAGTTCCAGGACTATACTCACCTACCGACGCCGGAGAGCATTCAGACTGCTGATGGTAACTCCAACCCTGTCATGGGTAAAGGCACTGTCGCATGCACCCCTTCTCTCACTCTCACCAATGTCTTACATGCTCCGTCTTTTCCTGTCAATCTTCTTTCTATTAGTGCCATTATTCTTGATCTGAACTGTACTGTTTCCTTTGACATTCCTACGGTGACTTTTCAGGAGAAGGGAACAGGACGACGACTAGGGACTGGCACATGGCATAAGGGACTGTGGTACTTGGACAGGACTGGACTGGACAAAGCATTGGCATCTTTGGTAGCAGACACACCACCGGATGATTCACGACGCAGTGTAGAAGATGAATTGCTACTCCACCACCAGCGTGTCGGTCATTTTTCTTTTAAAATTATTAGTCGAATATATCCGTCCTTATACCAAAGGGCAAATAAAGAGAAGTTATTTTGTAATGCATGTGAGTTGGGTAAACATACCAGAAGCACGTATGTGAGTTCAGGAAGTCGAAGTTCAGCTGCGTTTGATATGATACATTCGGACGTATGGGGCCCTTGTCCTACAACCGGAATTAACGGTTTCTGATGGTTCGTCATTTTATTGATTGTTATACTCGCGTAACATGGGTCTACCTTATGAAGAATAAAAGTGACGTCTTTGAGGCGTTTCGAGACTTTCATCGCCGGGTAGAAACACAATATGGCACTAAGATTAAGTGCTTACGGTCTGACAATGGGACGGAGTATACAAATAAGAAGGTTGCTGAGTACTTACCCGCTCATGGAATACTACACCAAACTTCATGTGCCTATACACCGGCACAAAATGGTGTGGCCGAACGGAAGAACAGACACCTGCTGGAGGTCGCACGGACGATGATGCTGGCTATGAATGTCCCGAAACACTTATGGGGGCAGGCGGTGTTAACGGCCTCTTACCTCATCAACAGAATGCCATCTCAGGTATTGGACTGGAAGACACCATTGGAGATGCTTATTGGTGCGACCACGTACACTGTTCCACCGAAAGTATTTGGGTGTGTATGTTTTGTCCAAGATAATAGGCCAGGAGTTGGCAAACTGGATCCTAGAGCGGTTTAATGTGTCTTTGTCGGCTGCACGGCAACTCAGAAGGGATACGCATGTTGGTGCCTAGTTGAGCAGAAGATGTTTGTCAGCATGGACGTTACATTCAGAGAACTGGAACCATATTATGGTTCGGATGACAGTTCAGCGTTTGGTGACACACCTAACACAGAGGGTGTTAGATGTGAGGGAAAGAAAATAAGCCCATCTGTGGTGGTCGGATCGGTCCCATGCTCGGTCATGGAAAACTGGACGACAGGGGGAGGTAGCAGTGACTCCGATACAGAAGATGAAGAAGATACATATGTTAAACAGGGGGAGCAGCAGACAATGGAAAAGGAGCTCGAAGTCTACAGAAGGAGACAGCAGAAGTCCAGTACTGTGCCTGTACCGTGCCCTGTGCCTACTGTACCAAGTCCCTCGTCCACTCCTGCTCCAACTCTTGAAGATGTTGCCCCCGCACAGAATCAATTTGATTCTGATGCGGATCTCTCTGACTCTGATGGTATGATCTCTCCACCACCTATTGCTCCCTTAAGGAGATCTTTTCGCATTAATGCGGGTAAGGCTCCTAGTCGTTTTGATGATTATGAACATGATATTGCCAACTACCTGTCTTATTCTAACATTTCTTCGAATTATCGAGCCTTCATTGCATCATTAGACTCTACTTCGTTGCCCAAAAGTTGGCAGGAAGTAAAGAAAGATCCAAGGTGAAAAGCTGCAATGATGGAAGAACTTGGGGCACTGGAGAAAAATAAGACGTGGGAGCTGGTTCCATTACCCAAAGGGAAGAAAACTGTGAGATGCAAATGGGTGTACACAGTAAAAGAGACGTCAGAAGGAAAGGTGGAACGATACAAGGCGAGGTTGGTGGCAAAGGGATACACACAATCATATGGCATCGACTATGATGAGACGTTTGTTCCAGTAGCAAAAATGAGCACCGTAAGAACTCTGGTCTCCATTGCAGCAAACTATGGGTGGAAGCTATACCAGTTAGATGTGAAGAATGCCTTTCTCCATGGGGATCTACAAGAAGAAGTGTACATGGAACTCCCTCCAGGGTGCTACGCTACAGAATCAGACGGAGGAACATCGCATGGAAAAGTGTGCAAACTAAAGAAGTCGCTATATGGGCTCAAGCAATCTTCTCGAGCCTGGTTTGACAGATTCAGAAAGGCTGTTACAAGCATGGGATACCATCAAGTAAATGCAGATCATACGGTCTTTCTTCAGCATGCAAGAGGCCACACCACTATACTTGCTGTATACGTGGATGATATAGTAATCACAGGTAATGATGAAGCCGAGAACGCTAAACTGAAGTCAAAACTCGCGAAGGAGTTTGAAGTGAAGGATTTAGGAGCGATGAGGTACTTTCTAGGTATCGAGGTGTGTGAAGGCGAACAAGGAATTGTTCTCTCACAGAGAAAATACACACTAGATCTGCTGAAGGAGACATGGATGCTGGGATGTAAAGCAGCAGTCACTCCAATTGACCAGAAGTGCAAGTTGGAAGCAGAAGCAGGAGAGCCAGTTGATCGTGAAAGATATCAACGACTTGTAGGGAGATTGATTTATCTGGGGCACACTCGCCCTGATATCTCATTTGCGGTGAGCGTAGTAAGTCGCTACATGCATGATCCAAGAACGGGTCATATGGATGCAGTGTTTCAGATCTTGAGATATCTGAAAGGGACGCCGGGGAAAGGGCTATGGTTCAAGAAGAATGGATGTATAGAAGTCGAGGGATACTGCGATGCAGACTGGGCAAGCTGCATAGACGATAGAAGGTCTACCACGGGATATTGTGTCTTTGTAGGAGGAAACTTGGTCTCATGGAGAAGCAAGAAACAGTCTGTGGTAGCACGATTTACAGCTGAAGCAGAATACAGAGCAATGGCTTTAGGAGTGTCGGAGTTGCTGTGGGTGAAAGCGTTGCTGACAGAGATGAAGCTGGACAAGGGAGCACAGTTACGTCTTCTGAGCGATAGTCAAGCTGCAATAAGTATAGCTAACAATCCAGTTCAGCACGACAGAACGAAGCACATCGAGATCGATCGATTCTTCATCAAATAAAAGCTGGAACAAGGGATACTGAAGATTGATCATGTTCGCTCAGAAGAACAAGTGGCTGACTATCTGACCAAGGGTCTTTAGTTCAGTAAGTTTGTCGAAGCTATGTAACAAGATGGGAATGATTAATATCTATCGCCCATCTTGAGGGGGAGTGTTGAGAACTAATAAGGGATTTAGTCCCACATTGGAAAATGTAATATGTAGAGGAGCTAGACTCCCTGTAAGTAGTTGAGTAGCCCATCAATAAAATACAAGCAACAATTATTCTCTACACTTATTATTCGTCCATATTTGAGATGAATTTTGTCCAACAGAGAATCTTTAACTCCAAGGTGGATAGATATTGGGATGATCAGCTTTTATTGTTGAAAAGCATCATTTGATGCTGGGGCAGAAGGCTCTCAAGTGTTCTACTTAGCAACTGGGCTGCTTTGGCAGGTTTCCAGTTGCAAGGACTCACTTTGGCAAATGCTTCACCCGCAATATTTTAGAGGAACTGTCCTCAGGTGACGGATGGAGGGTAAGTAGTAGAAAAAGGCAAAATTTAGAAAAAAGTAATTCTGGAGAACCCTGGCTTGTTGTCTCATTGCAATAAGCATCTCATGCAAAGTCACCATCCCCTTCTTTCTAAGTCTCGACTATAGTTGGCATATCAATGATGCCCCCCTCCTTGCACTTGGGTTAGATAGCAATATAGATGCTCGGACTCTTCCAATCTAATGCATCAGCAGAAATAAGATAAGGAGGGAACAGAATGAGGAAAGTTAAAGGAGGGAGAATTAAGAAAGGAAGAACATAAGAAACAGAAAGTATGATGGAACTTTAACAGTCTTCAATCGGTTGGTTATTTGTGTCGTCTCATTCTTGACTAGCTTGTATCCTTGACCTTAAATTCTGTATTTTGTAATACTCTCTCTATGTTACTATCCTCCCAGAGGCATCCATGGCAACAAGACTGATTACATCACTGTTACATGGCCACCAATGTAACCATTAAGAAGGTAAGTTTAGATACAATATAATAGAAGGTAAGGCAGTCAAGCAGGTGTAGTAATTCTATGGCTCCTTGGTGGGAATGAAAATCTGGTACCCCTATCACAAGTAGGCATGTTCTGTTGACGGACCACTTTCTGCTGGGGGAGGAATCAAGAAGAAACTTCACATCGTATTCTTTTTAGTAATGGATTTGTAAACTAGTCTATTTCTACCTCTGCAACAAAATTCTAATATTAGGTCCCCAATAATATTTAAAAAAAACTCTTTCCAATAATTATTAGAAAACAAGACCTGCTCTTCATTGAGAATTTGTGGATTCTATAATGGAAAATATGAGGTATTGATAGGTGGTCAACATCCTAATATACTACTAACCTTGAGACACTTGAGGTGTAGTATATTGGAGATATGATGCTTTACTAATAGAGTGGTAACTATGAGTGAGTGTGTAACCATTGTTTGTAGGATCGGTATATAGGACCCTTCTTAATTGGAAGTTTTGGGGGATTTAAGTGGTTTTGAATTGGTTAATTTCGATAGTTTTGGCAGTTTTGGTATCAGTATCATCCGATACTGCAACTGTGTGTGCCATTGAAGAGATTTATCTTGTGACAAACATGTACAAGATCATACAATCAATAATTTTGAAGCTCTTTATATCCCATATTATTATTCGTAGCATGTCTACGACACTAGTTACAGTGTAACAGGTAAAGGTAGCCCTAAAGCTGCGAGCATATTCTACTTATATTTTGTCAAAACACACACAAACATATATGGCGAAACGGGATATGAGCCAATGGTTCATATTGTAGAATGAACATTTCATGTTGGACCAATATGAGAAAAGATTTAAAAATGGAAAACAACGTTGCCATGTTGGATCATGTGCTATCTTTTCTCCTATTGGTCCAATATGACAATGACGAGCCATTGTCTCGTATCTCATTTTTCCATATATATATATATATATATATATATATATATATATATATATATATATATATATAACGTTGCCATGTTGGATCATGTGCTATCTTTTCTCCTATTGGTCCAATATGACAATGACTCATTCTACAATGTGAGCCATTGTCTCGTATCTCATTTTTCCATATATATATATATATATATATATATATATATATATATATATATATGGTAAACGGGATATGAGCCATGCACATGTGGACCAATAGGAATAGAAATAGACTCCTACATCCCATCCATATGTGCATTCAGTATATATATATATACTATGTTACCCGGACTCTCCACTTTAAGGAGAAGTACCCGTGTCGACCCTTTAGGATATGGGTATGGGTATGGAATCCGTATCCGATCCTCCATGGTGACAATCGGATCCTTCATGGTGACAATCGAAAGACTGGTAGTGAAGTAGATACTTTATTTTAATGTGGTAATGATGTAGATAGTTTATTTTAATGTGGTAATGGTGTAGATAGTTTATTTTAATATGGTAGACTGGTAGTTAAGTAGTAGGGGAGCTGAAGGGGCAGTCCCTAGGGACTTATTCAACTAGTTGAGTAAAGTTTACTAGTAATTTATAATTACAGGTTGTCTTTTTACGAAACCTTAGTCATATTCCCGTACCCATACCCAAAATTTGGATCCTTTTTAGCCGAGTCCGTGTGTCCTTCAATTATGAGTTTGAAGGACCCGACTCTTGGATATGTACCCGTACCCGACACCCGTACCCGAGTCCAGGTAACATAGTATATATATATATATATATATATATATATATATATATATACTGGCAAATGACCTCTAGTCTAGTGGTTAAGAGAGATGCATGCGGCCCAAGTGGTCAGGAGTTCGAATCCCAGTGGGAACGATTCCAGAAATAATTTACCTGGTTCCAAAAAAAAATATATATATATACTGAATGATTATTTTGACACGCACCTCTAGCTCAAGTTGCTAGGGTGGAATCATCCCTCCAACAGGTCTTGGGTTCAAGCCTTGGGGAAGCTCTTTAATTCTCAAGTGGTTGGGGAATTAAAGAGGGCAGCTGGGTGGGTGTTGCGGGCCAGATGGGCTGGGTGCAGGCCAGGTTGTGGGACAGGCGGGCCGGGTTTTGGGCCTTCAGGCTGGATTTGTAGGCTTTCGGGCTGGGTTTGTGGCCTTCGGGATGGGTTGTAGGCCTTCGGGCCGGTTTCTGGGCCATTCGGTGGTCAAAATTGTAAAATAATTACCATTAAAAAATATATAAACATGCTGAAAGAAATATTATGGCATGTAAATTGTTCACAGATCGACTATTAGCAAGCTTCTAAGTCGATACTTGTTACTTATGTTTCGCTACTTTGATATCAATAATTTAATTGTGTTTGATTCTCATTGCTTCCATGTTTGTTTGCAGCTATATTCTATGCCATCTCAGCTTCAAGGCCCAGGGCAGATGTGGCTTATTGTATACATGCTCTCTCAAGGCGTCTTGCAAAAACACGTAATTGGGCGGTATGTGTCCAATCATATTCTTGTTTTTCTTTCTGTTGTTGTCCCATATAATTGGAATTTCGCACCATTTAAAAGCTTGACTAAGAGACTTTAACCCAGATTTACATTGCCAAGCACTGAAATGAGGACAGAGGTTTATGAATAATTTGTAAATTTGCGTGGTATCAACGCTATGGAAACTGTAATTATGGGCATCTTGAAGATTTAAGTGACTAATGGGATATTTCATTGAAACAGTAGCTTTGAACTTTAAATCTTGCATGCAGACAGATGTATAAATTGCGCCGTACTGTTTGCATGAAGGTAATATATTGTATGAGGATGGATTTCGCATTACAGACCTCATTTGGGGGATGGGGATTCCCAGTTTGAGCTTTTATATTTACATATATGAGGGAACTGTTTTCCACTAGCATATACTGTCATTAAATATGAATTTAGGTAAGGCACATTAGCCTACATATATGCTTAGCTACTTTAAGTGACCAATTTAAATGCTTCCTTACTATCTGTATGTTTATCATTTTCACCTGTATATAAATCTACTTTTTGAATTTTTCCTGATCAGCATACGTTGATCTGTAGGTTGCATTAAAAACGTTAATCGTGATACATCGTGCATTGAGGGAGGTAGATGCCACTTTTCGCGAAGAACTCATAAATTATGGAAGGCACAGAAATCATATGCTCAACATGTCCCATTTTAAGGACGACTCCAGTGCAAATGGTATTCATTGCTACTAAGTTCTTCAATGACGTAGAGGTACATATGGCTCTATATGAACTTGTTATTTGTTTGACTTTCAGCATGGGACTATTCTGCATGGGTGCGTACATATGCTTTGTTTCTAGAGGAAAGGCTTGAATGCTATCGCGTACTCAAGTATGATGTCGAGTCAGATCCTTCGGTATGTTTCTTATTCTATGTTCACATTCTTCTTTGTCTGATAATCCATGTTTTCGTATTTTTGCCCATATGGCTCATTTGGTTGGCATTTCTTAGTTAATTGCATTAGAGTTGATGATTTCTGTAAGATTAATTATTGATATGATCAAATTTTACTGGTGGCATGAAATTGTTGAAGCTGGAAATGAAGAATATTTGTGATGTGGATAGCTAGAAAACTTGAAAGTACATATCTCAACAGGAAGACTGCAACTATGCACATTCTTTCTACATGCCAACCTCTCAGAGATTTTTTCTAAAAGTGTACTGGCTAAAGCCTGGATAACACACTATAGATGAATGTATGAGAGCAATTATATGATTTAAAAGAATATTCCTTTGCTTTTGACGCTTTGTATAACAAGAAGGGCTATGACAAAAGAACGTAAACAGATGTAGTGGAGAATGAAGTAAAAGGTCAACTTCTTGGAGCCAATTTTACCTGTAATATGCCTAAATTGCTGGTCTGTTTTCTTCTAATCATCCAACAGCCAGCAAAGAACTGTGTTGAATCTCATAAAATGAGTCCATATAGAATGCACAATGGGCATACCTTAGTAACAACGTGTTACTTCGACAATACCCATTAATTACACCAAAGAAAATCTTATATAAGATAAGAGTATCAGGTCCAAAATAACAAGCCCATGTGGGAGGCATAGAAACAATAAAACACTGCTGCATTGTGTTCCAGCAATAGGAGCTTTTACTCTAATGTGAGCAGTTAAAATCCTTAGCCTGAAAAAAGTATATAATACTCTTCTAATTTCCATGAACTTTGAGAGTGGGAAACTTCATTTACTCTAGCATTTTCTTTCTATGGACACATGGTGAACAAAACATGTAAATTGTTCGCATACTTCATATGCATTTTCTCTAATCCAGGGAAATACTTGAAGTTACATACAAGCCATACATAAAATTTACAGTGAAGCTCAAGGGAATGAACTTCAAGTCGTGTGGGTCTCTAGTATTTGATATATTGATTCTAATCGCTAAGCAACTTCCATCCTAGATGCTCTGAAATACTGCTCATGGTTGCAGAGCAAACAAAATTTGTCTTGCCAATTTGCAGAGCATACTTTTAGCAAGATGTGAAACTTTGGTAGACAATTCATCACTAAACAACAATATACCAATCTTAGCAATGGCATGCTCCTTCAGAATTAAAAGGTTGCTATAACTTAAGCATGTAAAGCGGGAGGTAATCCCTTTGTCTATGAACCTTACTGGCAATAAATAGAACTAGTTTGAAAGGGATTAGAGCTAGTACCAGAAATGGAGGTACTACAGATTTTGACATCATACTAAATTTAAACTTACAGGAAATTGGGAAGTAAAATAGCTATCATGAACTCAATAAAGTGGCTTCATTGAAATAAACTAAAGAGATTTTGGTTCTAAAATTGCTACCATGTGTAACTGCACCACTTACAAACAAATTATAAAGCATTAGTTACTACCACCAGTCAACCTTCATTTGTGTGATATCAGTTAATATTAGGCACTTTAGCAACTAGATTGAATTCTCCTACCTCTTTCACTATGAAAGTGTTTCCTTTTATGTTGAGCACTATTAAAATTAAAAAGTTACATCGATTATGTATTTTGCTTATTTGAAATCTCCTACTAAAATAGAAATGATACCAACACAATGTGGTTTTCTACAGAAAACTCGAGAACTTGAAACTGCAGAGTTACTTGAACAACTGCCAGCACTGCAACAACTTCTATTTCGCCTACTTAATTGTCAGGTAAGCTACAAATTGCACAAATATGCTAAAATAAATTAGATCTTATTTTCTTCTCCTTCTATTGCATGTTGTAGTGTCAGTGGACTTGTGAATGCTAATTTCATATGGAATAATTAAATTTGTTTGCAGCCGCAAGGTGCAGCTTCTATTAACTTTATAATACAGCTGGCTCTTTCAATGGTGAGGAAAATTCTCAATTATTTTTGTTATTTTGCCTCGTTTGGAGGTACTTCCTTATTTTCCTTGACTTTATTATTACGCGTGCATATGTCTAGGTCGCCGGGGAGAGCGTAAAAGTTTACAATGCAATTAATGATGGTACAACCAATTTGGTTGACAAGGTATTGTTACTCTATTGGTATCACATTGGAGCTTTACTGCAAGTGAGGTCTTACAGGTATCAGCTGTGTATAGTTCTAATAACTAATTGCTATTATTTCAGTTCTTTGAGATGGAACGCCATGATGCTATGAAGTCACTTGACATATATAGGAGAGCAGGTCAACAGGTAACTTAAAGTGTTCGACTTGGCTAGTGCATGTATTGCTTCTTACCTCGGAAGTACGGACACTCCAAAAATGTCGCCATGTTGTGGCGGACACGTATCAGACTCCACAATTACGTATCAGACTCTACATGGACACTCCAAAATACACTAGGACAAACCAAAATAGCTGCCGTTTCTGTGTCTCAGTGTCCTTACTGTGTCGTGTCCGTGTCCGTGCAACATAGCTTCTTACTCAACTCTGCCAACATATCAACAAGTTAAATTGTCGTCGTAATGCTGACATGGGTTTTAAACTTTTCTATATTATTAAATGGGAGTTAAAAGAGGAAAAAATATGCAAAAACATTGCCAGCGTTAATGGGGTTTTGTTAGTTCATTTACATTGTGTCCTTGTAAGTTGTAACTAATGAAGTTATAATTGGGGGACCTCGAAATGGACAAGTTTTGGGGGCTTATATGCAGAAACCCATCATGGTAATAGAGATGGGTATTATTTTTGTGTCATCTTTTTAGAAGTAAGCAGTAAATGAAAATGAAGTCCTTCAATAGACCCACTTGTTATGGTTACTCAAACTTTTCTCTCCTATTCTTCAATCAAGAATCCGAATACCAAAGGCAACCTCAGTTAGACCCTTGACAATCCTTCAAATGTCCAAATTACTTAAAAGCTTAAAGTCTCATGTCCTCTTTGTTGGAGTGGGTGGGGTTTCCAACCTATATGGAGAAGACCCCGGAGTGCGACGAGCGCCGTTCGTGTGTCGAAGAAGCTCGGGAAGTCAGAGTTGCTGCTGCTGCTGCTCCATGGGAGGTTCTGGAACAGGGGATCCGAGTTCGGGCCGAACTCGGTCCCATGGCGAGTTCGGGCCGAACTCGGTCTGGCTCCTCCAGAATGTTGGCGTGAGGTTCTGTTTGCTCGACACAGAGTTCTGGCCGAACTCTGTGTCGTCGGGGGCTGAAGCGGATTTCTGGATGAGTTTTCATCATTGGATCTAATCCAACGGTCCAGGTTGGTTGCGGGATTAGGGAGTTATATTGAGATTTCTCAACCCTAATTCAAAAGAGCAACGCATTGGACAACACAAGTTTGAGAGAGGAAGGAGGCAAGAGTGCCATTACAACTTCGGAGAAGAAGACGGAGGATTGAAGGTCGCTATTCGAAGGAGATCGTGTTCGGGTAATCTCTACTCGTCGTTCTCGCTCTTCGTAGCCTTGTAATCATTGTTCTTATCTCTGAGTGTTGTGGGGATCCGATTTGGATCGGGAGGAGTTTGTAGAGGGTGTAATTCTTCTATTCCATTAGTGGAGACTTCTCAAGGTTGGACTCCGATCGTCCCGTGGTTTTTCCCGCAAGGGTTTCCACGTCAAAAATTCTCTGTCTGCGTGGATTGTTTTTTTTTGTGTGCTTGTTTTTGGGTTCGTGCGTTGTATTGCTCGGTCCTCTCGCAGGTACTCTCCGGTTTGGGGAAAGGTTTCCGCGTTTCTTTTCCAATAGAGTGGTATCAGAGCTTTGGGTTCAAAGAGTGTCAGGAGTTGACAGAGGAACCAGAGAGGAGAGATGGACGCGAAGCCGGTGCGCATGGTGAACCTTAATGGCACAAACTATCATTATTGGCGGAGCAAGATGAAGGATTTGCTGTTCGTCAAGAAGCTGCATCTGTCCGTATTTGCATCCGAGAAGCCTAGTGATAAATCCGAGGAGGACTGGAAATTCGAGCATATACAGGTGTGCGGATACATCAGGCAGTTCGTTGACGAGAACGTGTACAACCACGTTGCCAATATTGAGCACGCGAAGACGTTATGGGATAAGCTGGAATCTTTGTACGCGAAGAAGACCGGGGTAAACAAGTTGTTCCTGATCCGGACGATGATGGGTCTGCGGTACAAAGATGGGGCGTCTATTACGGATCACTTGAGTGATTTCCAGGGCGTGGTTGACCAGCTATCTTCTATGGGAGTCAAGTTCGACGACGAAGTTCAGGGACTGTGGCTGCTGTGTACATTGCCAGATTCGTGGGAGATCGTACGAGTATCTATGATCGCTTCTGCTCCAGAGGGCGTGGTCAGTCTGGAGTTTGCCAAGAGCGGGGTGTTGAATGAAGAGATGCGGAGACGTTCTCAGGGCACTTCATCCACATCCCACCACTCAGAGGCACTTGTTTCAGAGAGTCGCGGAAGGGGCAAAAGCAGGGGTCCAGGTGGTGGCAGAGACAAGAGCAGGGGGAAGTCCAAGGGTCGGTACGAGGACTCGGAGTGTTACCATTGCGGTAAGAAGGGCCAATTAAGCGGAACTGTTTCGCTTGGAAGAGAGAGAAGAAGGGCGACAAGGGGAAGCAAGAAGAGAACACTACAGCGGCGGCCTCGGTGCATGGAGGCGATGTGATCGTCGTAGGTGATGAGGTCATTACTAACCTCGCCTGCGACGACAATTCTTGGCTGGTGGACTCAGGGGCTTCAGCACATGTATCTCACAATAGGGCACTGTTTGCCACTTACACGACAGGCGACTGTGGCGTGTTGAAGATGGGCAACGGAGATGTGTCGAAGGCGGTTGCCGTTGGAGATGTGCATTTGAGAACGAAGACGGGTGCGGTTCTTGTTCTCAAGGATGTTCGTCATGTCCCTGATATCCGTTTCAACCTGGTGTCGGTTAGAAGGTTGGATGACGAGGGATTCTTCAGTCTCTTCGGGAATAGTCAGTGGAAGCTTTCCAGAGGTTCGATGGTGATTGCCAGAGGAAGCAAGAAGTCCGGTCTCTATTATATGGAGGGGAGCGCAGAGGGGGCACAGGAGGTGAACGCAGTCAGTGATGCGTCTACCGAGTTGTGGCACAGGCGGCTCGGCCATATCAGCGAGAAGGGGATGAGCTACTTGGTGAACAGGAAGGTGATTTCGGGGCTCGTCTACAAAGTTGGAGAAATGCACGCACTGTCTAGCTGGGAAGCAAAATAGGGTGTCTTTCCAAAGTCACCCAAGTTCGAGGAAGCCGACGTTGCTCGAGTTGATTCACTCGGATGTCTGCGGTCCTATGAAGGTAAAATCTCTTGGTGGTGCTTCTTACTTTGTGACTTTTATTGATGACTGCTCCAGGAAGGTTTGGGTCTATGCCTTAAAGACCAAGGATCAGGTGCTGCCTACTTTCAAGGAGTTTCAGGCCTCTGTTGAAAGGGAGACGGGCAAGAAGTTGTTGTGTGTTCGGTCCGACAATGGCGGCGAATACATCGGTCCCTTTGATGCGTATTGCAGAGAGCAAGGAATACGACACCAGAAGACTCCGCCAAAGACACCTCAGCTCAATGGTGTAGCGGAGCGCATGAACAGGACACTGATGGAGAGGGTGCGGTGTTTGCTGTCAGAAGCAAACTTGCCGGGCAGTTATTGGGGTGAGGCTCTTCTCACAGCTGCTTATATTATTAATTTGTCTCCTAGTGCTCCTTTGCAGGGTGATGTGCCTGACAAAGTATGGTACGGCAAAGAGCCGTCATACAGTCACCTGCGGGCGTTTGGTTGTAAAGCCTTCGTGCATGTACCGAAGGACGAGAGGACCAAACTTGAGCCGAAGACGAGGCGATGCGTCTTTGTCGGCTATGGTCGGGATGAGTTTGGCTATAGACTCTACGACCCAGTGGAAGGAAAGCTCTACAGAAGCAGGGACGTGGTGTTCGTCGAGGATCAGACCATGACCAACACTCAGGATTCCGAGACGCCTTCTGAGGCTGAGGAATTGCCTGAGTTAGAGTCATTTCGCTTCGAGCAGTTTCCAGAGGACATCGCAGAGGATCCAGTTATGGGGGAGCCGGTACATGGAGTTGCTCCCAACCTTGATCATCAGCCTGCTGATGGTGGTCAGGGTGTCCCTCAGGAGGATGAGCATGCCGGAGAGGTAGTTCCTGAAGGGGCGGAGGCTGTCGGTATACAGCCAGCACCAGTGGCTCCACTGAGAAGGAGTGACAGGGATCGTCGACCATCTACGAGATACTCACCGGATGAGTATGTGCTATTGACTGACGGGGGGGAGCCCGAAAGTTTCGCAGAGGCTATGGAAGACGAACACAGGCAGGAGTGGATGGTGGCTATGCAGGAGGAGATGAGTTCCTTGCACACCAATTCCACTTATGATCTGGTGCGGTTGCCAAAGGGCAAGAAGGCTTTGAAGAATCGATGGGTGTTCAGAGTGAAGCAGACGGAAGATGCTACTCGCCCTCGATACAAAGCGAGGCTGGTAGTCAAAGGCTACGGTCAGCGGAAAGGCGTGGATTATGATGAGATTTTTTCGCCTGTCGTCAAGCATTCGTCTATTCGGGTGGTGCTAGCATTAGCAGCCAGTTTCGACTTGGAGGTCGAGCAGATGGACGTGAAGACGGCATTCCTCCACGGTGATCTTGAGGAGGAGTTGTACATGGAGCAGCCAGAGGGATTCTGTGAGAAGGGCAAGTCACATTTGGTCTGCCGGTTGAGGAAGAGCTTGTATGGTCTGAAGCAGGCTCCGAGGCAGTGGTACAGGAAGTTCGAGTCGTTTATGGGGGATCATGGTTATGCACGGACGACGTCGGATCATTGTGCATTTGTGAGGTATTTTGCCGATGATGATTTTATCATTTTGTTGCTCTATGTAGATGATATGCTATTAGTGGGTCGGAATGCCACTAGGATAGCGGAGTTGAAGCGCTAACTGGGCGCGGCCTTCTCTATGAAGGATTTGGGCGCAGTGAAGACTATTCTTGGGATGGAGATCAGCCGAGAGAGAGAGTCCAAGCTGCTACACTTGTCCCAAAAGAAGTACATTCACCGGGTACTTCAGCGTTTCGGGATGGACGGGTCGAAGAAAGTGAGTTCCCCCCTCGCGGCTCACTTTAAGCTCACTGAGGAACAGTGTCCATCTACCGAGGACGAAAAGGAAGATATGGAGCGGGTTCCATATGCCTCAGCTGTGGGGAGCCTTATGTATGCTATGGTGTGTACGAGGCCAGATATTGCTCATGCAGTTGGTACGGTTAGCAGGTATCTTTCAAATCCTGGAAGGGTACATTGGAGTGCGGTCAAGTGGATTCTACGATATCTTCAGGGCACTGCTGGTTGGAGACTTTCCTTTGGTGGTGACGAGCCGAAGCTGGTTGGGTATACCGACGCTGATATGGCTGGAGATGTAGACACGAGGCGATCGACTTCGGGCTACGTGATGATGTTTGCGGGAGGAGCGGTGTCGTGGCAGTCGCGGTTGCAGAAGTGTGTTGCCTTGTCGACGACGGAGGCAGAGTACATTGCGGCGACGGAGGCTTGCAAGGAGCTGTTGTGGATGAAGAAGCTGCTGCAGGAAATGGGACTGAAGCAAGAGCAGTATACTTTGCTTTGCGACAGTCAGAGTGCTATCCACCTTGTGAAGAATCAGACGTTTCATAGCCGGTCCAAGCACATCGAGACCCGGTATCATTGGATACGGGATGTGGTTGAGAAGAAGGACGCGGAGCTTGAGAAGGTGCATACAGATGACAACGGAGCTGATATGTTCACGAAGATTCTACCAAGGGGGAAGTTTGAGTACTGCAGGCAGGTCGTCGGGATGACGACATCCTCCCCATAGTTGTGAAGGGGGAGATTTGTTGGAGTGGGTGGGGTTCCCAACCTATGTGGAGAAGACCCCGGAGTGCGACGAGCGCCGTTCGTGTGTCGAAGAAGCTCGGGAAGTCAGAGTTGCTGCTGCTGCTGCTCCATGGGAGGTTCTGGAACAGGGGATCCGAGTTCGGGCCGAACTCGGTCCCATGGCGAGTTCGGGCCGAACTCGGTCTGGCTCCTCCAGAATGTTGGCGTGAGGTACACAGAGTTCTGGCCGAACTCTGTGTCGTCGGGGGCTGAAGCGGATTTCTGGATGAGTTTTCATCATTGGATCTAATCCAACGGTCCAGGTTGGTTGCGGGATTAGGGAGTTATATTGAGATTTCTCAACCCTAATTCAAAAGAGCAACGCATTGGACAACACAAGTTTGAGAGAGGAAGGAGGCAAGAGTGCCATTACAACTTCGGAGAAGAAGACGGAGGATTGAAGGTCGCTATTCGAAGGAGATCGTGTTCGGGTAATCTCTACTCGTCGTTCTCGCTCTTCGTAGCCTTGTAATCATTGTTCTTATCTCTGAGTGTTGTGGGGATCCGATTTGGATCGGGAGGAGTTTGTAGAGGGTGTAATTCTTCTATTCCATTAGTGGAGGCTTCTCAGGGTTGGACTCCGATCGTCCCGTGGTTTTTCCCGCAAGGGTTTCCACGTCAAAAATTCTCTGTGTCTGCGTGGATTGTTTTTTTTTGTGTGCTTGTTTTTGGGTTCGTGCGTTGTATTGCTCGGTCCTCTCGCAGGTACTCTCCGGTTTGGGGAAAGGTTTCCGCGTTTCTTTCCCAACACTCTTTTTGTCAATGTTTGATGTATATGTGTAACCTATAACATATGAAATTGTTGCATGTGACTGTGTTCAACTACAAAGAGCGATGGGCATCGTTTGAGGAATCAGAGAAGGCTAGGAGGAGTCGATGCATCGATTAGGGGCTGTCTACAACCAAGCTAATATCATCATAATACTGACAATATATTGCCAGTATATTGGTCAGCGTACCATTTGTTCTAGCAAGTTCTAGGGAGTCTAAAATCCCCATACAGTATACTGACAATATACTGATAGGAATAGGGTCAGTACTTGTCTTTTATGTGTGCGGTTTAGATCTAAAGAGATTTTTATTGATGATGAAGATTGCTACAGACTTTAGTGAAGGTTGGGGATCCTATTTACCATTTGTTCTAGTGAGTTCTAGGGGGTCCAAAACCCTCCATACAATATACTATCAATATACTGCTAGGGTCGAGACTCGTCTCTTGTGTGTGCGGTTCAGATCTATAGAGATGTTTATCGATGGTCAAGATTGCTATCGACTTTGGTGAAGGTTGGAGATCCCATTTAAGACTCTCCATCAACCTAGGGGATGGTTGGCTAAGGAAAAAGGCTTATGGCCAAGCGCTTAGAGCAAAAGTTTTTTTTTAAGGAGGCTATTAAATATTAAGGGAGTCTTCAAGAGGAAGGAGTGAGATCATCGGAGATCTCGTAAGGATAGGGTTTCACATTACGATGTTTTGTATAATCCTTGTAAGGTTATATTGTGGATTCTATAAAGTTATTTATCCCCTTGTCCTATAGAGTAGGTAGAGCTTGACCGAGCCATGCTAAATATTGTGTTGTGTTGTTCTTGTTTCCTATTAGTTCGGTTAACCGTGCCTTGTTATTTACTTCTTGTCATTGAAGTTATTATTTGTGTTGTCGCTTCTGTCGTGTTTGGAAAAATTACAACAATTGGTATAAGAGCTAAGGAAACCGTAAGGGATTTCAAATTCTTGAATCTAAGTATCTGTAGGTGGCAACATTGGTCTCCTTCCTATCTTTCTAGATTGAGATTCTTGAAATCATTGGTTCTTTAAGGTCTGAGGAAGATTTTTTTTTTTTTTTTTTTTTGAATTTCGGGATAACAAGTAACAAGGTTAATAGCATCAAGTTCGAAGTGAAAAATTTTAATGGTATAGAAAACTTCTCTTTATGATAGAGAAGGATCGAGGCAATCCTTGTCAAAGAAGGATTGTTTAAGGCCATCGTCGGTAAGGACAAAAGAGCTCATCGTCGGTAAGGACAAAATTTCTTCTGACATGACGGAGGATTCGTGGGATGACATTGATCCGAGCACACGAAGTATGATAGAGCTTTGTTTGGAGGATGAGGTCAATGTTAGGTCAGAGGTTTTTGCGACATGTTTATGGCTGAAGCTCGAGAGCTTGTATATGAAAAATTATTGTCTAACAAGTATCTCAAGAAATAACTACATAATTTACGCATTACGGAAAGCACCAAATTCTTAACCATTTGACATCTTCAATAAGATGGTCAATCATCTTTTGTGTCTAGAAGTAAAGTTGAAGGAGGAGGACCAAATGCAATTCCTCCTATCTTCGCTTCTGGGATCATATGACCATTTAGTTGCAACAATTCTTTTATGGGAACAAGACTCTCGAGATGGAGGAGGTGACTACAACTCTTCTTAATAATGAGATGATAAAGATACCAAATCCAATTGAGGAGTTGTCGGGGTTGATTGCTATTGAAGGAGGAAGGTCGAAGAACAAGGCAAAGAGCGAAGGAGGAAATTCAAATCCGGGACACATGAAGCATTATCCGAAGTATAAGCAGTGGACGGAAAAAAGGGGTAAAGACGCCACTAGAAGCAGTCAGGGTCAAGCAGGTGTTGCTACGGAAGTTGATAAATGATTGTGTGATGTACGTACGATGCATAACAAGAAGTATAATTTCTTTGAAGCTTGAATTCTTGACTCCGGGTGTTAATGTGCCTGAACATGGAGTGGTTCAGCATCTGTTAGGAGTCCAGCGATGGTGTTTTCATGAAAAATAATGCATTGTGTAAGACTATTGGCATAGAGAACATCAAGCTTCATATGTTTGAGGGTGTTGCGCGGACACTCATGAGCACGAGACACGTTGGGCGTGTTGGATGCGATGGGATGCAAGATTGTTGGTTAAGTCAATTTACTAAAGGAAATGAATAGCAACCTCGTGGTCATAAATGGACAAATTTTCGTTAAACTTATATTGGTTGCACGGGAGCGTAATCACAGGTGGTGCAGCCGTCGTTACCTATGTAGTTAAAACCATTATATATCGGTTATATAACCGATGTATAACGGTATCGGTTCGAAATCGATTTTTTTTGGTAAAATATCGGTAAAATATCGGTGCCGATGTTATCGGCCGATATGACCGATATATACTGATATATCGGTTTTGAAAAAAATTGATATATCACAGTTATGTGTAGTTAAAACACAAAGGGGTGCAGGAGAGAGAAAAAAATCGATATATCACAGTTAGGCTTAGTTAAATCACTGATATATCGGTTTCGAGGCTAATGCTGATTAATAGATGTTGAAACTTGAAAGTTGAATTGGAAATCTTTTTTGTTTTCATACTAGTTGAACCGTTTTGAAGTGGTACTTTTTATATTGTAATGTTGGTTTGGGTATGAACCTTTTAGTTTTAATGCTTTAAGAAACTATTCTTGCATATTTTATAATAGATAACTTTTAAGTATGTTGTTCATATATAAAAATTGTGTTAAAAATGCAAACCGATATTTACCGTTACAAATTCGATATATCGATGATATATCAATAACTCTACTGGACCGTTATCATGAAAAAACGTTTTTAGCTGCATAGGTCGTTACAGATAAAAAAGTAGAGGAAGGTTATTGGCCTCGATTATTAGTGGTTGTTTTCAGTTTTGTGCAAGATTGTGGTGGTGATTTAGTTTTACGGTTTTAGTTAAAGACTGTCGATGGAAAGAACACTAAAGTGAGAGCTAAAGTTAAAAGGAGCACGAATTATCGGCAACATTCTAATAAAATGGCTATTTGAAAAACTCACTAAGGTAGAAATTGTTGTATATGGTTCGTAGGGGCGAACGTTATTCGATTTTGGACCGAAAACCTAACCAATTTGGACTGAAATCCTAACCGAACCGAATCAAATAAGAGATTCGGTTCGGTTGAAAAAATTTCGGTTTGGTTTCGGTTTTGAAAATACTAAAATTTCTTATTCGGTTTTGGTCTAAAACCGAAATCCGAATAAGACTTGTGCAATTATGTAAATATAATCAATTCTATGCATCTTTTGTGATTCAAATGTATATATTTTGAAAACAACAATTCTATGTATGTGTTTTGAAATCCAATTTTGGGTACAACTTTGAAATACAACAAATATGTGTATATATATATATATATATATATATATATATATATATAATCACGATCGCAATTTTGTGCCCGACCCATTACACAATAGAAATAGTCCAACCGAACAAACCTAATAAACCGAATCGATTATTCGGTTTTGACTAATTTCGGTTCGGTTTTAGATTTTTAGAATTTCGATTTATTCTGTTTTGAGTCTTGACTATTCTGGTTCGGCTGAAACCGAATAAACCGAACGCTCACCCCTAATGGTTCATGTTCAACTATAGAGTGCGACAGACGCTCTCCGAGGAATCTGATAAGTTTAGGAGGAGTCAATGCCATCAAAATGAGACTATATAGCCAAACCAGTATCAATAGAAAATGCTACAGTATACTAGTCATCGCACCATTTGTTCCAGCAAGTTTTGGGGGTCCAACATCCCCCTTCTCCTACAGTATAGTGACAGTATATCGCTAGGATCGGGGCTGGTCTTTTGTGTGTGGTTCATATCTAAAGATATGTTTATCAATGATCAAGATTACTTCCGACTTTGGTGATGGTTGGGGATCCTATTTAAGGCTCTCCATCAGCCCTAGGGTTGGTTGGCTAAGGAAAAATGCTTATGGCCAACTACTTAGAGCAAAAGGAGTTTTCTTAGGGTTTTTCTAAGGAGACCATTAAGGTAGTCTTCAAGAGGTAGAATGAGAGAGTTCATCTTAGATCTCGTAAGGAGAGGGTTGTCTGTGTAATTCCTATAAGGTTCTCTTGTTGATTCACTATTATTTCTCTCCTTGTCCTGTGCAGTACGTCGAGCTTGATCGAATCATGTTAATGTTGTTCTTGGTTGCTATTGGTTTGGTTAATTGTGCCTTGTTATTTACTCATTGTCATTAAGGTTATTGTTTGTGTTTTTGCTTCTGCCGCGTTTGTGAAAATCACAACATGAAAATTTGTTGTATACTCGAAAGTTTTATTTCACCTCTTAACTTAAAACCCTACTTGAAGATCCTTTGAGTTAAGCATGTTTCCACCTGAGCCTTCACCCCATCTGAACACCTATCACCTGATAACTCCATCCCCTCTCCACACGTCTGATGCCTCTGGTGAATGATCCTTCCCATTCGAGCAACTTTTCTCCCACGTCTCCCACAACCCACTTCCTGTCTAAGTCTCTAGTCTATTTGACAATGCAAAATCAAGGATATGAACTATTTCTAGAGATCAAGAATATTATAACTTTGCATCTCTCTTCTTTCATTTTACCTATTGATTTGCAGGCAGAGAGATTGTCCGAGTTTTACGAAGTATGTAAATCAATTGATATCAGGCGAGGAGAAAATTTCATTAAGATACAACAGGTTTGATTTTCATCTGTTGTAGCTCATCTAATTTGTCTTTGTTTACATTGGTATACTTACTAAATTACTTGACAACCAATTTGAGACATGTTACTTAAATTGATGGTAATGCAGCCCCCTGCATCATTTCTCACCGCCATGGAGGAATATGTGAAAGGTGCTCCACGAGTTTCAACAATTCACAAAGATCAGGTATATAGCTATTTCAATTATCTCAGGCCATTGTCTGGCAAATCAGGACAGTTTACATTATATAATTGTAATTGCTTCTATAGCAATCATATGGTAATCTAGGTTAGGTAGAAAGACATCTTCATATTGGTGCAGGTAAGCTAGTTGCAGTCAACGAAAGAAAACTAACAGTTCTAGGAATGTACTCCAAACATTATGCTCTACATAAGACAATAATGCAATACTTTCATCTAAACTATTTAATGGTGGTCAGTAAATCATCCGGCTACCAGTAGCTGAGGCTGTAAGAAACCATCTTTTGGTCTCTGCAAAGCATATTACTCTGCCACACCTTGTCCTTTTACCCTTTCCAAGCTTCATTAGAACTGTTTTTCAGCTGTGGTTTTTTAAAGTATTGTTAAGTGCCAATTTGTTCATAGTCGCAGCTTGAGGGACTGCACATCATCTATACAACTGTTGAAGCTAGGGATGACTTAGACGGCTTAGTTTTCTTTCAATGAAACCTTTAATGAGAGAGCAGTCCGCCTTCAAGGGGCATAGATTTTAAAGCAGTTTTTTTCTTTTCTTTTTCTTTTGGGAAACGGGAGAAACACCCTAACGAGTGTTCAGCTCAGGATGTTAGGGCTGTGTTTGGTTTGGTGTTGATCGAGGGAAAGAAAGGAAAAAGAAAAGTGTTTCATGTAAAAATGGGATCACATTAACATAGGATCATGTTTCATTTTACTTTCATTTCCCTCACTTTCCACCAAACCAAAGTCTAAAGCAGTTAGTCACTTAGTCGGGGTTTCAATCATATACATGCTCAGCTCGGAAGGAGATCTTTATATTTATTTGTATTATCATTGAAAGTCGAATGACAGTTTGTTAGTGGAGCCTCTAGACTCTTGTTTCTTATACTGCACAACTGTCTGGATGGTTTATGAATTATGAGCAAAGGAAATTAATTTTGTAATGGTGAATTTATGGTATCTTTGTTTGGATTTTTCCCTTCGGGCCAAATAGTAGCATCATTCTATGCATACGGTAATAAAGAAAACAGCTAGATACGTATGGAAAACAAAGCTTAGCAAGAAAAGAACAATTTACCTTCCAAACTGCAAGTTAAAAATGGTTTTAACTTCCACGAGGGACCTTTCTGTTGACTATCCAACTTTGTAATAACTTCCCGTATATGGTGCATTCTATCATCTTATGCTAATATAGATATGTACGTAATCAGGTGAAAGAGGAGAAGGAAGATCCAAAAGTTGTATTGGCAATAGAGTACAATAAAACTCCTGAAGTGCAAGAAGAGGCACCTCAGCCTCCACCCTCGCCGCCTCCTGAACCAGTCAAAGTGGAAACCCCTGTTTCCACAGAATCTGATTTGCTAGTAATGTTTCATTTCTGGTTTACAAGTGTACTGTTTTATTTTGACCAATTCTAGTTGTCATGACTTGCTGCTACATTGGTCTTACCAGGGATTGCACGAGACCAGCCCAGACGCCATTGAACTTGAAAACCAAAATGCTTTAGCACTTGCTATTGTTCCAGTTGGTAATTACCTAGCCGCTGCCTTTAATATGTATCATATTGACAATTAATCTCATGACTTCCACTTCTGTTGAAATATGCAGACAATCTATCAACCAGTGCCTCAACTGCTAATATGACCTTAGAGAGTGGAACTACGGGCTGGGAATTGGCTCTTGTGACAGCTCCAAGCTCAAATGAAACTGCTACAGCAGCGAGTAAACTGGTACTAAATTTTTAAACATATGATTTTTGTAGCAAATATACTAATCTTTCGCAGCTTAAAGCAAATCCAGCACAATTGACTTGTTTTATCTTAGATATATGAAATAAAGTAGTTCAATTATGAGTTAATTCATTGTTTACATATTTCTTTTACATTGTTGAATATAGCTGGGTTCAACATTATCACATAATTAATTTTTAGCTACATGTCCAATTCTCTTAGACAATAGGTAGGGGGCTTCTTTGGATAGATAAACACTTATGATGGTAAAATGGTAATATCTACGTATAGAATGCTCTGGTTCCATATTGTGTATAGATATCAACTCTGACATGTGTGCATTCTCCATGACAGGGTGGGGGGCTTGACAAGCTCACACTGGACAGCTTATACGACGATGCTATCAGACAAGCAAGCCAGCCGACAAGCTACAACCCATGGGAGATGAGAGCACCAATGTCCGGTCCTACAATGCAGCCAATGATGGCTCATGACCCATTCTATGCCTCGACAGCAGTCGCAGCTCCCCATTCTGTTCAGATGGCAACGATGGCTCAGCAACAGCAAGCATTCATGCTCCAGCAGCAGCAGATGATGATGGGTGGCACTGCTTATCTGCAGCCACAAGCGACTGTGAATCCATTTGGTAATCCATACACAGCAGCTGTGGGTGTCAATCCGTACAGCCCGGCTGTGGGTATGGGCATGCCGCTTCAAGCATCCAATACATATACGGGGCTTATATAGAAGTGGAGGAAGGTGTATCGATAGGTGGCGGTTGGCTTATTCATTCTTGATTAGAGATTCATCTTGTACAACATGTGTAGTGGAAAGGTATTGTTTGCTAAAGGGAAGAATTTCGAGTTCTATTATTTTGTGAAATAGGGGTAAGAATGCAATGTTTGCAGAGAATTCATGTGAGAGAATGATCAATCTGCTTAAAGCAAACCTGGGATTACTATGTAGAGAATCAATTATACGAAAGGTAACTCCAATTTATCCCTATGTGTTTTCCGTGCATGGCATTAAATTTTGGTAATTGTTTGTGACAAAGCTAGGGTTTGAATGGTGGAAGCATAAAATATCAATCCTTGCTAAAGTTGTTGGAGTTGTTGCACATGTGATTCAATGAAGTGTGCTTTTTTTTTTTTTAGTCTCACATTGGAAAGGATTGGAAAGGAGAAGTCAATCCCCTTTGCATATTGCTTTACCCTCCTGTTAGTTATTCGTCTTTCGCGGGCCCGTTCTTAAGTAATCACGTTACGACGGGATTAGTGGGAAGATATTACGTGAGATATATTCTGGATCGTATCGAGAGATTTGAGATCAAGCAATCGATTTTTTTTTTCCTCTCTCGAAAATCCCTATCGTGCAGAGAAAGGAAAAAACCACCGCAACCAGAACCTCGTCTGGTTAGTTTTTGGTCTTTCGCGGGCCCGTTCTTAAGTAATCACGTTACGACGGGATTAGTGGGAAGATATTACTTGAAATATATTTTGTATCGTATTGAGAGATTTGAGATATATTTTGTATCGTATTTTGAGATTTGAGATTTGAGAGATTTGAGATCAAGCAATCGATTTTTTTTCCTCTCTCGAAAATCCCTATCGTGCAGAGTAAGGAAAAAACCACCGCAACCAGAAACTCAAATCCTCCAGAAACCACTACTCCGCCTATCTTCTCTTTCGGGCAAGGCCTGTGATCGATTGTTAGGCTCGTCACCGGGTGCATGGTGTCGCGAGTCATTGGATTCGTTGTATATCGGAAATATATTGTCGGAACCTATTGTACTGTTTGTGAGGGGGCAAAATTTTATTCTAAGGACAAATTTGTAATATATCTCGAATCCTTACTTTTATTCTTGTTCCTAGTTTCAGCGACTTTTAATTTGTATGCTTTAGAAATTTTATCAACATTCTTAGAATATAAGTTTTTCTCCTGTCATTTTTTTAGTTCCTAATAACATGATGACTATCTTAATCGTAGATGAAATGCCTAAAAACATTCATAACTCTTCCACACCGGAGAAGTTTGATGGCCAGAACTTTAAACGGTGGCAGCGCATGATGACCTACTGGTTGACCAACCTTAAACTGTCTAAGGTTCTCAAAGAACCAGAAACTTACCTGATCTACACGAACATGCCAGGACCTATGAATTGGAATTCTATAATGAAACATATTTTATCTGCCATGGAAAAATTCGTAGTTGCGTGTCTGACACATTATATGACATCTATTGCACGACTCCCACGTCCATAGAGCTTTAGGAAGCTCTCGATAAGAAGTACTCCAATGAAGTAGCATGTTCTGAGATATACATAGTAGACAGGTTTTTAGAATTCAAAATGGTTGATGAGAAGTCTTTTGTTGAACAGACTAATTCTCTGCAAACTATCATACACTAGATGTCTAAAAAACATGCAATTTGCTTTCTTGATTGCTGCCTTTATTAATAAACTGTCTCTTTCCTGGAAATTTTTTGGTTTAAAACTAAAAAAACAATAAGGAACCCATGTCCTTAGACGACCTATTCGTATCTCTCCGCATTGAGGAAGAGAGTATAACTAGGGATAAGGAACCACTAAGTACAGATTTCGAGGCAAAGTTACACATTGCTGAATCCAAGGAAAAGCCTAAGGACCAACCCTACAACAGAGAAACAACCCCCAGAACAGGAACTCTACAAAGAAACGATTCCTTAAGCCAAAAACTTTGATTATGATAGATAACAGGACAAAGCGGAAATGTTACAACTATGGTAAGCCTAGCCACTTTGCTAGACAATGTAGTCATAGAAAGTCAAGGATTTCAAAATCCTGATCGCCGAGCTCCTGTAGACGCCCCTGTCATTCCTCAAGCTCACGTTGTCATAGTCAGGATCGAATCTATCGATATCGATGGTCAAAGGTTTGTAACCATATGTTCTATTTTTGAGGCCTCGTATCAGTTTACTGATTGGTGGGTTGATACATGGGCAAATGTCCATGTATATCCTAACATTGATTCTTTTTCATCTTACCGACAGTTTGAGGAAGGTGAATTAGTAACTATGGGAAACTCGGGTGCTGCCAGAATGCTTGGAAAGAAAAGAGTGAACCTCAAGTTGCCTTCGGGCAAAGATTCACCCTTTGCATAATGTGTAGCACGTAGTAGGCCTCAACAAAAACTTAATTTCTGGTTATTTGTTGAATAAACATGGTTACAAACTTGTATTTGAGTCTAATCGAGTTGTAATATCCCTAAACGATAATTTTATTTGGAAAAACTATGTTTGTGGGGGTCCGTTTAAACTTTATGTTGACATGCCTTGCAGCACTTTAAATTCTAATTTAATTAATATTGCCTCTACTTCTACTTTTGTTTCAAATGCAATATCTTATAACATTGATAGCTGTGATGTTTGGCATGGTCATTTGAGACATGTTAATTTTAATTCTTTAAAGAGAATGTCTACTTTGCAATTAATTCCCAAGATTGACATGAGCAGGAATAAAAAAATGTGAGGTATGTACACAAGTCAAACACCCTAGAAATTATTTCATTATGTTGAAAGTTCTCAACCTTTGGAGTTGATTCACAGCGATATTTGTGAATTGTACCGTATTCTTACTCGTAGCGGTAAATGTTATTTCATCACTTTTATAGATGAATATTCAAAATAATGTTATGTTTATTTGCTTAGAACTAAAGATGAAGCTTTCAGTAAGTTTGTATCTTTTAAAGCTGAAGTAGAAAATCAGCTTGAAAAAAAAATCAAAATTTTTAGGTCTAATCGTGGGGGTGTCTACTGAATTTGATTCATTTTATGAACTGCATGGTATTATACATGAAGTAACTGTCCCTTATGCTCCTCAAAAGAATGTGGTAGCATAAAGGAAAAACTAGGACTCTTTTTATATGATTAATGCCATGTTGGGTAGCTTTGGTTTATTTGATAACTTGTGGGGGGAATCATTACTTTGTGCATGTCATATTCTTATTAAAGTTCCTTTTTAAAAGTCTAATAAAACTCCTTATGAATTATGGAATGGCAGAAAGCTATATTTGAAATATTTCAAAGTGTGGGGGTGCCTTACTAAAGTTTATGTACATTCTACTAAGAAAAAAAAATTGGGACCCAAGACTGTAGATTGTGTACTTTTGGGTTATGCCCAAAATAGCATTGTTTATATATTTCTTGTAACTAAAAGTGAGGTTAATGGTATTGATGCAAATACTATTATGGAATCTAAGGATGCTACATTTTTGAAATGTTTTTCCGTTAAAAAATAGAACTCCTAGATCTTATATACCTACACAAGGTAATATTGCAACCTCTAGTTCAAAACCAGAGGATAACACCCTAGTAGAGCCTAGGAGGAGTAAAAGAACCAAAAAGGGAACAGACCTAGGTGAAGGTTTCTTTACTTACCTTGTTGAAAATGACCCTATATCTTATCAAGGGGCTATGTCCTCTGTAGATTTCTTGTTTTGGAAAGAAGCCATAAACAATGAATATATTCCGTTTTGTCAAATAGAACTTGGGATCTAGTTAACCTTTCTGTAGGTTGCAAACCAATAGGTTACTAATGGATATTCAGTAAGAAGTTAAGTCCTGATGGATCTATTGCGAAATTCAAAGCAAGGTTAGTAGCTAAATGGATCAAATAGAGGGAAGGGGTATATTTCTTTGACACTTACTATCCAGTTACTAGAATTGCTACAATTAGAATGTTAATTGTTATTGCATCTGTTCATAAACTGTTTATTTATCAAATGGATGTAAAAACTACTTTTCCGAATGAAAATTTACATGAAGAGATTATATAGAACAACCTGAAGGGTTTGTTTTTCCAGAGCAAGAACACAAGGTATGCAAATTAATTAAACCTCTTTATGGGATGAAACAAGCGCCAAAGCAATAGCATGATAAATATGATAAGGTAATTCAATCTTATGATTTTGCTATTAATGATTCTCATAAATGTGTAAATAGCAACTGTTGGTTGCTCCTGTGTAATATTATGCTTGTATGTTGATGACATTCTTATTTTTGCTACCGATATGAATATTATTTACGATGTTATTCATTTATATCTTAAAACTTTAATATGAAAGATTTAGGACCTGCTGATGTGATTTTAGGACTTAAATTAAGTTGTATTTCTGAGGGAATTGGTATCTCCTAATCTCATTACATAGAAAATGTCCTAAAAAGATTTAACTATTTTGATTCTAAACTTGTAAGCACTCCATATGATGCAAGTAGCGGGTTGAAGAAGAGAACAAAATACATAGGAAAGGCACCAACCAAACCCTAACAGTCGCCATCCACTTAATTCGGAGATAATTCCTATGGATAAGGGGTTATTAGTAACCATTATTTCTAAATCCCTAAGGTTAAGGGGCGGTTAGAACATATTATCCACAAAAACAGAAGTCACACACAATTTTTGTAGAGACCAGATTTTCGTATGAACACCCTCCGTGCAGAAATTTAGCGCACATGTGTGCGCGCGTAGAAGTCTTTGCGACACTCATACTGCACCCGTGCAAAAATCCACATTGACCTGCGTTATGCCTGTACGGAAGCTCATGTTGTGCCCGCATGGGAACTCACACAAAATGGCACAATGATGTGCAAAAGTGCCCGGTGCGTACGTGCTCCATCAAAGCGTCACTTTATGCCTTCCGCCCACGTCCTCGTTCGAGTCCAAGTCTGAGTTTGATTTATTGAGGCTTAGCTCCTAAGGGAACTCCCCAAGAAATGAGTGACAAAACATAAATATTTCTTGGAGGTCTTGATCCTTGCCCTCTAGAAAAATACTCCAACATACCAACCACATAGGCTACTACTCCCCATGTGCACAAGTCAACAAAATAAGAATCTTATATTGAAATACACATGTTTTCCATAAAGAAATTCTCTTTATTTGTTGTGTTTCTGGGAAAATTACAACTGTAGGAATCCGATCTAGAAGACGATCGCTTTATCCCTTGGACTATGCGAAGAAGAAAAGCTCTCAAAATTTTGACAGTAGATATCAATGTATCTGTACAATGAATGAGAAAAAGAACTCTATTTATAGAGTCAAGAATAATAACTGAAAAGATAACTGTCTTCACAGCCTATGCCTAGTTAAAAATCACGCAGGATTTAACATACACAAGACTGTGAGCAGTTACTGGACGTGGCCTGTAACTGTTGGACACATGGCAATCATGCATGAGTCGTGTGCAAGTTACAGGACACGCAGGCGAGAGATCAGTGGCATGGCTGCCACGTACTCCAATTTGATGAAATCCACGCAGACTTGTTTGAAGACGAAATCCATGCGAACTCGGTGTAGAAAGCTTCAAAATCCATGCAAACTTGGGGCAGGAAGCTTCAGGATCCACGCAGACTTCGAGGCAAAGAACTTCAAAATCTACGCAAACTTGAGGAAGAAAACTTCAGAATCCACGCAAACTTGGGATGAAGATCACAAATACACGCAGACTTGAGATAGAACTGCCAGCTGTCTCGATTCGGCGTGTCTCGACTGACATAAAATCTCTGACAGTGATTGCTTTGTCAGTCGCATTAAATGACAAGAAACCCTTTTGGTACGCCAACTCGACGAAGGCTGAGTCTTGCTGAAGAAGATTTCGAAAATCACGCAATAGACGACGATGATCTCTCGAATTCTGTGTATACGTGGCATACGAAGAGATATTCTTCGACTGTCGTGTTGTCAGTCATAATTACTCTTTGACAAATGATGAAGCTGTCTCCCAGTGTGATTTGTTTATTTTGTCTGGATCAACTGAGCGTGAATTTTGACTCTGTCTTGATCAACTCAGCGTGACTTTTATTTTTAAAGGCCTACAAGACCCCCTTCAAAGTTTTCGAAAAATGATAAATTATTTCGAAATACTTTGAAAATAGAGATGATAAAATGGATTTAGTCACGCTGAGATGACTTCAAAATGAGAGATTTACTCCGAGACTGATTGTATCCAATTTATGGTGGAATATGAACCGCCGGCGAGCTCTGTTATATAAACAGGGAGAAGATTCATTTTTAATCTTCATCTTACGTCAATATGACACCAAAGGAGAAAGCTGAGGAAGAAGCACGCAAGTTGGGCTTTTGTTCTCATGGTGACCCCACTTTTGGGGGTGAAGAGCCAGAGCCCCTTGTCTTCGAGCTCAAAGGTGATCCCTTGCAACTAGCCAAGAATTTCTTGAGCTATTTTGGCTTGGATGGCTTGTCCTCTTCTGATGGGCGCAGCCTCATAGAGCAGCGTGAAATGTTTAAAGCTCTGTTGCACTGTCTGGGAGTTAGGAGCGTAGAAGAACTAGGCACCAAGCTCAGCCGCTCTGGGAAATAGAGCGTGACTTTTATGCTTTTGTTACACTTTTTGTTTTGTCTTTTGTAAGGCTATCAGTGCCTGTCTTAAGAAATGAAGTACAACTTTTGTGTTTGATCTGCGTGCCTTAATGAGAAATATTAATCAGCAGTCTTTGATTGTTTCCAATGTTGCTCTGTCTTCCAAAGCACACGTGACACTCATTCCACAGTTTACGAGCGCTATTTATGCGGATCTTTTCCAAGAATAGACTTGTACTTTGCCCTTTAAGAAGATGGAAGAGTTTTACAGATACTCATCTCCCATTCCTCTTCTGAGAATGAAATTTTTGGGAGATTTCACTCTCAAACAGGAAAGCAATGTTTTCTAATGTTCGACTTCTGCGCACTGTATCAAACATGAGTTTGTCAATCCTTAGCACCAAACTTGAAGGTAAATCAGTGTAATACGTGCACTTATTTTTGCTGTTGAAGATAGGCTTTCTGTTTCTTGTTTCTGATTTGAACAATACACGTCTGTCTCTGTTTGATAAATGCATGCTGAATGATTTCTGTTGATCTAATCTTTTTCCTCTTAATGCTTTCTGCAGAAACTTGGCTAAAAATTTTCTTCAGAACTGGCATTGGGGATGTGGATGCTGTGGAGAATATCCTGCTGACATCTACATCAGGGAGCTCATACGCTTTTGACGCATTAATCAGACAACTCAGAACTCTTCGTGGGATAGAAGGGTCTTCCTTAGATGGTAGGAAGAGCCTTTATACACGAGAGTTGGATGGTGGAGTCAACTCTACCCCGAGAAATCGGGTAGTAGAGTTCCTTTCACGGGAGAACTAGAAATTGTATCCCAAGGTTTGGATACATTCCTGTCTCCTCTGAAAGGTCGCTCCTAATCCACCAGTTGTATTGGCAGCACCACGACTTCGGGCTGCCACACTCTGTGGTTCTCCTCTCGTCTGAGAGAGAAGACCAGAGTTTGATTCCTGCTGATCTGGTCGTGACTGAGACCCAGACAGTCAGGAATTGCCACCAACAACGAACCTGACGGAGAAGGTCCGACGGAGAAGATCCAAAGAAGAAGATAGATCTCTATTAGGTTATTGTTGTGGTGTAGAATGAAAATCCAAGATTTGTGATAGATTTCCATTATGATTTGTAAGAAAGTCTAAGAAAATGTAATAGACTTTTTGTGGTGAAATAAGAATGGAAATGATAATTCTTCTATGCTCAATGATTTGTATTTGTGGATGAATTGTGGACATGATAGATAATAAAATCATCTTTTCTGTTTTAGAGTATATGATATTATCAGAGGTATTATGGACGTGATAATATATCGGAACTCAAAAGAAAATAGATTGATTTCTATGCAGAGGTCAAAACATGACAAATGAGTAAGTAGATTCAGAATTGATTCAGAGGTTATAAAAACATGATAAATAACGAATCTCCACTTAATAAATTGATAGAAGATTATGAACGGATGAACCGTTAGGAAATGATGAACAGATGAACTGTCGAGTGAATGTAATAAATGAACGGAAGAACCGTCAAGTATTAATGAATATGTGAAACGTCGGATGAATGAGGAACTTCTGCCTATAAATATAGCAGAAATCTGGCGAGAACGAATACTTCCACTCCTCAACATAAAAATGTCATCTGGAGAAGCATCCAAGAAGACTGAGATAGCCTCAAAGATTCAGAAAGGCACTGAAGAACGCCCTGCTGGTCCAGTCAAAACGAAGAAGACGGAAGCAGGCGAAGGTTCGTCTGCACCCAAGCCACCAAGGGACATTCTGGATTTTCTGCTCGAACCAGGAAGGACTGAAGAAGAGGAAGCCATGAGGATGGCCGCTTGCAAATTCCTCGTGGGTTCTAGCAAGGAGGTTCTCGGCTCTTTTGCTGATCACGTCTTCGAGAAGGACGGTAGTAGCCCACGTCCAAAAGTAGAGAAGGATGATAGTGATCTTCCTTAATATCATGTATCATCATTCATGAAAATAAAATAAAATTTTTATTTTTAAACATGAATTTGTCTGATGATTACAAGTATTTACATTTATACATAGTATTTTTTAAGGAATTTGCCATTAATAGGCATCAAAACTTTTCGACCATCCAATTCTGAGAGTTGATAAGCTCCATTTGAGAAAACTTTGCTCACAATATAGGGACCTTCCCACTTTGCGTCAAATTTGCCCTTACTCATATGAGTCATAGTCATAGGACGTCTGACTGTTAGAACAAGTTCTCCTTTTTGATATGATCGAACTCTGACTTTTTTATTAAAAGCTCTTGAAATTCTAGCTTGATAGAATTCAATATTCTGTTGAGCAGATAATCGCTTTTCATCTAGAGCTTCTAATTCCTGAAGTCAAAGACGATCGTTATTTTCAGCAGTGAGTTCATTAGCAATTGCTATCCTTAAAGAAGGAATTTGAATCTCTAATGGAAGAACAGCTTCGCAACCATACACCAGAGAGAAAGGTGTACATTTGGTAGCATTACGAACTGTAGTACGATAAGCCCACAAACATTTCCCGAGCTTGTCACTCCAATTACGTTTGTTAGTGGAGACAAACTTCTTTAGGAGTTTGATGATAGTCTTGTTGAAAGCTTCTGCTAATCCGTTAGCTGCTGGATTATATGCGGTAGAAGCCACATTGTTGATCCGGTGATCGTCACAGAATCGAGTAAACTTCTGACTAACGAACTGTGGTCCGTTATCATGAATAATGCATCGAGGAACACCAAATCTGTAGATGACGTGGTGCTTAATAAAGCTGATGACATTAGACGTCTTAACTTCAGATAAAGGGATGACTTTGGCCCATTTGGAGAAGTAATCGGTTATTGCGAGAATGAACCGATGACCTTTAGATGACGGTGGATTGATCGGGCCGACAATGTCCATGCCCCAAGCTTCGAAGGGCCATGATGCTGCCGTCGGATGTAGAAATTCCGAGGGTTGATGAATAAAATCCACATGGATTTGACAAGCTTTACACTTCTTTGCATATTCGATGGCATCAGATACCATGGTGGGCCACTAATAACCCATACGTCGAATACGGTCTTGAAGTTTTGGTCCTGGCTGATGTGCTCCACAAATTCTATCATGTGCTTCGCGAATGATTTGTTGAGCCTCGTCACCGGCAACACATCGAAGGAGTAAACCATCATAAGCTCGACGATATAAGGTCTTTGTTGTATGATTGTAGTAGAATCTGAGTGATCGTCGTCTGATAGATGCTGCCTCACTCGGATCATCCGGAAGAATATCATATAATACGAGATCTAAGAAAGGAAGTCTCCAATCTTTATCCGTACTCTGATTCTCAGTCGAGTTACTGAAGATGAATTCCATGCTGGAATCGGATGAAGATGACATCGATTTACGACTGAATCCAAATCCTCTTGTTGTGTTGACGTCATGAGATGTTGATTCTTCAATGTCAACTGGAAGTCCTAAAGTCAAGTTATTTTCAAGATGAAATAATTCTCGATTACGAACAACAATTATTTGTTGCCGTCTGATTGGAATAGCCAGCACCGCTGTAAGATTAGCAAGGGCATCAGCTTCTGTGTTACATGCTCGCCTAACATGTTCAATGAAGAATTCTTCAAACGAAGAAGCCATAGATATAGCTGTTTTATGATAAGAAACCAGATCTTGATGGCGAACTTCATAAGTACCCCTGATCTGATTGACAATGAGTTTAGAGTCTCCATACGCCTCCAAATGTTGAATATTCAGATGTTTAGCGAGTTGAAGACCAATAAGTAATGCGTTGTACTCAGCTACATTGTTTGAACACGGCTGATCGAGAGAATAAGCTCTTTGGATAGCAAGACCTTCTGGCGATACAAGAACAATTCCAACTCCAGCGACAATATCGCCATTAGGACCAATTCTTGATGCTCCATCAAAGAATAGACGCCAAGTAGGATCTTCTTCAGCAATTTGATTTGAATCTAGGACTTCATCTGGGATTTCATCATAGAGTTTTGAATTTTCTGGAATTGAGTGAGCAGCCAGAAAATCAGCTAAAGCTTGTCCTTTGACTGATTTTTGAGGAATATAGTGCATGTCATACTGAGCAAGTAGGATTCCCCAGTTAGCCAATCGAGAATTCAAAACACTGGGTTTCTTCATCATGATCCGTATAGGATTGATCCTGGAGATGACATGAATAGTCTGGCCAATGATATAATGTCGTGTCTTTTGGACAGCAAACATCAAGGCTAGACATTCTTTTTCAACCGGTGAATATCGAGGTTCAGCTCCGGTCATAGTGCGGCTGAGATAATAAATGGCTTGTTCATGGCCATTTTGATTCTTTTGAGCGAGTAATGCACCCAATGAATGACTCATTGCTCGAGTATAGAGGAGGAACGGTATTCCTGAGGCAGGAGGTACCAATACTGGAGGGCTCATTAGATATTGTTTTATATCATCGAATGCTTTCTGGCATTCATCATTCCAGACAAAAGAGACACATTTCTTCATAAGTTTGTTGAATGGTCTGCAGCATCCTGATAAATTAGAGATGAATCTCCTGATATAAGCGATTCTTCCTTGAAATCTTCGTAGCTCTTTTAAGGTGCGTGGAGGACGCATCTCTTGGATGGCTTTGATCTTCTCGGGATCCACGTGTATACCTTTAGAGGTAATGACGAAGCCGAGAAATTTACCACTAGAGACGCCTAAGAAGGACTTAGTAGGGTTCATCTTTAATTGATGCTTACGCATTAGATCAAATATAGTCTTTAAATCTTGGATATGATCCTCCTTTTGTCGACTTTTGACTGCAATATCATCAACATAGCATTCGACTGTTTTTCGCAAATGTTCACGGAATATAGTGCTCATAGCTCGTTGATAAGTTGCTCCTGCATTCTTGAGACCGAATGGCATAACTGTATAACAGTATGTACCAATCGGCGTTCTGAAAGAAGTGTGCTTCTCGTCCTCTGGAAACATTTTAATCTGATTGTACCCAGAATACCCGTCCATGAATGACATTCGTTCAAATCCACAGGTATTATCAACCATGACATCAGTGATTGGTAGAGGGAATTCGTCTTTAGGACATGCCGCATTGAGATCGCGGAAGTCTATGCATACTCTGATCTTGCCAGTCTTTTTAAGAACAGGAACAATATTAGCCACCCAATCGGGATGTTGTTCCTCTCTAATAAACCCAGAGGTAATGAGTTTATTGACTTCAGCTTCAATTGCATCCATGATGTCTGGACGAAATCGTCGCTGTTGTTGTTTGACCGGTTTAGCATTCGACAAGATATTGAGCTTGTGAGTTGCAATTTGAGGATCAAGCCCTGGCACATCTTCATAACTCCAAGCAAAGACATCGATGTAATCACGAATGAGTTTGATCATGTCTTTCTTATCAGTCTCTGAAAGACTTTTACTGATGAATATTGGTTTGGGAGATCCCTCTTCACCAACATCTATTTGAACAAGTTTATCTTCAGTCGGAGGTTCTTTTTGCTCGAAACGGAACTCCCATTGATTATCTAATCTTTGGGCCCATTGTTCCGATTCAGGTGAGATTTCAAACTCTTCTTCGTCTTCATCACTTTCTTCAGAATGGTCAATGGAAACCATGTTGGAAGACAAAATGTTGCAGTAGAAGTCACCGATACTCGTATCGGAATCCCAAGAAGTGGTACTAGAAGAATCAGATCTCTTATCTTCGTCAGACTCGGGATCTTCATGGATAATATTGATGAAAGAAGTAGGAGCAGTATAACCCAATCCGTATTTCGTCCTTCCATATTTCAAAGGAGGAATCCGGACAGGTATTTTTCTTCATTTTTCATCATTGAGGCCAGTCCTAAAGTCATAGCCCATATTTTTGATGATGTCTCTAGATTGCTGACTATAACGACGTAGTTGTAATCTTCCAGTATCATCATTTTTGTCATCATCTTCAAGATCAGAAGGATTTTGAGGCCCTTTGTAGAAGAATATTGGAATGTCTCCTGGCTTTCTGCTGGGAACTAGAAAGTATGAAGATTGTACAGGTTCTAGAGATACATCTGTATGAACAGTCTGTACAACTCCTATGGTTATTGTGTTCAAGTCATCTAACAGATGTGAATAACTATGAACATAATTACACACATCAGCATACTGCAAAGATGGAGAAGCGTTGTTTCGATTAAGATCGATAACAAATGGCTCAGAAGAGGTGAGCTCCCTTGAAGTTTGAGATGGAAGAGTAATCCGCCCTCCAACTGGAATTAGCAGAGTATCTTGTGAAGATACAGGAACTGTAGTACGCCCACTGACAGGAATGATCAGTGTATTTTGAGTAGATGACTGAGGTAACGGAGAGATCCGTCCACTCACTGGAATGATGAAAGAATCTTCTCCAGAGGGTTTAGGAGATTGTTGCTGAGTAGTTCGACCTTTAACAGGGATTATTAAAGTCTCATTTTGTGCATCTTCTTTCTCCATAGCTTGTATGATCCTTGTATACTCTTCTTTGTACATTCGGGAATCGTTGAAATAAGCTTCAACCCCATGGAAGGGATTTATATCAGCAACTTCTTTTTGTACTCTTCCATTGCTATCAATGTATTTAAAACATTGATGAAGAGTAGAGGGCACCACATTATTTTCATGAAGAAAGGGCCTCCCCAGAAGAAGATTATAGGATCCCGCGATCTCGATCACATAGAAAGTGACTTTAGATCTGAAATCGCCTATCTGAAGCTTCAGATGAATCTTTTCCAAAGGCTCACTTCGGCTTTGATTGAATCTCAAGATAGTAGTAACCGTCTTGGAGAGCTTGTGAAGAGGGATTTTTAGTTCATCCAACAAACTCTTTGGCATTATGCTTATAGCAGACCCTGGGTCAATGAGGATACGATCTATCTTCATCGTATCAATATAACCAGTGTAGTAGAGAGGTCGGTCATGTCGATTATCCTCTAATAGCATGTCGTCTTGTGTAAAGGTGATATTTGGGATAATCTCCAGTATACTGTTGTAATGTAAGCAAGTGGCAGGTTCCGCATCTGGCTTCTTCAATTGTGCAAGACAAGAGTCAGCTTGTAGAAGTGCTTTACTTAATGTCTCCCGAGTCTCTTTGGAAAGACGTAGAAGTTCAAAGAGGGACATTCTAGCTGGAGTATTAGCAAGCTGAGCTAAAATGTCGAAATTATAAGGCTTCTGAAGTCCAAGAGGAAGAGACTTCTTGATTGGTTTATCAAACTGAGCTTGTTGCTTGCCTTTCTCAAGAGTTGTGGGTTTAGGAGGAACAGGTTCAACTGGTGTAGTTGAAGGAACAGGTGCAGTAGATGATTCTTCTTCAGGAGGAACATTAGGAGCATCTTTAGCAGCTGAAGGGATATCAGTAGGATCTTCAGGATTTTTAGGATAATCCTTTAGGTAAGGTTTCCCCGTTCGAGTAGCACTAACAAGTGCTTCTTCTTTGTCTTTTGGCTCTGTGTCAGAGGTAGACCCAAGAGAAGTCATATGACATGACTTGATCTTTCCAGCCTTCTTGGACTTTCGAGAAGAAATCTTTTGAGGAGAAGGAGATTCAAAGTCTGTTATTAGATCAGGATGAATCCACATGATTTCTCCAGTCTCCAAAGTGATTGGTGCTAATCCTTCAGACTGTGGAGGAGGAATATTTACTATTTCAAGAGTTGTCTTGGGAATAGGAACGATCCCACTTTCAAGGAGTTGAGGAGGGAAATCTCCGTATTGCATAGAGACGACGTTGGAAGTGACAGTCTTCTCTTTTGGAGTAAGAGAGAGCTCCAGACTTAATCATTACTTGGATCTTTCCTTTCAGTACATAACATGTACGAATTGTGTGACCCAGCATTCTGTGATATGGACAGTATTTAGGATGATCTGTCTTACCAGCTTCATCAGGTTTCTTGATCTCAGGTAATTGTATTTTATTACCTTTCAGCAGACATTCAAAGATACCAAGGACATCGTCGTCATCAAAAGAATATTCTTCTTTGGGACGAGTTGTTCTTGATTGTTGAGTTGTAGAGGCAGGAGTTTGAACATTTGATGCATCTTTGCTCTGAAGATTAACTTCAAGAGTTTCTTTTCCTTTGCGAGCATTATTTTTATTGTTAGCACCTTGTCCTGTTTCTTTAGGAGTCATCTGCACTCCTAAACCTTTGAAGGTTTCAGCATTGATTTCTGCAGCTTTGGCACTGACTATGAAGGAAGGCCAATCTTGAAATTGAGTGGACCCTGTCCACATACTGATGATTGGCAACAAGTTTGATTTGTACGTGTCAATGGTGACAGCATTAGGGGTTCCAAGAGGCATCTTCAGAGCTTCTCTTCGAAACCGTTCAATGTATTCCTCTGTAGATTCATTATTTTTCTGCTTGATTCTAATAAGAGCAGACATAGTCATGTCATTAAGCCCTTCATAGAACCTTTCAAGAAACATCTGTTTGAAACCAGCAAATGAGGTAATGCTCCCATCTGGGAGACTCCTATACCATTCATAAGCCGTTCCCTTGAGACATCCAATAAATACCCGAGTAAGGAGGGCATCACTTGGTTGCAGTTGATCAGTCATCACTTCAAAGTGATTAATAAACTGACTTGGAGAAGTGGTTCCATCATAGAATGAGATAGTATGAGGCTTGTATTTAGGAGGATATGATACTTGCTTCCATTCTATCGGATAAGGCTGCTTGATGCCTAACCTTTGTAAACCATCCTTCTGTTTGAATGCCTCGAATTGAGTTTTGAGATTCTTCAATTCTTCAGAGACAACTCCCGAAGATTGTAGAGTTGTGGCTTGTAGAGAATAGTTGGGAGGAGGAACAGCATTGTAAGCACTACCCCCAGCTCCAGAGAGACTAGGATTTGGTTGAGCTGGTCCAGGAGTATTGGATTGTACTGCTGGAGGAACTTGTACTGGACTTATATCAGTATCAACTGGTATGGCATCTGGTACAGTCTGTCGATTTTGCAACTGAGCTGTCATGAGTTCATACATCGACTTCATTGTGTCAGTCATAGACTTCATTTGTTGTTCCAAAGAAGCAATTCTTTGATCTTGAGGAGTCAAGGAAGAAGAAGGTTTATCAGTATTCCCATCAACCATGTAAGTCGTGACTGTATGAGGGATTATTGATGAACTAGTGGATGTTGTATGCTCTGAATCATTGCTTCGTGCATCAAAGTCAACTATAGGAGAATTACCCCCAGTAGGAAGAGGTGGGAAGTTAAATTCTCCAAGGAATTCAGAATCATCTTTAGAGATCAAATTTCTTTGACTAGAGGCCAGGATTCTTGCTCTAGTATTTCTATATACTCCATCTGGACTATCAACTCTACCCCCGGTGTCCCGAGAAGTCATGTTGACAGAGGCAAACAAAGGCTCATCTTCATTAGGCATAGGTTCATACTGAATCCGATTGAAGACAGACTGTCGTTTAGTTTGACATCTGCATTGCATTGTGACTCTTGGCTGGAAGTCACATTCATGATCAACATGGTCTTGAACCGTTGATTGACATCTGCACTGAATTATGACTCTTGGATAGAAGTCACATTCAGCATGTTCCTTTGACATAGAATTACTCCTTTTCTTCTGTTGAAGATATTCTCGTAAATCTGTTTGTGAAGATTGAGGAGTATACTTCCTGTTCTTGGGTCTTAATGGCTCTTGATTATACAAAGAGTGATTAATGTGAGCCACATAATTTCTTGCATACTCTGTATCTGGATCTTTTATCTTCATATCCAATTGGTATGGTTTCTTAACACCAGAAGTGCTGAGTTTTGTTCTTAAATCAGTGGAAGGTAACACATTGGTTTTGGACACATGGAGTTTTCCTTCCATTGATCTGGATATTTGCAGAGAAGGAAGAGTTGAACCACTCCTTTGATTAGGAGTTGGTAACAGACCCTCTTTAATGGACAGATTCTGTGTCCAATTTGAAGAAGTCATAGGAGAAGATATTAAGGAATATTTCTTCTTAGACTCAATCAGATTTTGAGACATAGAATGTCCAGAAGAAAGAGTAGTCAAAAGACCATCTCCTTTCCTTTGACTAACAAAAGTATCAGTCAAAGCTGTTCCTGAAGTAAAAACTACAGGAGCAGAAGAAACAACTAAAGAGTTATTCCTTTTCGAAGGGACTTTGTGTGGAAGACCACCCCCAGTTCTAGTAGAACTCGGTAAAGAAGAAGAGATAACTAAGGAGTTATTCTTCTCTGATGAAATACACGCTGAAACAGATTTGGCTAAAGAACCAGTGCTGTTGGCGTGACTTTTGATTTTAGAATTACACGCTGGAACAGATTTGGCTAAGGAGCCAGTACTGTCAGCGTGACTGTTGAATGTAGGATTGCATACTGGAATAGATTTGGCTAAGGAGCCAGTACTATCTGCGTGACTTTCAACTTTGGAGACACACACTGGAACAGATTTGGCTAAGGAGCCAGTACTGTTAGCGTGATCTTTGATTGCTGTCATCTTCGAGCGCACAAGAGTGTGCGTGCTTGCAGTAGAGCTCTTGCCAGTGTTAGGACCAGACACTGTGGCAAGCCTACTCCAGCCTCCATCATCACTGCCAAGTCGAAGGGACACTCTGTCTAAAATTTGTTTTCCATAAAGAAATTCTCTTTATTTGTTGTGTTTCTGGGAAAATTACAACTGTAGGAATCCGATCTAGAAGACGATCGCTTTATCCCTTGGACTATGCGAAGAAGAAAAGCTCTTAAAATTTTAACAGTAGATATCAATGTATCTGTACAATGAATGAGAAAAAGAACTCTATTTATAGAGTCAAAAATAATAACTGAAAAGATAACTGTCTTCACAGCCTATGCCTAGTTAAAAATCACGCAGGATTTAACATACACAAGGTTGTGAGCAGTTACTGGACGTGGCCTGTAACTGTTGGACACATGGCAATCATGCATGAGTCGTGTGCAAGTTACAGGACACGCAGGCGAGAGATCAGTGGCATGGCTGCCACGTACTCCAATTTGATAAAATCCACGCAGACTTGTTTGAAGACGAAATCCACGCGAACTCGGTGTAGAAAGCTTCAAAATCCACGCAAACTTGGGACAGGAAGCTTCAGGATCCACGCAGACTTCGAGGCAAAGAACTTCAAAATCCACGCAAACTTGAGGAAGAAAACTTCAGAATCCACACAAACTTGGGATGAAGATCACAAATACACGCAGATTTGAGATAGAACTGCCAGCTGTCTCGATTCGGCGTGTCTCGACTGACACAAAATCTTTGACAGTGATTGCTTTGTCAGTCGCATTAAATGACAAGAAACCCTTTTGGTACGCCAACTCGACGAAGGCTGAGTCTTGCTGAAGAAGATTTCGAAAATCACGCAATAGACGGCGATGATCTCTCGAATTCTGTGTATACGTGGCATACGAAGAGATATTCTTCGACTGTCGTGTTGTCAGTCATAATTACTCTTTGACAAATGATGAAGCTGTCTCCCAGTGTGATTTGTTTATTTTGTCTGGATCAACTGAGCGTGACTTTTGACTCTGTCTTGATCAACTCAGCGTGACTTTCATTTTTAAAGGCCTACAACACACTTAGGGTTATGAATGTGTATAGAGTTTAAAATTAAAAATCCTAAAAATCTCCTACATAGTTCAATATATGGGTTGATCGTTCGCCATAGTGACTGGATATCATGCATTAGGATACATGTCGCTTACGACTTGAATCTTCCCGCATGGGTCAAATAAAAGTACGATACAGATTGTACCATGCTTTAAATTCTATAGCTAATATCTTTTCCACTCACACAGTGACATCAATTGTGCCTTGATCGCATATTAAAGACACCGTGCTGACTTGGTATCTGTGTACGTATCTTGGGTGTCTACAAGTTTACCTTCGAGAGATGGCATGTATCTCTGTTCATACATATATGTGAGTTCTTAGAGAGTTCAAAAATCCCAACATGAGGCCTTTCGCCTCTTTGCGGCGCTACGCCGCTATGATATGGCCTGAAGTTGAGGTCCAACCTCTTGGTGGTGTCATACCACAATAGTATGAGGCCTATGCTTCTTTGTAGTGTTGGACTACTAATTTTTTTCAACATTAGGCAACCTACCTTTATTCGATGCTAAGCTGTTGTGACATGGCACAAAGTCGAGGTCCCACCCCATATGGTGTCAACCACTATAGGATGGGGTAATAGCACTTTTATAGTGATGAGCTACCCGTACTTCCTGTAAAAAATGCTGAACATTCTAACATTAAGGCTTAAAGCCATCCTCTTGCATGACTTGCTCTATACAAAGAGCAAACAGTAGACCACAAAAGTTCTGAAATGCAATCCCAACAATGTCCCAAGGACTAACCTAGGTAGCTAATATTTTTCTAATTAATGACCTAATAATATATGAATGAAAAAAAATTCTCACCTTGCTTGGAGGATAAATGATGAGATATATTGGTGGTGGTACCAAAGCTAACTGGTAAGATCTTGATTCTTGTGGCAGCGCGAGCCCCTTCTTGGTTAAAGACTCGATATTAAACTAGAGGCCTAGAGCTCCTCGAGCAATGATGCTGGTAACGTGCTTGGAGGATAAATTATTTATTATCATTCACTCAACACAATATCTTTATGCGAACATATTGATATGTGTAATGCCACAGTCCCAAAATACGTAGGACAAGAACGTACATGCCAGCCGTATAATAAATATACGTAAGCTATAATTTTGTAGTATATAAATAGCCATGACTTCACTAAATCTCATCTGTAGAAATAAAAGAATAATGATATCATAAATCAACTTTGAATTCTCATTGTACAAGTTGTTGGGTGGAGACAGATCCACTACCAAGCATTTTAAATAACAAGTAATACATACCAAATGAAAGAATTAGTCCAAAAGTAGCAACGGTCGATCCAAGAGTAAGTCATCTTCGGTAGCAAAGAGAAGATCACGGCCTTGGCTAGAACACCTGCAATAAGTCATAAAAACACACAACTGGAGAAATCACCAGGTCCTCAGAGGGACGTAACAAGATACATATAAACATGCCATATGAACTGAATATAAAATATGTCACAAGTCATAATGAAAAGTCAAGTGTTTCAACCATAACATGGCCCAGTATTCGCTCATTGAAACAGTGGATCACCCCTACCAAACAAGGACAAGGAGTGGTACACTATTCTGTGATGTGATGCTGTCCCATGCCATGACTAGAACGGAGTATGACAAGACATACTAAGGTCACCTAACCATTATACTGTGTTCATGCAGTTAAGAACAAACTTTCAATGCATGGGAACACTACCAAAATACAGTAAATTAGCGACGACACATTAGCAACGGAAAAGTTCCATCGGCGTTAGCGACGGATTTGCGGCAAATAACCGACGGCGTACCGACGACAAGCCGATACAAATTTTATTTTATTTTAAGGGAGAGAAAAGGTCGCTCATCCGTCGTTAGGGCGTCGGAGATATAGCGACGGATAATTAGCCGTCGCCATCCAGTCGATTATTTGGTGGGAATTGTTGAGAGAAATGGCGGGACATTTCTTCGACGACGTAGCGACGGATGTTCCGTCGGCAAGTATCAAAAAGTGCGACGGCCTAGCGACGGGTTTTATCCGTCGCTAGTCCGTCGCTAAATAAAGGGCCCAGACTTAAATTGAAACGACGGGGACAACTTTTCATTCCCCCAAATTTCATTCTCTCTCCTCTCTCTCTCTCTCCCGCGGCGGTCGGCGACCTCACTCTCCTCTCTCTCTCTCCCCCGCGGCGGTGATCGGCGACCTCTCCTCTCTCTCTCCCAAAGGTAATCTCTCTCTCTCTCTCTCTCGGTGGTCGTGGGTGTCGTGGGCTGCGGGGGCGGCGGAGACTGCGGGGGTGGCATGCGCGGGGCAGCGCGGGGCTGCGACGGGCGTGCGCGGGGCAGTGCGCTCCGGGGCAGCGGGGGGCGGCGGGGGGTGGGAGGTACGATGGGGGGGGTGGGAGGGGTGCTGGCGCGTGCGGGGCTGCGGGGGGCGGCGGGGGGCAACGGGAGGCGGCGGGGGTGGCACGCGCGGGGCAGCACGTTGTACAAATACAATGAGTAGTATCGGCGATATGACAAACCCTAGTTTAAGAAATAGGATATCGGCGATATCGGTAGTATCGACAGTTTCAGATCGGAGTATCGGATTTTTTGGTGTTGGGAAACAAATAATGGTGAAGGTAAAACCAATATCCTAAGCTACCAACATTAGAATCCTAAGATACAAACATACCACTCTAATATCTAACTTCTAACCATCTATCTAACTATCAGTATAAATTCTAACATCTATCTATACACTAATTCTAACATCTACTGGCTAACTCACATCTCTAACTAACCAACATATTCTAATATACTACTTGGTATCTCAAGTTACCAAGTATCTTAACTCTAATGTATGAATATCTAACTTAATCTCTAAAACTAAGATACTATACATATCCAATATATATCTATCTAAACTCTAAGCTATCATATCAAAACACACACTCTAATACACTACCATCTAACATATAAGCTATCTAACTTATATCTACTAACCTCATTCTAGACACTAACTTATTACTAACCATCTAACCGACTATCTTATACTTCTAGTATCCTTATCCCAATATACTAACTAGTAGTAGGATACCAACATATATTTTCTAAATAACTCTAACATATGTCATATCTAACTAACAAAGACCCCCAATGTCGGCATCTGTCAATATTTGGTATCGGTTGGTATCGGATCGGAACATGCCAAACCGTATCGGTATCGGCCGTATCGGATCGGTATCGGCCGATACTTTAAAGAAAATGCAATATGACAAACCCTAGTTTAAGAAATAGGATGAGAAAGTCTATTACTTTATATATATATATATATATATATATATATATATATATATATTTTAATATATATATATATATATATATATATATATATATATATATATATATATATATATATATATATATATATATATATATATATATTTATATACATATATATATGTATATATATGTATATATATATTTTTTATATATATATGTATATATATATATATATATATATATATATATATATATATATATATATATATCAAGGTTCAAAGTATCGGTATCGGAATCGGTATCGGACTTTTCCTATGAGTATTGGTATCGGCGATATCGGTAGTATCGGACTATCGGTATCGGTATATATATATATATATATATATATATATATATATATATCAAGGTTCAAAGTATCGGTATCGGTATCGGTATCGAACTATCGGTATCGCACTATCGGTATCGGACTATCGGTATCGGTATCACACTATCGGTATCGGTATCGAACTATCGGTATCGGTATCGAACTATCGGTATCGGTATCGGTATCCGTATGTACTTAGTATCGATCGTAGCAGATTAGTATCGGTATATCGGTTTGGTATAGGTCGTATCGGATGGTATTGACCTTAGCGAATTGGTATCGTCCTATCCGATATGTATCGGCCGTATAGCTAGGATTCGTACCGGATCGATAAGGCCGGTACGAATCCTAGCTATACGGCCGATACATATCGGATAGGACGATACCAATTCGCTAAGGTCAATACCAATTTGATACGGCCTATACCAAACCTATAGACCGATACTAGTCTGATGCGGTCGATACTAAGTACATCCGGCCTATATACTAGCGGATCCACCAGTTACATGATTATATACTAATTCTGTTTAGTTTGTCTTACGATACAGATTTTTACATCCAAACTGTGATGGATCGTTATTTCGTTGATCGTACATGGATGTACAAACGATAACACGAGAGCAGAATAGGTGTGAGTGACGATTTTCAGGCAGGCGTGGAAGTGTTTCTTAAGTATGCCATGAGCAAAGCTCAGTATATGGACGGTAACAAAATCAAGTGTCCATGTCGTAATTCGCAATAGACGTTACGAAGAAGTCGTGAGTGTAAGAGATCATTTGACCCGTAAGGGTTTCGTACGTGATTACGGCCTATGGTCATCGCAAGGTGAACAATATGCGGAAAGACAGGTTGCGAATGCTGCTACTTATGCTTTTGATGATAATGCTACAACGGATTTTGTCGTCGAAGACGACGAATGCTCTGTTGATTATGGAGACCTGCAGAACCTTTCACGAGATATGGTGTACGACGCGGCATGGCCTAATTTTGATCCGGAGGATCCTAATCCCGAGGCGAAGGAGTTCTATGATATGTTTCAGGATGCTGAAACTTCTTTATATCCTGGTTGTGAGCCACATTCCGTACTGTCAGTGACGATGCGGTTGTTGAACATAAAGTCCGATTTTAACTTTCCACAAACTTGCTATGATCGGATTATACAACTAATCAAGGAGGTGTTACCGAAGGAATCAAAAGAGCTTCCAAAAAACTTCTACAAGTCGAAGATGATGGTTCGACAACTAGGACTGGGGTACGATAAGATAGATTGTTGTCGCAACGGCTGCATGTTGTACTACAAGGAGAACGAGGATATAGAAAGTTGTAGCTTTTGTAATGCGGATCGTTACAAGCCAGTCAGGGGAAAAGGAAAGTCAACTAGAAAACGATGTCCTTACAAGTATATGCATTACTTGTCGATCACGAAGCACTTGCAGAGGATGTATATGTCTCAGAATACAGCAGAACACATGACGTGGCACAACGAAGAACGCACAAAGGATGATGGAGAATTGTCACATCCTTCGGATGGAGAGGCGTGGAAATATTTCGATTTGCGTCATCCAGATTTTGCTGCAGAGCCTAGAAATGTACGTCTGGGGCTATGTTCTGATGGCTTCGCCCCTTTCGGGCAGTCGGGATCTCAATACTCCTGCTGGCCGGTCATTCTGAGCAAGGAAGATAGATTAATAATCTGTAAGTGGGCATCTACTTTAAGATTTTTCGACAGCTATGTGTCGAATTTGTCTAGATGCGTTGATCTCAATGAACGCAAGCTAACGGGAATGAAGAGTCATGACTGCCACGTGTTTATGGAAAGATTATTGTCCATTGCTTTGAAAGAGTTGTTGCCTTCTGCTGTATGGGTTCCGTTGGCCGAACTATCTATATTCTTTAGGGATATTTGTTCAACTAAGTTGACTGTGCAACACATGGTTGAACTTGAGGAGAAGATTATCTTAACAATTTGCAAGTTAGAGAAAATATTTCCTCCTGGCTTCTTCGACAACATGGAGCATCTACCGATTCATCTAGCATACGAAGCCCGTGTCGGTACATCTGTTCATTATCGATGGATGTACCCATTTGAAAGGTACATAAAAATCGATATAATTTAAGTTGAATTTCAGTGGGTTTTAAAATTCATTCTTAATTTTCAAGATAATTTGACTCTCTAGATACCTACACCATCTAAAAAAGAAAGTTGGCAACAAGGCTCATATAGAGGCTTCGATATGCGAAGCCTATCTTATCGAAGAGGTGTCAAACTTCTGCTCCATTTATTTTGATACTCATGTTACGACAAATCGAAATAGACCTCAAAGGAATGACGAGGACGTTAAGGATGGAGGTATATTCAATGTAAGGGGCAAGCCTGTTGGGGCTTGTAAAAGAGGTGGTTGACAGACGACGAGTATGATGTCGCTCACCGATATGTCTTGTTAAACTGTGACATACAAGAAGTGAGAGATTTGGAGAAGTAAGCAGTACACTTGCACTCGTTATAATCTCTAATTTGATGAAGTAAGTGACTACACTTATATATTCTTATTTTCTCTAATAGTGTATTTAGAGATGAAGTCAAAATGAGGACACCCGATATTACCGATGAGGGACTTCAAAGAGAGGTTGATTGTACATTTTCGTCATGGTTTCGCAAATATGTAAGTAACTGAGATTATAATTGAGATTATAAATATATAATCTAAAATATTTAAATTATAAATATTTGTTTACAGGTTTTATTGCCTGAAACAACACTCACTCATGAGAGTGTTCGTTATCTGGCATTGGGACCGAAGAAGCAAATAAAGACTTGGCCAGGCTATGTCGTTAATGGCTTCAGGTTTAAGTCAACTCAGAATGCTATAAATGTCAAATTTATCAATGATGGCATCAGTACCAAGGATTCCGGTGTTTGCATAAGAGGCACCATCTATGACGACGAGCCGGACTTTGACTATTATAGAGTGCTTTGGGATATTGTAGATTTATAATATACTGGCCCATATGATATGCATATTGTGATGTTCAAATATGAGTGGTTCGATACGACACCAAATATCGGTTGGAGAATCGATAAACAATTTGGATTTGTCGATATAAATTATCGCAGGAGGTATAGAGGGTCCGATACATTTGCGATAGCAAATCAGGCTGTTCAAGTCTACTATACAAGCTACCCAAGGCGTCGTAGAGATCGATTTGACTGGTGGGCAGTATGCAAGATTAAATCTAGAAATACATTCAACGTTGGAGACCCAGCATACCAGGAGGACCAGATCGAAAAGTCCCAATACTTGGGACAACACTCGGATACAATGGATGTTGAAGATATTATTGAGGAAAATAGAGGGGAGGAAAAGGTTGATACACAAGACTTAGCTGTCAACCAGGGGAGAAAGAGGCATCTTGTCCCAAATATTAAAGAAGAAGAAGAAGAAGAAGAAGAAGAAGAAGAAGAAGACAAATTTGATGGGGATGAGGATACAGATGAAATCGACGATGAAGATAAGGATGAGGATGAGGATGAAGATGAGGATGAGGAGGATGATGATGATGAAGACGAGGCCGAGGATGAGAACGAAGACGATGATTAGGTTAAATATTGTTGTATATTAAAAACACTTCCAATTACGTGAATTAAGTTTGACCTCATAAAAGCAATTACGTGAATTCATGTTTTTTTCATTCGATTATTTACTTATTGCAGATGGCACTCCTAGTCTTTTTCGTCGCGGCGGCACTCGTCTCCCTACTGGTGGTATGTATATTTTAGTTTAGAATTTTATATTCATTTACACTTTTATATTGTTAATTATGTTTATGTGTTCTATTTACAGGTCATGATGGCTGGCCGTAGTCGTGGTGGTGGTGGTGGTCGTGGTGGTAGTGGTGGTGGTGGTGGTCGTGGTCGTGGTCGTGGTCGTAGTGGTGCTGGTGGTCGTGGTCGCATTCAATCTTCCCGAGATGTGACCCCATCCAGCGACCCGACCCGGAGAGTACCCCGGGCACAGACGCATCCCGCCGTCGATCGACCACTTCATCGAGGCATGAGTCCGGATCTGCTAGCGGATCCGTTCTGCTATCGGACCCACCAGCAGCGGATCCACTAGTGGATCCCCCAGTTACTGCACAGTGGGCTCCGGAGTACCCCCATACTCGGTTCCATCCGGTTACTGGGGAGTACATGCGCGGACCCGCGGATCCTCCGACGGCACCAGAGAGGCCGAGAGGCGAGTTCCGACGAGAGCTATGGCCCGCGGGGACCTCGTAAGTAAATTTAAGATAATTTATTAAATTTCTTTCATTTATTCAAGTTAATAATCCAGTCGTTTCTTCTTTGTAGGTTTTTTCCATTTAATGTTGCCAGGGCTCTTGGAGAGATTATCAGGGCTAACTTCCATGGTCCCTACCTCAACTTTTCGTCGGTGCCCCCAAACTTGAAGTACGCCTGGCTTAACGAGTTGAGGGTATATATTCATATCTTCTGGTTAATTATTAGTTACTCTTTAATCAACCATTTTTTAAATTACGTGATAATTGTATTTCTATGTTAGACGATGTACTGGTGGCCCCCTCCATCGCGAGGACACGATCCACAGGACCTACAGAAGCGCTGCCTCGAAAAAGATACGGGATATGATTCATGACCTGAAAATGGGGCATACGAGGCCGAATTGGATCCGGCAGGAGTATTATGAGGACCTCTTAGGTATGATGGATACTCCTGCATACAAGGAGAAATCGGTGAAGGCGAACCGAGAGGCCGCGGGGCTTCATACGGGGGGATCAAGGCCCCACGCAGTGATGCTTGCAGATCTGGTGAGATACCGTAAATTCATTTCACTATCGAATTAGGTATTATTAATATACGGAGTTAATTAAGTTCTACGGAAATTTTGTATACAGGCCCAACGGGCGGTGAAGGAGGAAAGGGCGCCAGAATCGGTCACCATGTATGACGTGTTCCAGCATACGCACAAAAGACGGAAGGACGGAGCTTCGTCGACGAGAGGGCCAAGAAGACTGATGTAAGTACTTATGTTTATGAGATTTACGTTAGAATTAAAAGTATTCGGACTATAACTTAGGTAAACTTAGGATTCACACTTAACTTAGTAAAACATAGGATTTAGATTACAACTTAGGTAAATCTTATAATATAAACACATTTATTTGATAGGTTGCGTATCGTGAGGCCCTTAGTCGGGCTCAGTTAACTGACATCGAGGATGTCGGTGAAACGACGCCCGCCCGGACGCCCTCTTCTTTGGCCGCTCACAACGACTTGTTCGTAGATACCGTCGGCGGCTTTAAGAAAGGACTCCTGTACGGAGTCAGCTCCCTAGGGCCGTTGCACATGGCGACGCAGAGATTTCCACCGACACCGCCTCCTTCTGCAGCCCCGGCAGACGATGATGTTAGGTCGCAGCTTACGCAGCTACACGAGGCGGTGTCATCCTTGCGGGAGCAATTTGCCACATACTTTCTGCCTCCGTCTGCTGCTGCCGGTCCGTCTGCTGCTGGTGTCGGTCCGTCTTCTACTGGTGTCGGTCCGTCGACTGCTAGTGTCGGTCCTTCTTCTGTGGGTCATCTTTCTTTCAACCCTGATGCCCCTCTGGTACCGCCTCCGACTGTGACGGCACTCCTGGATCTCATGTTGCCAGAGCAGCTACGCCGACTTTCGAGCAGTGTCTACGACGACTTACCGTCGTACCTAGTGGAGGAGTATATTCGTCGATCGCCGCAGAGATTACCACCACCGGGCAATCGAACTCCTCCTCCTCCTTAAAATATTATAATTAAGAAAATTTAGAATATTTGTGGGAATTTTAGATTATTTGTGCTATGACCGGATTATAACGACGGATATTAGGTTACTCTTCAGGATAATTGATGTCTATTTTATATTAATTTAGTTTGGTCTATGTGATTCTTGGATAATTGGTGTGCATTAAATTCGTATGTGCATATTTGGTCTATGTGATTCTTGGATAATTGGTGTGCATTATATATTTGGTCTATGTGATTGTTGGATAATTGGTGTGCATTATATATTTGGTCTATGTGATTGTTGGATAATTGGTGTGCATTATATATTGGTTTGGTTTATGCATATTTTTGTGAACAGGAAAAGTGCAGCAAATTTTTTTTCAAAATAATCTCAGATAGCGACGGACTAGTGACCGGTTAGCGACGGATATTTCCAGTTTTCGACTAATTTTTGACAGAATTTCTGTCGCTAACTGGAGATTTGAAACTGTTTCCAGGTAGCGACGGGTGGTCGACGGAATATCCGTCGGCATGGTTCTGGTGGTATATACTTCGACAGAATAGCGACGGACAATCCGTCGCCAAGGCGACGGATAATTAGCCACTAATCAGTCGCTCTCTCGACGGCGTAGCGACGGACAATCCGTCGACAAGGTTCTGGAAATGCTTGACATTTCCAGAACCATGGCGATGGATAATCAGCCACTAATCAGTCGCTCTATCGACGGCGTAGCGACGGAGTAGCGACGATGTATCCGTCGCCAAGGTTTTGGAAATGTCAAGTATTTCCAGAACATGGTCGACGGATAATCCGTTAGTATTCCGTCGCTAATCCGTCCTTTGTTAGCGACGGCGATCGACGGTCTAGCGACGGAACGATACCCTCTGATACAATGTTACGACGGTTTACCGACGGACTATCCATCGCTAGCATCTACACAGTTAAGTATTTAATACTTGAAATGGACGAAAGCCCGTCGAAAAGTCGTCGCTAATGCATCGTATTGTGAAGACGAAAAGCCGTCGCTATTCCGTCGCTCGTCGACTACTTAGCGACGGATCATTATTAGCGACGAGCTGATTGTCGACAGATTATTTTGACCAAGATCCGTCAGTGATCGGTCGCTAATACTGATTGCCGACGGATGGGCGACGGATGTGGCCGTCGCTAAATGGACATATTTTGGTAGTGGCACTCTAGCTATAGTGGGATTGGTATGGCCCCCTCTATGGGCACCAGGGACCTCAAAGTATGACATTCCACGAACATCAGAGGCCAGCAGGAACATGATAAAGGGGGATAACGTGGACCGTAACTCCAACAGAGCTTCCGGTAATAAAGGAAAGTGCATACTTGGCCCATACGCTAAGGAACTGTTCTTCCCACCCTATGTACCTAACTAAGTCGTATCCACGACCATGTACCTCTACTAACTGCTAAGTCTCCTAACATGCATCTATTAGCAGTTAGACCTAACGCATGCGCACGGATGATCAGCCAACGAGCAAGTACCTCTATATGCTACTCAAACTCACACATATCTCGTGGTATAACTGTGTCAAAGTTCATAAAATGCTCACTGACAAGAGGTAGCCCCTTAACTCTAGGTCCATATGCTAATTTTAAAGACAATAATGAAAATATGACTAGCATTTGCATCATGTATAACTGGAAGCACAGTGTAGTAAATCATGAACAATAAACAGTGATGCAACATGAGAAACTAGAAATAAATAAATAATAATCATGCAGTAACTAAACAGTAAGATGCAAATAATATAAGCAGTAAATATGACAAGGTATCTTGCATGAGGTAGTGTGCAAAATGGCAGTATCCGTAACTCGAACCATTAGACAATGAAGCAAAGAAAGCCAACTTTCGCAAACATCCTCGGATGCTGAAACAGACATCACCAATGTCTTTAATATAATAGATGTCTAAGATCGCCTACCCATAAGTCAAATTCTGGACAAAGGAACAAAATTAAAATTTTAGGCTAAATTGGTATCCACCGTTGGACCCATTTTACACCAAAAAGTGTGCCAATATCTACTGTAACGACCCGCTCCGTCCTAGCGGAACGCCAATTCAAACGGCAAGTGCAACGACTCAAACGAGCCGTCGATCCGAAGAGTTGACATCGACCTGAAGAAGAATCGATGCAAGGCTTACATTGGCCCGTCAAGGCGAATCCAGACTTGGACTTTCAAAGGCGCGCTCGGAGTATCGCTCGACCGATGCGAACATCGCTAAGGTGGGTGGCTCCGATGAACCCGTCTTTGCTTAGCCTAGACACATAACAATACGGATACTATTGCTAGAATCGCTAGGCGATAACACCGTGCATGCTAATAAATGACTCAACGCACCTAGCTAAGGGAATAATCCCATCTTGCATGCTTGTATAGAATATGGAAAGGAACATGAAAAGATGTAAGAACTCTTGCACCGCGCTCCACATTCGTACTAAGGCACAAGCTTACGTTCAAGTCCCTTACGCGTTCAACAATGAAACAATAAACGGTTTACAACAAAGAAACGGAAGACTATCGACATAGTCGTTCCGAGTAGAGTATAGCAACATTGAAAGTCTTTGGGACCGATGGGTCGCCAAGGTGACTCCCACACGGGGAGTTGCATAATGTATGAATGAATGAATGAATGAATACATGAAAAAATGAATGAATGAACGAACAAGTGAAAGAAAGAAATGAAAGAGTGAATAAAAGATAATACATGAAAGACGTTAGCGACAGGTATGACGGGCACGTGCAACGGGGCTCGCTACCCGCGCTGCACGGACGCCAACCTAGTCGATAACGTATTATGGCTCCAAGACAGCCGTTAAGTTAAATGACAAGATAATACGAAATGGTCATGGACAAACGGCACGGGCGATGGGGGGAATACCGTGGCCGTCATGAGGAAGGATTCTACGGCACGGGCGATGGAGGGAATACCGTGGCCGACCTAGGCAAAATCAGACATGGGGCTTACGGGCTGCTTTGAATAGGGGCTCGACCACTCAAAGAGACGTAATGTCAGGCATTTCAAGAGACTATCAAGGTGTACCAGCCATCACGCTTCGATATGTGATAATGCCCACGTGATATGTCCAAAATGGCTTGTGATGCCAGCGACCCATACATGTAGATTAAGTGGACTATGCTGGTGGCAATCCACGTGCAAGTTCTTGCATTGAAACAAGTAATCTAAGTTACCTAAATGAAGTGTCTCCTGAACATGCTTGAAATATAACGTCTTGAACATGCTGGGAATATAACATACTGAACATGCTTAAAATGTAACGTCTTGAACATGCTGGAAATATAACATCCTGAACATGCTTGAAATGTAACGTCTTGAATATGCTGGAAATATAACACTCCTGAACATGCTTGAAATGTAACATCCTGAACATGCTTGAAATGTAACACTCTGAACATGCCTACGACGTGTTAGAACATGCCTACGACGTGCTAGAACATGCCTACGACGTGCTAGAACCTGAGGCAGGGACATGCCCTTAATATTGAATGTTTACATGAATCACGTTAAGTTACTACATGTGAATTGTTGACTAACTTGGTTTACTTTGGACAGGGAAGGCCGGACGGTAAGTATGGGTAAGTCGTGCATGTATTTTCATACGACACTTGAATTCGGCAACACGATATATGTTATGGAATATGCCATAAAATTGATCCTAAGGCAAGATTAGAAAGACAATGAATGATAGACGGTGCACGAAAGTAAATAGAACGTGTTTGGTAATGATAGCATTGTGGGCGAGCTAGCCTCCCCACCAGTGCATAACAATGTACTGATAACCCCACAGTCTGCTTACAGGATGCAGGAGACGTCATCGGGTGCGGAGCTTCCCTCGAACGTGCTAAGGTGCGGAGCTATCTCTGGAGCCTTGGAGCGTTGCAAGAAGCTGAAGCACCATATACAGGACATAATGTATCGGAACATCGCCATGAATCATTCCATCTTGTAAGCCACTTGGCACGCCTTTTATGTTTCAGGGAGAGAGAGCTTGAGAGACTTGTAAACTCGGCCTAGCGTCGCTTGTAAACTTTTTGAATATCAATAAAAGATTTTGAATTCGTTTCTACTTGTGTTCATTTACTTTCTGCTGTAAATGGGGACACTCTGTGCGACTCTGTGGCCTAGTTCAAATCGACCGTTTCTGGACTTGGCCTTGCACGGGCGCAACCTAGGCCCGTGCGGCATCCCGCCTTAGCGAGGACGATCGTTCCTACGGGAACGGGGCGTGACAGATTGGTATCAGAGCACGGCTTTACGTCCTTGGACTTCATTTTGATTTTCTCAGTTTTGAAAGCTCGTCGTTGGAAAAAGAAGTGTACGCTCTCTCTCATTGTGCCTTGGGATGTTCCATACAATAAGCCTAATATTTTCAAAAGCTTGTTCAGGCGTTAAATCGAACGCATTGGTAGGCTATCGTCGAATGCATCGATAGGCCTTTGTGCCGAACGGTGTCAACTTGTCTTGAATGAAAACACGTGCTGAAGTTAACATGTCGTGTGCATGCCTAACTAGTCCTACGATGACCCTAGCAATTGAGCGTGCAAACTCAGAATATAGTCCGCACGAGATGGTTATGCGGCACAACTTAGTCCGCGTGTCACGTACCTCAACTTTTGGTACAATCGAGTTGCGAGCGATATCAAGTATCGCTCGGTCAGGAACGAAGCTACACTTAGAGTGTATATCGATAGGAACGCTATCGAGTTCACGCTTAGGCATGCACGGAAGATTGATTTAGGTTGTGAGGAACGGGCAAACGCACGATTGAACATGTCGATTGGGAATCGAATGATCTTTTGAGGATTAATAGAATAACTTGAACCCGAGTGGTGTATGTGATAAGTCCGGAGAAGAATAAGAATGGGTGTCGACGATTAGTCGAGTGGTTCGAACCCTGAGTGGTGTATGGACGTTATAGAAATTGTTCGAGCAAGACTAAAGGATTTACGGATAGAACGAGTATGTCGGCAAGCGATGGTATCGCGCAAAGCCTTAGAACGCGTCATGCTTAGTTGGTCGTGACTTCGAATGTCCCGAACGAGATGTCGTTCGGACAACTTGTCAATGGGCAACGCAAGTTAGAAACGACTCGGAACGATGAATAAAGATGTATGTCTTGATCGAGGAAACCTAGAGGATCGTGCTTACGATTTCGGATTGCGTCCAACGAAATGTGACTTGAAATTTTGGACAACGATATTGAAACTAGCTTGAGGAATAGCGATCAAACTTGATCTTGAATATCGAGAAAATTGTGGTATATCCAGTTCGGACAATAGCATCAGTCGCACGACTCGAAATTGGTTACAAAGGAAGATCGTCAGGTTACACATATCGTCGATGGTATTGAGGCGTATCAAAGATCGATATGCGATAACTCGGGGGTACTCTGACTCGACGAATGACGATCGTGCAAATGTCATTGTTCTGACGGATGCTATACTCGGAATATTGAAACGTGTCGAGGAAAATATAGACGTGGCTTGAGGATTTTCTGGTTGAATGAATGACGGTCGGACTATCGAATAGAGATATCGGCTTGGATGAAAATGAAATGTTTGGATTGCTTCGACGATAACCCCAACGTTGACATTCTTGTCTTATGCGAGCGCAACTCCAGTCTCGCACATGCGTCGTGCCGATTAGGGCGATCACTCCGCGTGAGCGCAGATATGGTGATTCATACAGCGGGAGTGATTGAACTAGCATGGCGTGGCAATTTGTGTGCTTCGACTTGTGGTAACGCGAAGGTAAGCTTGAGAATGACTTGGTGTGCTTGATGATTGAGCTTGAGGATTGCGTAGGTCCAATCCGTGTATCAAAAATGAATTAGTCTAGACGCAAGCAAGAGTTACGCCCCGATGAGAATGATTATTCCGCGGGAGCGTTGCATGGTGATTCATGAACCACCGTAGATAATCGAACTCACGTGAGATTGGGGCGCAATATATTGTTAAAGCTAGATGACCTTGTGATCGAATACATGAATTGGTTAGAATTGGTGATTTGAATGGATTCGAATACGTACGATTAATGCCTTGACGCGAATAGGTGATCGTGCTCGATGTTTAGAAATCTGAGTGACGCGAGCTTGGGTAGAAAATCCCGTACTACCAACTTTGGTTTGACCCTAGGATTAGGGTCATTGTTGGCATTATTATTGGAGAACTATGATTCCAATCCTGACATTGACTTAGCCTTGAGAAATGGCCTAGCGGTTAGGCGAGATACCCTGTTTCAAGTGTTTACAATCAAAAGATTGATCTTGAGGATTGACATGGATGGATTGAATGATGCAAGAATATGATACCCTGCTCACGAGATTCGGCTGACATGCATATATTTCAGGGACGCCTGAGTATGTGCACGATACGACTCAAGTGAGAATGACGAATTCTCTATCATGCGGCTTGGCTGAATGTATGTATTTTAGGGACGCCTAGAATGCGTGCATGATCCAGCCAAGTGATACGTTGAGTTCAAGCATGACTTGAGGAATGGAAGAGTGTCGAGAACATGAGATCGTGTTAAAAAAAAGGAACGATACTTGTAACGAGCGTGGCTCGGAATCAAAGAAACGTGTGAGCGGAGTGTGCATGAACGACAACGAGATTGGCCCTAAACAAGTGAATAATATGGAATCGATATCGTGCAAGTAAAAGTTGGTATAACGAATTAAACCATTGATAGGAAGATATACTCGACGATAGTGCAATACTTAGTCTTGAATCAGACGAAAATTACTTAGACTTGGTCGACCCCGCTAAGAAGAAATCATACTGATTTCGTGGACAAGAACGCTTGAGAAGCGAATCGGGTCATCTCGATGACCGAGATAAACGAAAGTAAGTTTGCCTTAACCCACGACCCGCGCATTTGACGAATTACAACGTGCCTCGTACGACCATTTCAGTCCCATGACACGAAAAAATAGTAACCAGAACGAAGAAGAAACACTTGAATTGAATAAGTACCATCAAATCTAAAATGAATGGACAGTCATTCAACAAAATTCACCAAACACATGCGACATAAAACTTGGAAGGATAACCGAGCATGGTTCGATGCCATCGAACGATAGAGCCGTTCGATAGAATTGTCTAAGAAACACACAACACAAGTTAAGGAATGGTAGGATGACCTGCACTCAGGAAGTCTCAAGGACGAGACTTATTTTGAGTGGTGTATTATGTAACGACCCGCTCCGCCCTAGCGGAACGCCGATTCAAACGGCAAGTGCAACGACTCAAACAAGCCGTCGACCCGAAGAGTTGGCATCGACCTGAAGAAGAATCGATGCAAGGCTTACATTGGCCCGTCAAGGCGAATCCAGACTTGGACTTTCAAAGGCGCGCTCGGAGTATCGCTCGGCCGATGCGAACATCGCTAAGGTGGGTGGCTCCGATGAACCCGTCTTTGCTTAGCCTAGACACATAATAATACGAACACTATTGCTAGAATCGCTAGGCGATAACACCGTGCATACTAATAAATGACTCAACACACCTAGCTAAGGGAATAATCCCATCTTCCATGCTTGTATAGAATATGGAAAGGAACATGGAAAGATGTAAAAACTCTCGTACCGCGCTCCACGCTCGTGCTAAGGCACAAGCTTGCGTTCAAGTCCCTTACGCGTTCAACAATGAAACAATAAATGGTTTACAACAAAGAAACGAAAGACTATCGACATAGTCGTTCCGAGTAGAGTATAGCAACATTAAAAGTCTTCGGGACCGATGGGTCGCCAAGGCGACTCCCGCACGGGGAGTTGCATAATGTATGAATGAATGAATACGTGAAAAAAATGAATGAATGAACGAACAAGTGAAAGAAAGAAATGAAAGAGTGAATAAAAGATAAGACATGAAAGACGTTAGCGACAGGTATGACGGGCACGTACAACGGGGCTCGCTACCCGCGCTGCACGGACGCCAACCTGGTCGATAACGTATTGTAGCTCCAAGACAGCCGTTAAGTTAAATGACAAGACAATACGAAATGGTCGTGGATAAACGGCACGGGCGATGGGGGTGAATACCGTGGCCGTCATGAGGAAGGATTCTGCGGCACGGGCGATGGGGGAAAATACCGTGGCCGGCCTAGGCGGAATCAGACATGGGGCTTACGGGTTGCTTTGACTTGGGGCTCGGCCACTCAAAGAGACGTAATGCCAGGCATTTCAAGAGACTATCAAGGTGTACTAGCCATCACGCTTCGATAGATAAGAATACCCACGTGATGTGTCCAAAATGGCTTGTGATGCCAGCGACCCATGCATGTAGATTAAGTGGACTATGCTGGTGGCAATCCACGTGCAAGTTCTTGCATTGAAACAAGTAATCTAAGTTAACTAAATGAAGTGCCTCCTGAACATGCTTGAAATATAACGTCTTGAATATGCTGGAAATATAACATCCTGAACATGCTTGAAATGTAACGTCTTGAACATGCTGGAAATATAACATCCTGAACATGCTTGAAATGTAACGTCTTGAACATGCTGGAAATATAACACTCCTGAACATGCTTGAAATGTAACATCTTGAACATGCTTGAAATGTAACACTCTGAACATGCCTACGACGTGTTAGAACATGCCTACGACGTGCTAGAACATGCCTACGACGTGCTAGAACCTGAGGCAGGGACATGCCCTTAATATTGAATGTTTACATGAATCACGTTAAGTTACTACATGTGAATTGTTGACTAACTTGGTTTACTTTGGACAGGGAAGGCCGGACGGTAAGTATGGGTAAGTCGTGCATGTATTTTCATGCGACACTTGAATTCGGCAACACGATATATGTTATGGAATATGCCATGAAATTGATCCTAAGGCAAGATTAGAAAGACAATGAATGATAAACGGTGCACGAAAGTAAATAGAACATGTTTGGTAATGATAGCATTGTGGGCGAGCTAGCCTCCCCACCAGTACATAACAATGTACTGATAATCCTACAGTCTGCTTGCAGGATGCAGGAGACGTCATCGGATGCGGAGCTTCCCTCGAACGTGCAAAGGTGCAGAGCTATCTCTGGAGCCTTGGAGCGTTGCAAGGAGCTGAAGTACCATATACATGACATAATGTATCGGAACATCGCCATGAATTATTCCATCTTGTAAGCCACCTGGCACGCCTTTTATGTTTCAGGGAGAGAGAGCTTGAGAGACTTGTAAACTCGGTCTAGCGCCGCTTGTAAACTTTTTGAATATCAATAAAAGAGTTAGAATTCGTTTCTACTTGTGTTCATTTACTTTCCGCTGCAAATGGGGACACTCTGTGCGACTCTGTAGCCTAGCTCAAATCGGCCGTTTCTGGATTTGGCCTTGCACGGGCGCAACCTAGGCCCGTGCAGCATCACGCCTTAGCGAGGACGATCGCTCCTACGGGAGCGGGGCGTGACATCTACGGTCTCTAAAGTCATCAAATTATGTGTTTACAAGTTCGATTTGACGATATGAACTCAACCGTATATCCAAAGTTGGATTCTGGTGAGTCATGCATAAATTCACCCGTTAGATCGTGTCGCGGGCCCGCCAAAATAGCGTTCCGATCGACCTTATCAGAATCGGACCAAACATGCCTCACAGGACCAGAAAAATGACACGAGTCTAGTGGCCTAAGTTTTGTCACGAGATGACTAACGTGCAGGAAGTTGTAGGCCAGTTTGTAAAGGGACTGATACGGGGTATCTCGACCGATATACCTCGATTTCGTCGTGCACACGCAACGAAATCGAGTTCCGTCGAATCCCATACGTCCACGAAGTCGATACGCACCTTTTGATGCTTTCAGTTCGCGACCACGTCGCCCTGTTTGTCGAAGCACACGTCGTATCGAAAAAATTTCTAAAATTTATTGTTTTTGAAATATGTTTTTGTCTATTTTAGGAATCGGTTTTCTCGACACATAGTCGATCAAATCGAAATCTACAAAAAGGGTTGTGAAGTCCTATATGTTGTCTACAAGTCTGTTTAATTATATTTCAAAATTTTTTGAAATCCTGTCTGCAATTCGTCTTCCAATTTAGGGTTCGAAAATAGTTTTTGGTTTCCTATTTTTGTGGTTTTTCCTCGATATTTCAAGAATTTCCACAATTAACCCAGGACAGATTAAAGCGATCTATCTAAAGGAGTTTGTAGGTGGTCAACTAGGCTAACCGTAGAAATTTACGGATCGAGAAACTGTTGCGCATAATGAAAGAAAACCGATGACGAACAGGGAGTACCTGACTCGGTCACTGCTGCTTGTGTCAGCGTCCTATTGCGCGTGCTGCAATTTCCAGCAGTGGCGACGACTCGTGGGTGGCGTTGGGTGGCCGACGATGGTCGCAGGGGTTGGGGAAGGCCGTCAGGGAGGTCGATCGCGCGGTTGGATTGTGGCGGAGGCTAACAAGGGAAGTTTTTAAAGTTTTTGTTAAAACATCTCACCCTATAGAATCGACATGAAATTTGAATTTAATTCGAATATAAATCCCAGTATGATCAGATTTAGGTGAGATCATATGGACTTGATTGAATTTGAATTTGAGAGAATAAAAAAAGATTGAAAAGATTCCAAGATTTAAAGAATTTGCTTGGAAACCGCTGGTGAGGTCGGAATAGGAGGGATCGTGAGAAATTGACAATTTCTCACGTGAAATGGGTTTTTCTCTTTCTTTTTCTATTTATACATACATGTATTTATATACACATTTATATATAAAAAATTCCCAAAATTATTTTAAAAATCATGAATACTTTCTACATAATTGATTAGGTATCATGCACAAGTTTTTACCTAATATATAATTTCTTGCTACTAGTGCCATTAACAGAAAAAAAAATCAATACTTGTTACAAGATATATATATATATATATATATATATATATTCAAAATATTATATATATATATATATATATATATATATATATATATATATATATATATATATATATATATATATATATATATATATATATTCGTCTCTGTGGATGTGGAGCTCCCTCCAATCTTCGTCTCCGTGGTGAGGCCCCTCGCGGGGCCGGCTCCGCCCCCTCTTCTCCTCATCATGGCTGCCCCCCCTCTGATCTCCTTGCCGTCCTCCCTCGTCTCATCGACGGTCTCACCTCCCTCCCTCCCTTTTCGGCTCCGTCGGCGGCGTCTTTCGCCAGCTCCTCCTCCCTCCTTGCCCTCCCATCCTCTCCTCCCCCACCCCACCTCTCCTCCTTGGGCCGTCCGCCCCTTCCGGGAGCAGCTCGGCCTCGATTGCGGCTGTCCCATCCCCCCTCTGCTCGGCCCCCTCCTCCACCTCTTTTCGTCCGGACCCCGCCCCCCGTTCTCCCCTCGCCGACGCTCCGGTGCTGCCGTCTTCGGCTCCGGCCTTGTCGACTCCTGCCTCGGTACGCCCGCCAGCATTTTTCTGCCCATCCAATCCCCTTTCTCGCTTTTCGAAAGAGGGTGTTGGTGTTGTCCCCTCTGGGGGGCCCTCGGGTCCCGCGCCACGGTTGATTGGCGCAGGTTGCGCCACATTCCCCTCCCGGGGTGGGCCCACCCATCTCTCAGGTTGCGCAGTATCTTCCTGGCGCAACTCTCCTGATGTCTTCAGCTCTGTGCCTCCTTCTGCGCACTCTGTTGCGCCAGGCTCCTCTCTTTACCCCCCCCGGTGGCTCTGTTGGTGCGGTGTCAGGTACGTGCCCTTCTCCGGTTGGACGGCCCGGAGGCCCCCTTTTTCTTGCGAAGCCGGCTGACCACCTCTTGGGTTGCTCCCCTCTGGCGCAACCAGTGTTCTGCACGGCCCTGGCACAACCACCGTCTTGCGCGGCCTGGCGCACCCTCCGCTATGTGCAGGCCTGGCACATCCTGCGGCTGGTGGTCTCATCCCGGCTGACCCCCTCTTGGGTTGCGCCCCTCTGGCACAACCAGTGTTCGACGCGGCTCTAGCGCAACCACCGTCTTGTGCGGCCCTGGCGCAACTTCTGATATGCGCAGGCCTGGCGTATCCTATAGCTGGTGGACTCCTCCGTCCCGGTTGTGCCCCTCTGGCGCAGTCCGTGGGCCGTACGGCCCAGGTTTCTGCTTTTGCCACCGCCCATGTGGTGGCCCAAACTGCATCTCAGGCGCCCTCCTCTGGAGGTGTCGCCACTCTCTTCCCACACTCTGGTTGTGCGGTCTCCTGTGCCCCCACCTTAGGTGGCGCAGTTCACCTAGGGAAGGCGTATCCCGTTGCTAAGTTGGACTCTTCCCCCCCAGATGATCTGCTTGCGCTCCTGCCTCCTTTGGAGCCATCTTCACGCCCGTTTGGAGTTTCGCTGCCTGCGCCCCCCATCTCCAGCTTATTCCAGGTCGCTCCGCCGACCTCCTCTAACCCGATGCCTTCCTTCGCAAATAAGCTGCGACCTGACTGGGCGGCCACGTCGAGGTTTCAGTTTCAGGACTTCCCCCTCCCTGAGGTTTTCTATCCTTCTCCATCCTCCTTGCCGACGGTCCCCTTCTCTGTTCAGGAAATGGCATCGCTGTCTGACTCATTCCCCTACACTTTTGTGCTCAAATTCTCTTCGGGATGTCCTAAGCTCAGCCGCGTTCAGGAGGTCATTGCCAGTTGGAAGCTCACCGCGGTTTACCGGGTGGCTCCTTTAGACCCCAGGCATATTCTGTTGCACCTATCCTCTGTTATTGACCACCACTCTGTCTGGTCCAAGGGCACATGCAATGTCGATTCTTACCAAATGAAGATTATTAGGTGGTCCCTGGACTTTAGCACTAAAGTTGACTCTGCTAAGGTCGCTACCTGGGTGACCCTACCTAACATTTCCCTTATCTGCTTCGTCCCGGCAGCTCTTAAACGCATAGCCAACTCCTTTGGCACTTACGTGGCTTCGACAGCTGAAACAAGCAACCTCACCAAAGCCTATTATGCCAAGATCTGTGTTGAGCTTGATCTCACCACAGAACCTCCAAATCACATACTCATTGAGCTAGGCAGTCAGATGTACACCCAGCAATTGGTATACGATAACCACATCCTTTTCTGTAATTACTGTCACCTGCGAGGCCACCTCACAACACATTGCTTCCGACTCCACCCTGAGCTCAAGAGGAAGTCCAGTCGGAAGGACAACCCTGCAGAAGGGAGAAAGACTCACAATCATCATTCTCACTCACCTCTGTTACCTTTACCCAACTCCCATATCAGATTTGAAGCTAGCAGGGATGAGCCATCCACGTCTCCTGGTAGAGCGATGATCCCCTACATTCCCCCGTCTCCAATCTTACGGAATAGTTTCGATGCTCTTTCTGGCTGTAAGAAGACTGCCCTGGAGACCGCCCTTCTTGAAGGACCGCCCGAACGTCCCGATTCGGAGGCTGAGCTGAAGGATCTCAGGGAGTCTTCTCCGGTATCGAGCCCCAGGCACACAACCCCTTCAGCTACCCAATTTACGAGTTACGATTCTTCCATCGATGAAGCCCTTGCTATTTTGGGACCAGAGCAGATCCTTAGGGGACGACAGGTCTTCACCGCAGGATACCCTTTGTCGGCATCAGAACCACCCGAAAGCATTGAAGACATCCCCCTCATCCCCTCTGTGGAACCCAGCTTGGATACTGCTGGAGAATTACTTAACACCATCGCCAACTCATCCATCTCCCCTACTAGGGAACCCTATACCGAATTTGCCCAAATGGTGGGTATCAAGAGAAACCCTACCGCCAAAAAATTAGATCAGAAAGGAGCGCCCGAGTCAACGGGCATACGCACCAGGTCTGCAGCAAAGCAGACCAAACACCACTCCTCTAAAAAACATTAATGCTGAACATCCTATCCTGGAATATTCGTGGCCTGGCTAACAAACCAACCATGAGGCGTCATTCTAGCCTCAACAAAATCCACAAGATCGATATCCTGATCATCATTGAAACTAAAATCCCTCCCAAGAAAATTAAGGCCATTAAGTTGCAGTTAGGCTTTAAATTTGCCATTGCAGGCAGACATGACATCTGGATTCTCTGTTCGTCGGCCGTCAGAATCGGAGTCATACAGGACTTGAGACAGGCTCTCTCTTGCTGGGTGGAATACCCTCTTATTCCCAAGCGGGCCCTCCTGTCAGCGGTTCATGGCAGCTGTGACATAGGAGAACGCAAGCAGCTCTGGAGCGAACTCGTTGCCCTTCAACGCAGCCACCGCAATACTCCTTGTCTCTGCATTGGAGATTTTAATGCTATCACCTGCAGAGAGGAGAAAACTGGCGGTCGACCTCCGCCCCACTTGGCCATGCTGGACTTCAACAACTTCATTTTCAACGCACATCTACAACCCCTTCAGTTCTCTGGCAGTGCCTTCACACGGTGCAACATGCAGGAAGGCGACCGACGGCAATACTCTCGGCTTGATAGAGCTCTCTCCAACGCCCTTTGGCAAGATACCGGGATCTCATCCAAACTTTATCATCTCAACACCACCGAATCTGATCACGCCCCTCTGCTGGTTGAAGTTAAAAGCAATTCGGCCAGGACCAAAAAAAACTTCTGCTTCCTTCACTTCTGGACCACTCACCCCCAGTTCAAGTGCGTGGTTGATGAGGCCTGGGCCAAAGAGGAATCCAACGACCCCCTAATTCGCGTCGCCAACAAGCTCAAGACCACGCGACAGGCTCTTTCGGCTTGGAGTAAACAGGCGTTCAGGGACATTTTTTAGGCGGTCCGGATTGCCGAGGATGATGTCACTCGCGCCGAAGCTCTGGTCGTGACTAACCGATCGCCGGAGGCTAGAGCGGCTCTGAACCTTACCAAAGCCATCCTCAAATTCTGGGTGAAGGTTGAGACTGACTTTTGGAAAAAAAAAGCGAGGCTTAAATGGGACAGTGAGGGGGACAAAAAATCGAGCTACTTCCACGCTTGTGTCAACGGCCGCAGACAGAAACTCACCCTACATCAGATTGCTGATGACTCAGGCAATATTTTTATCGACCAACGCAGCATCCAAAGGGAAGCTGCCAACTTCTATTCCAAACTGTTCACCAAAGAGACGGTCCACAGAGACAACTTCCTCCTGGCTGAGATCCCCCACCTTATCGACGACACCGACAACAACCAGCTGGAACTTCTTCCATCCGAATAAGAAGTGAAAGAAGCGGTTTGGGCTCTTGATGCTCATAGCGTGTCGGGCCCAGACGGATTTACGGGAACATTCTTCAGGGTCTGCTGGGATATCATCAAGAAAGACATTCATGAGGCGGTTACGACATTCTTCCAAGGAGCGACTTACCCCAGAACCATTTTGAGCGCCAACCTAATCCTTATCCCTAAAAAAGATAATCCAGAGACTTTTCGGGACTTTCGGCCCATCAGCCTCTGTACCTTCACCAACAAGATCATTTCCAAAATCATCGCCTCGCGTATGTCAGAGATTCTTCCCAAGATTATTTCTGAGGAGCAGAGTGGCTTCGTCAAGGGCAGAAACATTCAGGATAATATTATGCTGGCTCACGAGTTAATTACATGCATGAGACTCCCGGCGAGGGGGGGAACATCGCCATCAAACTGGACATAGAGAAATCGTATGATAGACTTGACTGGCAATTCATGATCTGGGTTTTCAGGGCCTTCGGATTCTCGAAAACATGGACCAACATCGTTTGGAGATCGATTAGCAACTCATGGTTCTCCACGGTGATCAATGGCCAACCGAACAGCTACTTCAAATCCAGCCGCGGTGTAAGGCAAGGAGACCCCTTATCGTCCACTATCTTCATCATCGCAGCCGACGCTCTGAGCAGACAGCTGAACAGCATGACCAGAACCCCGAACTTCCAATATTTTCATATGGTCAGCGGGTGCCCTATCATTACTCATCTGGCCTATGATGACGACATTCTTATCTTCTCCTCTGGAGAAGTTGGGTCGGTGGAGGTGGTCTACAACTCGCTCATGAAATTGTAGCTCCCCTTCCCGGAAATTTTTAAAATATTTTTTATTTTATTTATTTATTATTATTGGATGTCGAATAAAAGTTATACAACTATATATATTCATATTTATATAAATAAAGCTCTAGACAGACAGATATATATATATATATGTATAGAGAGAGAAATGTATATATATATATCATATATATAGGTATCAATATATAGAAATATATTTTGAAATATAGAAAGTGTATATACGAGTATATACATGTGTGTATATATAAATATACGTATAGTATGTATGTGTATACGTGTGTATATAGAAATACGTATATATATATATATATAGATAGATATATAAATATCGTGTATATGTGTATGTATGTATATATATATATATATATATATATATATATATATATATATATATATATATATATATATATATATATATATATATATATATATATATATAATGGGTGTAAATACGTACACAACAAACACTCTGCCCTCCACATATGACTTGTACCACTGCCTAAAGCAACAAGTGCATGGTGATGGCCTCTGTTATTATTATGATTATATAAGTATAGCAGTGAATTGAATGGAATTGAATTGAAATGAAATGAATGTTTGAATTGAATTGAATTGAAATTCAATTCAATCCCTTTCAATAAAATGGTTGCAAGTTGCTGCAACAACAAACATGCATGCAAACATACGTTCTGGCCCAATAATTGAATTCCCAATCCGAGCATCCTCTGCTAACCCACAAATAGCATTTATACTTCACTTGGTCACATAACATGGCCAACCATGTAAGCCATTTATACAAAAACTAATTGATGATCAATGAAATAAGAAAAAAAAGAATGAGATAAGCAATACCAGCCCGGCCTATATGGCCGAAAGCCAACAGAGCCCCACCCGAGTGGCCAGGCCCACAAGGCCAGCAGCTCTTAGCCTAATCCCTCAATAGCAACTAAGCCCACACCCGAGCTGGGAACCCCTCCCCTACGCGAAGAGCAGCCCGAGCTAGGCTAACCCAAACCCGACCTTTCCCTGTATACGCTCGACAGCCGCGTATATATATTCGCGAGGAAACTCGAAAACCCTAAGCCCTCAACACCTTCTCGACCGCCTGACGACCTTTCCATGACGGCGTGCGCCACCCCGACGCGGCCAGGTAACCGTCGGCCGGCCACGGGCCGAGAACGGGTCGCGCGCGCGCGAGCCAAACGGCGGGAGCAGCAGCAGTTGCAGCCTGCGAAGCTCTGTTCAAAGCCGAATTCCCGACACCACGATCCATCATTTTGTGAACTGATTGCGCAGGTATGAAGCTAACCTATAGCACTTCATTCTCCTTCAAATAGTTTTGGAAGTAGAGCGCTAGGTTGCCCAGAAAACAGATGCGAACATGACGAAAAACCATTCAAAAATTAGAACAGTTTTCTAGTCGAAACCCTCATGTTTCGAGATAGATTCTGATCAACCAGTTAGAAATTTTAGAAAACTAATTGATGAGACTTTTAGACAATATGTAGGGCTTCGAATTTCTTCTTGCGGAATTTGAATTCATCGACTGAGCGTCGAGAAATCGAATTCCAAAGTTTCCTAAAAATCTGTTTACAAAACGTTGAAATTGTTCCACACGACGTACGTCACGCCAATCGGGACGACGTGGTCGCGAACCGAAGACATCAAAAGCTGTGTAACAGCTTTATGGTCGTGTGGGCTTTGGCGGAATTCAAATTGGTCGCGTGTGCGCGACGAATTTGATACAATCCGTCGAAATTCACCGTATCGTGCTCTTTGCAAATTTCTCAATTACTTTGTGCACGCTCGTCAGATCGAGACGAAACTTGCGCCAACAGAACCGTATCGTTTTTCTGGTCCTGTATGCCAAGTTTGGCCCGATTCTGAGATCGTTGACAAAATCACCGTTTTGCGAGCCATACGGTCCTACTCAACGGGCGATTTTGTGCACGGCCCGCCGGAATCCAACTTTGGACATACGGTTGGGTTCGTATCAGAAAACTGGATCCGTAGACATATAGTTTGATGACTTTAGAAACCGTTGACTCTAGCACGCTTTTCGGTGCAAAGCGGGTCCAACGGCGGATATCGTTTTTGTCCGAAATTACCGTTTTGCCCCTGTGTCCAGAATTGGACGTAAGGACAGGCAATCCTAGCTAATTGGACTATTCTGAGATCATTGGTATTGTTTATTTCAGCTTCCGGGGATTGTTGTACGGGTTTTGACTATAGTGGCATATTGAGTGGTTTGGATCATCGGTTTCACCAGCACAGAACCACAGGCGAGTACAGTTTATTGTCTGCATTTTGATATTGATTTTTACTATATTTCATTGGTTGGTTTCATTAGTTATGTGATTATTTTTTTATTATAAATTGTTGAGTCGGGAATGAGAAGTACCAACGATGTGTGATCTGACCTTAGACCGTGTAGACCGTGTAGACCGTGTTGCATTTATTTCTTGTAGACCGTGTAGACCGTGTTACATTTATTTCTTGTAGACAGTGTAGACAGTGATTTATTTATTGCAAAGTAGACCGTGTAGACAGTGATTTATTTATTGCATTTAATCTGTGTAGTTCGTGATTATTATTCTGTAGACAATGTTTCTTTATTGCAATATTTTTTGTAGACCGTGTAACTGTAGACCGTGTAATTATAGATCGTGTAACTGTAGACCGTGTAACTTTAGACCGTGTAGACCGTGTCGCATAATTGTCCCGAGACCGATCACATATCAAAGGTACTTCTAACGGTGGAAAGTATATGAGTCTATTTATTACTATTGATTTTTCTTACGGCTTTACTGTTATTTTCAAAACTCATGATTGATGTCTAACCTTTGTTTTATAGTCATTTTCTTTATTGAGATTGCATTCAGTGGATTGTGTTCGTTCCATTCCTGACTGGAAACCAACATTTTCAGGTTAGCCGTGGATTCACTTAGCTTGGGGAGTGACGGGAATACTTGCAGACAAAGGCCTAGAGACTAGCTAGATAGTTGAGTTGTAGTCATTCATTTATTTGTACAAGTTTATATTATTCTACAAATGTAAAACTTGTAATCATTGTAAGTTAAATTAATTATGTGAATGAGCATTGTTTGTAATTTTGATCTTCATGGCCGTGACAGCGTTCTACCGCCGACACTGCGGCGTAGGCTGGCTTGGACACGTCTTGTATCCGTTTTAAAAAAAAAAGCGGGTGCGGGTCGTGACAAGTTTTTGTGGTGGCCCATGCAGGTCAGTCTTCGCAAATCATGCGAACTCATGATAGTACTTTAGTTAGTTGTACTATTGCGAGCCTGCGACTAGGAAATGCTCATTCACGAATTAGAAATTAATTTAATTTACGAGAATGACTAGGACTAGGAGTCCCTTATACAAATTCACCGATGGGTAGTCTAGGCCATGCAATGTAGATAAGGAATTATTAATTTTGATAGTTTATCAGATCCCCATAGGTACATTATTATCTCTTGATATGACGATGTAATCTAATTTGGATAGAGTATTCCCTTGATAAGACAGGACTTCATAAAATTGATGATCTAACCTTGATAGATTATTCAATTCATTCTCTTGCCTCTTTGGATATCGTCACCATATCTTAGTCTGAATTGCCGATTTAAAATCCTATTTTGCCGTAAGGGAATATTTTATAATTCCTGATTCGGTTATTCAAATGTAAATCTCGTGGTAGACTAATCCAAAAATTTTCTTCCATGGCTCGAATACACCTGAAAGAGATACCAGAATGTTTATAGTTCTTTGTCTTCAGGTTGTTCCTCCCTGTGCAATCTGTTATTTAAAGATTGTGACTGATAGGACAAATATTTATGTCTTATTTCCTAGTCAACTTGTTTGAATCTCTAAAAGCTCAGGGATTTATTTACAGATATAATTACGAGAATGTTAGTTAACTCATACTGGCAGGACAGCAGCGCACTGCCGCCATTTATTTAAATTTTGGAGACTAGGGAATCACTGCAGCCAGTAGCGCGCTGGCGAGACACGACCCCTAGAATTGAAATTAGTCTAAGAAAATATAGATTATAGAATATTTCTAAAACTATGGCTAGAGGTCCTCTTTTGACCGTAACCCATGTGCCAATATAAGGTAGAGTATCGAAAAGCATAGCACCCTGAAATCATGAATCCAAGGGTTTACCACAGCTCGAGTATACGGGCGAGGCGTAACTCTCGGTGAAATGACTTCAAACATGAATACAAGTTTGGGATACCATGGAGGATAGGACAGTGCCCTGTATGTTCTATAAGATCCGAAGCCAATAGTAGTAGAAGTTCTGTGAGTTTGGGTAGCGTGTCTCCCGATCTAGCATTCCGTGGTCCTTATGACCTATCGACGAGGATATTGTTTGACGCCAATAGGTTTACCTAGAATATAGAGTTTAGAGGTTCATAACTCATTAGTCGCCAAGGCATTATAGGTAAGAAGATAGTAGGATAACCGAGTAGCAAGAACGCCGGGTAAGGTTTGATTCTCACAAAACTCAAACTACTTGTAACTCCTTTCAAATTCTCGCGTACTTGTAATTTGACTATTTTGACCAATATTGCTATCACAGCCTAGTTTTGCAAGCTTACTCTTTATCGAGCTTGATTCAAGACATATGTTTATTGGGGACGCCCACTAACTTATTGTCTAATCAGAATCAGTGTATTATGGTCTGATCAACCATGGTGCATTTGGTTCACACTTTATTTAATTACCCTACGTGAATTGAGATATAGATGTCCCTAGGGTCTCATCCACGACTGCATTGACAATTTCTCTTGAATTATATGTTCGCCCTTGAATCACGAAATTATATATAGTAACATCTCCCTTGAATTCTTTATTGTTTTTGTCTTTCACCGATTTGGAAAGACGAAAGCTCGTGATGGTAGAGAGATACAGAGTATCCCCCATGGCTATGGTAGTTGTATACACAAATGTAGTTATCATCGGCCAGCCAGGTGACTAGAACCTTGCCTTAAGTTACTCGTCCTCTCTGCGACCCTAAACCTACTACCTTGATCTTCTAGTCATTGGAGTCCGAGAATGATTAGGACCTTCCCCTTGACCAAATGCCAACCTAGGAGACTACTTATTCTCAAGAAACCAAATGTTGTGAGTCTCAAATTATTTGCTGGAAGCTTGCCTTAACTAGTAACCCTTAAGCCTTGAACCAACCCTTCCTCAACCGAAGCCCACAGTTAGACATGAGATGAGTGGACAATAGGGTAATCATTTACCGTGACACTCATCCCGAGATTGTGTTCCAACAAATATTACTCTAATTATGTAAATTTTATTATTAAGACCTAACTAGTGTTGGAACACCACCGTCACTAGCTTAGCCAATATTATAGCTTAAATACCCTGTCATATTATGATCTACCAGTTGTCAACAGCAATACACGATCACTACAACTCTTGTGACGATATTCTGGCAGGTTGACACAAATAGAAATTCACGACTCAGTTGTTAGAAATCTTGTGCCTTAGAGTTGGTTACCCCGTCGATAACTCTTGTATACTATGGACGAGTAGGTCATTCTATCTTATCAACCATGTGTCATTGTACACACTTGTTTTTCAATTATGGAGGAACGATCATCGAATTGACTTATATCCACCGTATTCCGTGTGCCGTGCCTTATTCTTTATTAACAAGAGTCGAGGTACCATACCCGAACTTTTGGAATTCTTCTAGCCTCATTATTCCTAAAACCATATCCTAGCTTCTAAGGTGGGTAGACTGTAAGCCTCCTAAAATTTTTGGGATATACGAGGATTTTCGATTGATTAGAGTAACTTCCATAGGATGATGATTAGTGCCCATGGACTCCCACTTTCCATTTAGATCATTTTGTGTTCCCGGCCGTGTCATTTAATTTTCGGAGCACGGGACCAACTGTTATCTTCCAACAAACTTTACATGTAAGATCTAGACGAGTCCACCTTCAGCTAAGTATATCATGTCCCACTCAAACCCGTCCCCTTGTACTCTATTTTGTGCTACGACTTTCAGGTTAGAAGAACTAGTTATAACCTTTACCATAGTACCGGTATACTTTCCAACCTCCATTAGAGCCTTAACCGCGACCCCATTCCTTCGACCCAATATATGGTTGTGATCTACTCGGAGCCCCTGTGCACATGCCACTAGTGTGCCACCCAATTGAGACCTCATGTGCTACTTAAACTCAAAGTCACTGAAGGCACATTTTAGGCTTTAGGGACCTAGCTAACCAACCTGACTGGCGACTAGCTCAACCACTTGAGTTAAAGCCTATTCTAGAATATTCTACCCTAGTAGAAATAGTTTATCTTGGAATTTTGCTCAATTCATATAGATTGAGATCCAAGGTTCATCCAACCAACGAGTGAGATCCAAATAGGAAACCTATTAGGGCCCAGTAAAACTCCTCGAGACAAACCCCCGTAGATGGTCTATAAAACCAAACCAATTGAAATAGGTCCTTATACCTATTAGATAGTCTCCACCTCTTAGAACGTGAAGCCATTCGTAACCCTTACCTCGCAAAACGATTTTGTAGTGCACCTTTATCCCTTGCTCGTGTGTTTAAACAACCACGGGAAAGTTCACAATCTTGATTTCTCAAAATTTAGTCCTATTTTGGAATTGTTGTTTAGAACTTCGAGAACAGAATTTCTGTATTGCATGGATTGCAAACCCCTCTAAGAAACGAGTGTTCTTCGATTTAGCCAATTACTAGACTAGGGTAGCTCAATCTAGCAAATATGTTAATGGTTCGTAAACTTTCTTTCCACCTGCATCAAAAAAAAAAAAATTCTCTACCGTATTTGAAACTTCGTATTCATTCTCGGTTATTCTCCCTGCCTTCTTGTACCATTAATTCTCATCCCTTCCTACTCCGAGGTAACAAATGATCATGTTGTCAAGGATTTATTAGAAATTCTTAAATTATAGTATAATACTGCTTGACTATTGAATGTCTGGTTGTTTATAGATATACGAGATTATATATACCACATGTCCTAGATATTTTGGTAGAATTATTAGTCACTAGTAGCAGATTATAAGATTTTAAGTGACCCGTGTTTCAAGGGAGTAGTGTGATCTAAGGTGGGTAGAAGTCCTGGAGGCTATTTGGCTAGGAGTAGAATACAAACTATTCTGAGAAATTAAATTTGAGAAGATTGTGGTAATAGTAGATTTATTCTTTTCATTTTTATTTTGAATTTTAGGCATGCCTATGAGTTAGAATTTCGAGGACGAAATTATTTTTAAGGTGGGTAGATTTGTAGCTCCCCTTCCCAGAAATTTTTAAAATATTATTTATTTTATTTATTTTATTATTATTGGATGTCGAATAAAAGTTATACAACTATATATATTCATATTTATATAAATAAAGCTCTAGACATATATATATATATATATATATATATATATATATATATATATATATATATATATATATATATATATTATACAACTATATATATATATATATATATATATATATATATATATATATATATATATATATATATATATATATATTTTATATATATATATATATATATATATATATATATATATATATATATATATATATATATATATATATGTATAGAGAGAGAAATGTATATATATATATCATATATATATAGGTATCAATATATAAAAATATATTTTGAAATATAGAAAGTGTATATACGAGTATATACATGTGTGTATATATAAATATACGTATAGTATGTATGTGTATACGTGTGTATATAGAAATACGTATATATATATATATATATATATATATATATATATATATATATATATATATATATATATATATATATATATATATATATAGATATATAAATATCGTGTATATGTGTATGTATATATATATATAATGGGTGTAAATACGTACACAACAAACACTCTGCCCTCCACATATGACTTGTACCACTGCCTAAAGCAACAAGTGCATGGTGATGGCCTCTGTTATTATTATGATTATATAAGTATAGCAGTGAATTGAATGGAATTGAATTGAAATGAAATGAATGTTTGAATTGAATTGAATTGAAATTCAATTCAATCCCTTTCAATAAAATGGTTGCAAGTTGCTGCAACAACAAACATGCATGCAAACATACGTTCTGGCCCAATAATTGAATTTCCAATCCGAGCATCCTCTGCTAACCCACAAACAGCATTTATACTTCACTTGGTCACATAACATGGCCGACCATGTAAGCCATTTATACAAAAACTAATTGATGATCAATGAAATAAGAAAAAAAAAAGAATGAGATAAGTAACACCAGCCCGGCCTATATGGCCGAAAGCCAACAGAGCCCCACCCGAGTGGCCAGGCCCACAAGGCCAGCAGCTCTTAGCCTAATCCCTCAATTGCAACTAAGCCCACACCCGAGCTGGGAACCCCTCCCTTACGCGAAGAGCAGCCCGAGCTAGGCTAACCCAAACCCGACCTTTCCCTGTATACGCTCGACAGCCGCGTATATATATCCGCGAGGAAACTCGAAAACCCTAAGCCCTCAACAGCTTCTCGACCCCCTGACGACCTTCCCATGACGGCGCACGCCGCCCCGACGCGGCCAGGCGACCATCGGCCGGCCACGGGCCGAGAACGGGTCCCGCGCGCGTGAGCCAAACGGCGGGAGCAGCAGCAGTTGCAGCCTGCGAAGCTCTGTTCAAAGCCGAATTCCCGACACCACGATCCATCGTTTCGCGAACCGATTGTGCAGGTATGAAGCTAACCTATAGCACTTCATTCTCCTTCAAATAGTTTTGGAAGTAGAGCGCTAGATTGCCCAGAAAACAGATGCGAACATGACGAAAAACCATTCAAAAATCAGAACAGTTTTCTAGTCGAAACCCTCATGTTTCGAGATAGATTCTGATCAACCAGTTAGGAATTTTAGAAAACTAATTAATGAGACTTTTAGACAACATGTAGGGCTTCGAATCCCTTCTTGCGGAATTTGAATTCATCGACTGAGCGTCGAGAAATTGAATCCCAAAGTTTCCTAAAAATCTGTTTTCAAAACGTTGAAATTGTTCCACACGACGTACGTCACGCCAATCGGGACGACGTGGTCGCGAACCGAAGACATCGAAAGCTGCATAACAGCTTTGTGGTCATGTGGGCTTTGGCGAAATTCAAATTGGTCGCGTGTGCGCGACGAATTTGATGCGTATCCGTCGAAATTCACCGTATCGTGCTCTTTGCAAATTTCTCAATTACTTTGTGCACGCTCGTCAGATCGAGACGAAACTTGTGCCAATAGAACCGTATCATTTTTCTGGTCCTGTATGCCAAGTTTGGCCCGATTCTGAGATCGTTGACAAAATCACCGTTTTGCGGGCCCCAGGTCATACTCAACGGGCGATTTTGTGCACGGCCCGCCGGAATCCAACTTTGGACATACGGTTGGGTTCGTATCGGAAAACTAGATCCGTAGACATATAGTTTGACGACTTTAGAGACCATTGACTCTGGTACGCTTTTCGGTGCAAAGCGGGTCCAACGGCGGATATCGTTTTTGTCCGAAATTACCGTTTTGCCTCTGTGTCCAGAATTGGACGTAAGGACAGGCAATCCTAGCTAATTGGACTATTCTGAGATCATTGGTATTGTTTATTTCAGCTTTCGGGGACTGTTGTACGGGTTTTGACTATAGTGGCATATTGAGTGGTTTGGATCATCGGTTTCACCAGCACAGAACCACAGGCGAGTACAGTTTATTGTCTGCATTTCGATATTGATTTTCACTATATTTCATTGGTTGGTTTCATTAGTTATGTGATTATTTTTTTATTATAAATTGTTGAGTCGGGAATGAGAAGTACCAACGATGTGTGATCTGACCTTAGACCGTGTAGACCGTGTAGACCGTGTTGCATTTATTTCTTATAGACCGTGTAGACCATGTTACATTTATTTCTTGTAGACAGTGTAGACAGTGATTTATTTATTGCAAAGTAGACCGTGTAGACAGTGATTTATTTATTGCATTTAATCTGTGTATTTCGTGATTATTATTCTGTAGACAATGTTTCTTTATTGCAATATTTTCTGTAGACCGTGTAACTGTAGACCGTATAATTGTAGACCGTATAACTGTAGACCGTGTAACTTTAGACTGTGTAGACCGTGTCGCATAATTGTCCCGAGACCGATCACATATCAAAGGTACTTCTAACGGTGGAAAGTATATGAGTCTATTTATTACTATTGATTTTTCTTACGGCTTTACTGTTATTTTCAAAACTCATGATTGGTATCTAACCTTTGTTTTATAGTCATTTTCTTTATTGAGATTGCATTCAGTGGATTGTGCTCGTTCCATTCCTGACTGGAAACCAACATTTTCAGGTTAGCCGTGGATTCACTTAGCTTGGGGAGTGACGGGAATACTTACAGACAAAGGCCTAGAGACTAGCTAGATAGTTGAGTTGTAGTCATTCATTTATTTGTACAAGTTTATATTATTCTACAAATGTAAAACTTGTAATCATTGTAAGTTAAATTAATTATGTGAATGAGCATTGTTTGTGATTTTGATCTTCATGGCCGTGACAGCGTTCTACCGCCGACACTGCGGCGTAGGCTGGCTTGGACACGTCTCGTATCCGTTTAAAAAAAAACGGGTACGGGTCGTGACAGAAATACTCTAGATGCTCTGGTCAAAAGGTTAACCCCGCTAAGAGTGTCATATACGCCCACCACAACATCAAGAGAGAGCATGCTATCAACCTATCCAACATCACCTCTTTCTCAGTCGAACAACCCCCTTTCAAATACCTTGGGTGCCCTCTCGTGTACGGGAGATCGAACGCCGCCATTTTTGATGAGCCGATTACCAAGATCAGAAAAAAAATACTCGAGGGGTGGCATAACGCTACCTTATCCCCAGGCGGCAAGATGATTCTCATCAAGCACGTGCTCACCTCTATCCTTATCTATACCCTTGTTGCCTGCTCCCCTCCCAAGAAAGTGCTCGCTTCGCTGGAAAGCATCTTCAGCGATTTCTTTTGGGGTCACAGTGACGGACACGACAAACATCACTAGGCCAGTTGGGATTCTATGGCTAGGCCCACGGAAGACGGAGGTCTGGGCTTCTCCAAACTATTCCACATTGTAGATGCCATCTCTATGAAGCTGTGGTGGAAGCTTCGCATGAGTTAGAATTTATGGGCCAAATTCATGAAAGCCAGGTACTTCAAGCATATTCACCCTGCACAGGCCATCTCTAATTGCAGATCATCTGCCGCCTGGCGACGGATTCTCGTGGGGCGATCCCTCGCCGAACCGATAATCAAACTCCAACTGGGTAATAGAGAAGCCCTGACTTTCCTGGAACGTTGGACGGGGGATACCGTGCTCAACAATCTTATGGCGGGTCCGGGGAACAGCAGGATCAAGGACCTGTAGGATTTTACTAGTAATGATTGGAATTGGAGCCTGATGAGAGAGTGGGCTGGAGATGAGGCAGAAGAACGCATCTGTAGCAATAACCTTAAACTGGATGATGAGCCTGATGTGCTGAGGTGGTCGGCCGAACCTTCTGGATACTTTTCGGTGAGGTCGGCTAGAAGCGTGGTACGTGTCGTGGGGACGCCTGTACCTATCATCGCCGCATTTTGGCAGACCTGCATCCCAAAAAAGTGGTCTTTCCTTCTCTGGAGAGCCTTCCGCAAGAAGTTGCCTACCGATGACACCCTCAACATCATCGGGTTTAGCCTTGCATCCGCATGTACTTGTTGCACGGAGCGTAAGAATGAATCCATCGATCATATCTTCTGTCAGGGGGGCTCGCGATTCAGGTTTGGAGGGCCCTCTCGCATCGGTGTGGGCAGACCCAGAGGAGTGGGTGCTTTAACGATCTCCTGGTTTGCTGGGCCGATGCTTCCCACGGCCATCAGATCGTCGCAGCGGCGGCTACCTGGGTCTTATGGAAGAATCGGAATAAGGCCAGGTACAAAGGTCATCAGTACTTCGGAGTCCAGCTCATTCGGGAGACCCTTCGTCAGTGTCGAAAGATCAGAACCATATGCTCACATGTTCAGGAGCCCTTCTGGGACGCTATCCTCTATTAGCCCCTCATTTCATTTCTTTTTGGGTTGTTTACTTTTTGGCTCCGGCTGTTTCTGGCTGGTAGCTTACTTGTAAAGGCTTCGGCATTTTGCGCCTTTTATGAATAATATGGGATTTTTTAATATATATATATATATATATATATATATATATATATATATATATATATATAATACTTCACTAAAAATATAAATAAATTAAAAATCCTAAAATTCCAAAAATATTTGAATAAATATTTTGTACACTTCACTTATTTGAGAATAACATAACTATTAAATAAAAATCAAATACAAAGCTATTAAAAATCTAAATACTATAATTTAAAAATAAATATAATAAAAAAAATAAAGTCTTAAAAAGAATTTTGGGGGGTTTCATCCTATCCAACTTATAAAAATTTTGTCCTTAAAATTAAAATAATCTTAATATCAAAGAACAACGAGATTATTACGAAGAGAGAGTAAGTACGTCCAATCGTATCCCGGTTTTCGAAAACATGGAGGAGGTAGTCATAAAAGGAATCTAATTTGACGCCATATTCTACAAGATAGGGTATCCTTGGTTCAAGACCCTACCCAACTTAAAGAAGTTGGCTAACCGTGAAAATCATAATTACAAGGCTTCTAGATAGGACAGTTTCTAAAGAGAGGCACGAGAATATTGGACACTTCTGACCGCAGTCATGAATTCTAAGTGAGTCTTGATATTGCCATGACGTTCTTGGTCAATAACTTCTATAGGAGGATTGCTACAATCTAACATCATTCCTATCGGCCATGCTTTTAACACAATGATAGGAATCTCTTGTTCGAATATAACTAGAACGTGTCAGTTCAAAGAAATTTTAGCCTTCGCCTAACATGGGTAACTAAGAGATGAGAGTCTATAATAAACGCAGAAAACCTTTCTAGAGAATTAGCCTTGAAAACAAGGCATGATTAGGTAGGCGTTTGGAATCTTTTTAAGTCATAATGACTAGTGTGTGCGGGTTGGTGTTTGGTGTCGTGTAGGAGGCATGTGCTTGTTTGAGTGGAATGTAAATGTCATGGGTGTTACGCCCCGATCCTGCTAGGGTTGTTCGTCCTTGCTTTGATCCCTGTGGGATCGTTTTTCCTCGCTAAGGCGTGATGTCGTGCAAGCCTGAGTTACGCATGCACAAGGCCAGTACCTGTATAATACAACTAGACAAGACAAAATACACGCACACAACATATTTAATTGCAAAAAATCAAATATTGGACACATAGAATTGAAATAGAAATACTTCTTTTTATTGATAACTTGATAGGAATACAAGTACAATGCTTTGCGACTCAGAATGCCATAGCTTGGCTTACATATTTCTCTTTTGAAAACTCTCGTTAAAAATAGCCACAATACCCATACATCACATCCCTTTATTACATACTCGAAATGTAAAGACACCTTCAAAGGAAAAACTTGTAACTTGACTTGAAATGAAAATAGCTTCGAGGCGATCCATAAGCTCTACAGAGCTGGACGAGCTTTTAGCGCATTACCTGAAATTCTCCTATTCCTTGCTATCTGAAATGATGTCCACAATGCGGGTCAGTACACATCATGTACTGGCGAGCGGCTTTTGGTCGAACTCACATAAATCTGTACTAAGTAGACTGTGAAGCTAGCATACATTTATTATGAGGTCTTTCTACTTGTCTAGGTTCTTTTTAACAATTCATAAGAAGCATAAACAGTAGAAAACACTTGCACAATAAATTTTACCCATCGTCGACAGTCATCCCTGCACAAGACAAGGATTAGCACAATTTGCATATGTATATGTAAAGCAAACTATTCGTCTCTTTATTCAGTGTTAGATTTTGTAATAAGAATCTGTTCATATGCATGCACCTAACTATATGGTGGTCCATGGGTCCATTCCCATGATTAGCCACTGAGACTAATGGTTCAGCTCGTCGCTAATAGACACAACACCTCATATTCGCGAGGTCTAGCATTTACCTCAGGGTGCTATGACAATCTCTCCTAGGTTGATCGATCCACCGTGCCCTAGGAAACGTCAAAAGACTATTACTTTGTGCACAAGTTGATCGAGACCGATGCATGAACTATTTATTCTATCATATAAGACTTAGTAGTGCAACAGGTAGCAACATGTTCATTTCGTGCCTTATTTATTCGATCATTCATTAGCATTCAGTTCTCGATCAGTCAGTCATTAACATTCATTCTCTTTTGATTCAACCTGTATAAGTACTTCTATACACGTCTAACAGTTAAGCATTCTCGTAAGGAAACATGTAACCATTTATTTGAATAGATAAAGCAGCACTCATAAGACTTAACATACGATTCATTTCTTATTCTTATCTTTTGTTGTTATGGTATCATTGATCAGAGGGATGCAACAAAAGAGTGGACTAGAGATCATTTTTATTAGGGCATGGATATAAATGTTAGCCCGGTTAAAGCAACTCACCAAAAAGAATCTTGTTCGAGAGAAGGAGGGACTTCACAAGCCGTTCACGCTCTCCTAAGCGTCCTACATTGGCACCAACATTTGATTAGCATACTTCGTCTCTTTCTCTCAAGATTCGGAATGAATGCGAAATGCGATGAAAGCGAACAATGAAAACCAATCATCGAAAACGCATTCATCAAAACCAAGCAGCGAAAGAAAATATCCAACGAAAACTCTTGGATTCATTTCAATAGAAGTCGATCCATTAGTTGGAAAGGTTCCTTGTATTTCATCCGTGATCAATCGATACCGACAAAAGTTTTCCCAAATACTCAGTTCAAGACTGAGCTAGCAAGCCATAGGTATTACATAGTGGACCGCGAGGAGCGCGGCACTACAATGGGTGTGGTGTGTCTTGCATGGATCATGGGTATTCAGTTTGTTTAAGGGAATGAGTTGACAATGCATGGTTAAAATCAAGTGGAACAAAAATGGCATCTATGGTTTGTTATAAAGAAGAATATGTCATACATGTGGTGTATTTGAAATGGAGCACATGAAGGTGTATTTGTGTGGGACATGTATGTCATGTGTGTAACTTGACTGGTCTAGTTCGTGAGTATGAAATTTGTTGGAAGGAAAAGACTAGTGTTGTGCTTCAAATATCAAAGTCACGGTAGAGGTCATCAGATGATACGGATAGGAGTGGATGTTATGAACCACTATTTTATTAGTTCAATTGGAACCAGTCTATCCCAATCATTTGCTAATTCAAGAAACCCTATGTTCTTATAGAGGCTTGGAATCTATACACCTCAGAAATTTTGTTCTTGATTTAAACTAAGACACGATTCTATGATAGAATGGATTTGAAGAATCAAGGTTGCGATCTTTTACCGCAGTTATCTAAACGCACAAACAAAGGGATATAAAATACAATACGAAGATCATGTCACAACTTCCAAACAAATGGAAAGGACGGTTACGGATGACATCTCATTCTAAGATATAGAGTACACTAAGTTCATGGTTCTACCCAACTTACAGAAATTGGTTAATCATGGAAAGCACAGTAATAGGACTTCTATGAATGTCAAATTTCAAGGAGATGTATGAGAATATGTGGTACTACTGATCGTAGTCATGGACTCTAAAGGAAGTCTAGGTATTACTTATTTAACATTGCTCATATATTGACCATGTTTCATCAAGGCAGTAGGAGAGGTGTAATCTCCGTTAATCGAATTTTTGAATTTTTTTGAATTTTTATACTTTTCTATTTTTTGAACTGCTTTTCTAAAAATGTTTGAAAACATAAATGTTGATATGAACGCATTTTCGATCGTGAAATCGTAATTTTGATTAAATCTTTTGAATTAGAGAAATCGTACTATATAAATTTTTGTCCTAAAATAAAATTCTTGTCCCCTTTCTAAAATCTTTTATATATATATAAATATTCTTATAAGAAATAATTTGAAGAAAAAAAATATTTTAAATATATACTTTATCTATTGTGAAATATTATTTCAAAATCTTATAGTTGAAATGATTTGAATTATTTCCTCGTATCGGATTAGACCATTTTGGTTCTAATCCTAGCCTACTAAGCCTAGGCTTGGATTGAGGGCTACTGTGAATGGATAGTAGCTAAATAGTGATTAGCTAATAACTAAATAACTAGTTATTAATATCTAATTTATAAATAGCTAGTGAGTATTTAGTATTAATTAATAAATACCAATAAGGTTAGTACTTAACAGTTAGTGTTAGTTTTCCACTAAATTTCTAATTTCTATTACAATTACATTTTCCTTTAGGGTTTTCCCTACCTACCCTATAAATTACACATTTCCCAATGTTCCAACGAATTCCCTACACACAACCCTAGGAAAGAAACCTAGCAGCCGCCAAGAGGCCTGCCAACAACTCCAGCCGACCATCCCGTTCCACCACTCGTCGTCACCACCACCTTGGTTGTTGTCTCCTGGCCAGTCCCGACCAAATCCAGCCATCTCCTCGGCCATTGCCGGAGCTCCGCTCGATCGTCCCCCATTCCAGCTATCTCCCCACAATACCACGCTCGGCTAGTATCCCAGGGCCACCATTAATCCCGACCCCACCTAGCCCGTCCTCGCCTACACCACTGGCACCCCTGTCGACACACACCCATCACCACCATTCTTTCCCAGGTTCGGCCAACTCCGCACCACCGCGGGCGTCCCACACCTTCACCACCAAAAACCACCACAAGAGACAGAAAGGGAGAGAGACCCAACCTGGGATCCACCGCCGACCCTCCAACACCATTCGCTGGACGCGCCTCCTCGACGAGCACGAGTCCGCCGCTCCATCGTGGATCAGTCGAGCCCGGCTGAGTCGTACGCCCCTGCAGCGACTATGGCTCCACCTTCGTTTAGCGACCGTCGCCCCCACCGGCGCTGCTCCACCGATAACCCGTGTAAGCCTTTTCGTCCCCCTCTTCCTCCTCTCTGATTAATTGAGAATTTGGGAGAGAGAGTTGTTGAATTGAAACCCCCTTTTTATTTTAGAAGTTAGAAGAGCAGCAGCAGCATCAAGCCTTCCTTGCAATACTTTATAATTTGGTTTTTTCTATATTATTGATTTGGTTTGAGTTATAATATAACTTATATTTATTATTATTATTAGAGAATGGTTTTATTAAATAAAATCTGTCATTGATTAATCCTTCATTAATTTGATCTTTTCATTAATTAGATCATTAGGGTTAGGGTTGCAAGTTAGCTTTATGGGCCAGAACCCTAGCTCTGATGGTATGGGCTTTGTGCCTATACATTTTTTATACATGTATATAATATACGTAATTGTGTACGTATACGCATATATATATATATATATATATATATATATATATATATATATATATATATATATATATATATATATATATATGATTTATATTTAGCTAATATATATATATATATGTACTTCTAAGTTTTTGATTATATTTAGCTAATATAAAGAAATGGGTTCAAACTTTTAGGGTCTTGGTTATAGTTCTATATATGTATATTGGTGTACGTATTTTCTAAATACTGTATATTGGAGTATGGTGTGTAAATATATTATATGTATATAATGTATATGCATTACACTTTTATTTTTGTTATTATTATTAGTGTTGTTTATCTGGAAAATTATATAAAATATAAATAATATTTCTAAAATGTTATTATTAGTTTCAACCTAAATTATATTGTGGAAACTTTGATACAAAAATGATTTTTTGGTTTATCTAAAAAGATAGTTGATATGGTTTCAAAATATTATGAATGCTTTTGTTTATACGTTTTCGGTCACATTTTTTTCCTTAAAAGCCAATTGCGACTATTATAATCATTTTTTATTTCTTAATCTGATTATCGTACCAAACTCCGATTTTGGACTCCTATATACCAAACTAGGCTATTTGGACTATTCTAAACTCAATGGAACTACCTGTGCCATCGTTTGGGACCATCTTGTGGAGTATAGCATCGAACCTATCTCGTGTCGACACGTTCATGTCGTGCACGTCGACTCCAACCAAATCAAGGCGAGTACATTCTCTGTTAATTTTCTATTTATGTTATTTTCTATGTTTCGTGTATTTAGTGTAGATATCCTTGATTTCTTGACACGTTGGTCACACGGATTGATATTGTCTGGATCCCGTCATGTGTTGTTATTTCTTGTATGTCTTGGTATATTTTGTGCAAGTCTTGTCCTTGTTCTTGTGCATTGTATAGACACGGTTCCTGCGAAGTCTTGCGACCTTCTCAGAGAATTCGTGTCATAACGTGTCATGATTGGATCTACTGTATCAGTCATGGACGGGGAGTATTTGTTGGTGCTTTCTTTACATGGAGAGAGCTTGCTCTCAACATGCCTTATAAAATTTTAGTCCCACATCGGAAATGCACCATGAGTTATCTCAACATATATACTTGGTTGTGTTGTTGAGAGATGCACATGGGGTGGTGACCCTAAGGAGGGAACCATGTGGATGATTTTACTAGGAGGTAAGAATAAGGCTCCAAGGATTAAGCATTAATACTTTTGTCATTCTCTTGGATTAATTCCATTTGGAGCTAAGCCCCAAAGGGGCTTAGCGACTCGGACTCGGACTCGGGCTCGGGCTCGGACTCGAACTCGGGCTCATGGGCTCATGGACACGCACCAGGCTGACTGTGCAGACTACAAGTCAGTTATGGAAAGACTGATTCAATGCGATTAATTCAGATCCACTTTTTGTGGGATTTAATTCAATCTTTCCATAAGATTTGAATTAATTTCGTTGCCATCTTTGTGGGATTTAATTCAATCTTTCCATAAGATTTGAATTAATTTTATTGCTATCTTTGTGGGATTTAATTCAATCTTTCCATAACTGAAAAGGCGGTTAGGGTTTCCACCCTCTCTATATATATACTCTCTTCTGGCCTCCTTTGTGATGTACTACGAATTTTATAAGTCAGAAAAGAGAGAGAAAGAGAGGGAATTGCTGCCGCCATTGCAAGTCCATCCGAGGATTCAGAACAGAGGTGACTTCGAGCGTTCCACAAGTTCTTCAACTTGTTGGTTCCTGGAAGCAATTCGTGTGGGGCGAATCTTGCTTTGAGCAACGGTGTTTTGACACCCCAATAACTTTTCTTCATCTCATCTTTTTCTACATTATTGTAACTCGTTCTCTCCCAATTGCAACACGTTTGCAAGGAAGAACGAGAGATCTTATCTTCTCTATTTCCCTTTCTCATATTGTAATCTGGCTATTTGGTTTTTTGCATCATCGTAGATCTTGAGTTTGATCACTGCAAAGTTTTTTGTGTGACATCTCAGATCTCGATTGCATCAGTTTTCCATCTTTGGTCAAGCCCCGGGACTAACAATCTCAAAGCAAGATCCTTGTAGATGAAAAATATTAATGCTTCGCTCGTCCAATCGGACTACGGAAAGTTGGAAAAGTTCGATGGAGAGCATTATCAAGTTTGGAAGAGGAAGATTTATCTAACTCTTCAACTCAAAGACGTTGATCATGTACTGTTGGAGGAAGAACCTTCTGTTCCAGACACTGGGTCTAATGTCGCAATCAATGCGGCTACCAAACTCCAGGCCAAATGGAGAATGGAAAATAACATCTGCAGGCTTCTCATCCTGAATGCTATGGAGGATTCCCTGGCAGAATCCTACTCGAAGAAGGAATTTGCCAGAGACATATGGGAGTCTGTGGAAAAACTGTATGAAGAAGACAGGAATAGGAGCAAGATGTTTGTGGTTAAAAAATATCATAAATTGCTCTTGGAGGACGAGAAGTCCATGTTGCCACAGGTGAAGGAATTTCTGAAGCTGCGTCAGAAACTGGAAGACGAAGAGATACCCCTTCCCGACAAGTTTGTCGTTGGAGGGATCGTCTCAAAACTTCCTACTGGATGGAGTACCTTCTATGCAAGGATGCTCAGAAATAAGCTAGACATTAGCTTGGGAGATCTACTTCAAGAGATCCATGTTGAGGATGAGATGCGTTCCCAACAGAAGATGGATACTCTGTCCAAACAGTTGGCTAAGGCCAATCTAGTGCAGACGATAGATCCTAAGGGGAAGTAGGTGGCTTCTCACAAGAAGAAGGACTTCACCAATCTAAAAGTGAAGGGTCCTTCATTCAAGCAACAGAAGTCCAAGTCCCAAGTGACTTGTTTCAATTGTGGCAAGAAAGGCCACTACAAGAGTGAATGCAGATCCAAGCCTAAACAATCAGAGAAAGGTGAGCCTAGTAAGGTTTTATTGGTGTCTAACATTGTTGCTATGATCGCACAGGTCACAACTGTGGGGGTTGACTCTGACTGGTGGATAGACACTGGTGCGACTTGTCATGTCTGTTTTGGCAAGGAATGGTTCGTCACGTACCAGTCGATATCTGGAAGGTTGTCATGGCGAACCAGGCCCAAGCTGAAGTTCTGGGGATCGGGACTGTGGAGCTGAAACTCACTTCTGGGAACAGTCTGACGCTTTAAGGTGTGAAGCATGTTCCGGTGATTGCCAAGAACCTGATCTCTGGGAGCCTGCTCTGCAACGCAGACTTAAGGATAGACATCAATGCTGGTCAGATGGTGATGTCCAAGAAGGAAACATACTTCGGAAAGGCTTATCAAACCGAAGGAATGTTTAAAATTCAGCTTATCAACCAGTTTGATGACATTAATGCAGTTGCATTTTCTGATTATTCTCTTGAGTTGTGGCATAATAGACTAGGACATGTTCATTGTAAAAAAATTAACAAAATGTCTAGTCTAGGACTTATCTCCAAATGTGGGGGTAAGGTGGAGAAGTGTGAAGTATGTGCTCAGACGAAGATTACAAGGAAACCCTTTCATTGGGTTAATCGAAGCACAGATCTTCTGGAGTTAGTACACTTCGATATCTGTGACTTCAAACATTTCTCTACGAAGGCCGGGATGAAGTATTTCATAACCTTCATCGACGACTTCTCAAAATATGCGTTCATCTACTTGCTCAAGAGTAAAGATGAAGCTTTCGAGAAGTTCAGAGAGTTCAGGGCCGAAGCTGAACGGCAGACTGGACAACAACTAAAGAGGTTGAGAAGTGATCGAGGTGGGGAGTACAGGTCTCATGACTTCGCATCATTCTGCAAAGAACATGGAATCATATGCGAGACTACTGCTCCATATTCTCCTCAATCCAACGGAGTAGCAGAGAGGAAGAACCGAACAATAACAGAAATAATAAATTCAATACTGCTTACTGCAGGTCTTCCAAAATGCTACTGGGGAGAAGCTGCATTAACGGCCACTTTCATTCTGAATAGAGTGCCATATACAACTTCGGACGTAACTCTTCATGAACTCTGGTTCAAAGTCAGACCAAACTTGAATGTCATTCGAGTGTGGGGGTGTCTGGCGTATGTGAAGCTTCCAGATCTGAAGATTCAGAAGCTGGAGACAAGGACTACGAAGGCGATCTTCTTGGGGTATGCCGAGAAGAGTGATGCTCGTAGATTTTTTGATATTGAGTCAAATCATATCATCGAATCTCGCGATGCTGAATACTTTGAAGACAAGTTTGTAAAAGACAAAAACATTATTCTTTCGGACATTCCAGAAAATGATGTAGGTGCAAATGAGACTGAAATCTCATATGGGCCAGTAGTCCAAGAAGAAGCTGTTGTTGATGAAACAACTCTTGTACCAGAACTCGCAGAGCCGTTAGCAAAGCGAGCGAGGAGACCTAAAGACTTCGGAGATGACTTTGTCACCTATCATGTGGAAGCAGATCCGCTTACCTATGATGAGGCGATGAAGACCAGAGATGTTATCTTCTGGAAGGAGGCAGTGAATGACGAGTTTGACTCTATCACCTCCAATAATACATGGGTGTTGGTAGATCTACCTGAAGGAGAAAAGTCCATCGGATGTAAATGGATCTTCAAGAAGAAGATGAAGGCAGATGGAACTATTGACAAGTTCAAGGCCAGGCTGGTAGCCAAGGGATTTTCTCAGAAACAGGGGATAGACTACTTTGATACGTACGCTCCAGTAGCTCGGATGACCACCATCAGGATGTTAATCGCTCTAGCAGCCATACATAAATTGGTGATATATCAGATGGATGTAAAGACAGCATTCCTGAATGGGGAGCTGACCGAAGAGATTTACATGTAACAGCCAGATGGATTTGTCGTCAAAGGTCTTGAAGACAAAGTCTGCAAGTTGGTGAAATCATTATATGGTTTGAAGCAAGCTCCCAAGATGTGGCATGAGAAGTTTGACAAAGTTATTAGGTCAAACGGCTACAGAGTCAGCGAGACGGACAAATGTGTTTACACAAAGTTTGCTGATGGAAGAGGAGTCATCATTTGTCTGTACGTGGATGACATGCTAATCCTAGAGACGGATATAGGCTGTGTCACGGAGACAAAGAAGTTCCTCTCAACCAAGTTCAGTATGAAGGACTTGGGGGATGCAGATGTCATCTTGGGCATAAAGATCATCCGGACAGACACTGGAGTAGCGCTGTCACAATCTCACTACATTGAGAAGATGCTCACACGCTATGGGTATAAGGATCTTCCAGGGATCGATACGCCATACATGTGTGATCAGAAGCTGAAGCCAAACTCGAGGGAAAGCGTCAGGCAGCTGGAGTATTCTAGCATTATCGAAAGTTTAATGTACGCAACCACTGCCACAAGGCCTGACATAGCTTTCGCCATGGGAATGCTGAGTCGGTTCACAAGCAACCCAGGAGTTGAGCACTGGAAAGCTGTGAAGCGGGTGATGAGATATCTCAAGAAGACTCAGACATATGCACTGCTCTACAACGGATATCCGACAGTAGTAGAAGGCTTCAGTGATGCTAGCTGGTGTTCAGAGGTGGAAAGCGAGAGATCCACAGGTGGATATGTCTTTTCCTTGGGTAGAGCTGCTATATCGTGGAAGTCGAAGAAGCAGACTATACTCTCTCGTTCCTCCATGGAATCTGAATTCTATGCACTTGAAACTGTAGCAGATGAAGCAGAATAGATTCGGGAGCTCATGTATGATCTTCCAGTGGTTGGGGCTCAGATACCGGTGATACCGATATACTGTGACAACCAGGCGACTACGGCGGTGGCATCAAATGACTTTTTCAACGGAAAGAAGAGGACTGTGCGGTTGAAGCACAGGGCAGTACACGATCTTATCAAAAGAGGTGTAATTACAGTGATTAATGTTCGGAGTCAGGAGAACCTGGCAGATCCATTCACAAAGGGCCTCAAGCGCCAGTTGGTCGATGACACAGCTTGTAAAATGGGCTTGAAGGCATTCTGATAGTGTGTCTTTGTAATCCTACCATAAAGTTTTATGCTATTAGTTCAAAGAGAAATCTACTAGGCATCTAACTTTTGGTTCAAAGGAGGTTTACTGACTGGAAAACTATCAGGTAACAGTGGGTACTTGTTCTCTGGAACATGGAAGGGATACGAACCCATAACCACTGTTGTCTACTATATATTTTCTGCAAAAAAATAGATCCTGTGGAAGGTTGGCTTAAACGCCTTAATGAGTTCTTAGGCAGAGTGAATGCCTGGTATGCTTTACAGGAAGCACGGTAGAGCAGTACTACAAGGAGTAAAACTCCATGCTACAGTAGGGTGACTCCACCATGAGGTTCCCAGGTCTGGGGTAATGCCTCGGCCTTGCAAGCCATATCGTTGCGGCATAACACCGCAAGGAAGCCTTAGGTTTCATGCTGAGTAGATTGGCACTACAAAGAGGCTGAGACCTCATGCTACAGTAGTATGACACTACGATGAGGTTCCCAGGTAGGGGTAATGCCTCGGCTTCAGGCCATGTCATAGCGGCGTAGCACCGCAAGGAAGCGCAAGGCTTCATGCCATGTCTCTTTAATAAAGAACTCACCTATAGTGTATGGAAAGAGATATCAGGCCGTCTCTTGAGGGTAAACTTGTAGACGCCCAAAATTATACACTGAAACCAGGCTGGCACAGGGCCTTTAATGTGCATCCAGAAGCACACGTAACTACACTTTGTGAGTGGAAAGAATTACAATTGTGGTGCAGAATTCAAGGCGTAGTCCATTCTTGTATCACATTGTTATTTAACCCATGCGGGAAGATTCAAGTCGTCAGCAACATCTATCCTAATGCAAAATGGACAGTTACTGTAGGGAACGCTCAACCCTGGACACATATATATGTTGTGATATGTGGGGGATTGTTGGTGCTTTCTTTACATGGAGAGAGCTTGCTCTCAACATGCCTTGTAAAAGTTTAGTCCCACATCGGAAATGCACCATGAGTTATCTCAACATATATACTTGGTTGTGTTGTTGAGAGATGCACATGGGGTGGTGACCCTAAGGAGGGAACCATGTGGGTGATTTTACTAGGAGGTAAGAATAAGGCTCCAAGGATTAAGCATTAATGCTTTTGTCATTCTCTTGGATTAATTCCATTTGGAGCTAAGCCCCAAAGGGGCTTAGCGACTCAGACTCGGGCTCGGGCTCGGGCTCGGACTTGGACTCGGGCTCATGGGCTCATGGACTGGCACCAGGCTGACTGTGCAGACTACAAGTCAGTTATGGAAAGACTGATTCAATGTGATTAATTCAGATCCACTTTTTGTGGGATTTAATTCAATCTTTCCATAAGATTTGAATTAATTTCGTTGCCATCTTTGTGGGATTTAATTCAATCTTTCCATAAGATTTGAATTAATTTCACTGCTATATTTGTGGGATTTAATTCAATCTTTCCATAACTGAAAAGGCGGTTAGGGTTTCCACCCTCTCTATATATATACTCTCTTCTGGCCTCCTTTGTGATGTACTACAAATTTTATAAGTCAGAAAAGAGAGAGAAAGAGAGGGAGTTGCTGCCGCCATTGCAAGTCCATCCGAGGAGTAAGAATAGAGGTGACTTCGAGCGTTCCACAAGTTCTTCAACTTGCTGGTTCCTGGAAGCAATTCGTGTAGGGCGAATCTTGCTTTGAGCAACGGTGTTTTGATACCCCAGCAACTTTTTTTCATCTCATCTTTTTCTACATTATTGTAACTCGTTCTGTCCCAATTGTAACACGTTTGCAAGGAAGAACGAGAGATCTTCTCTTCTCTATTTTCCTCCTTCATATTGTAATCTAGCTATTTGGTTTTTTGCATCATCGTAGATCTTGAGTTTGATCACTGCAAAGTTTTTTGTGTGACATCTCAGATCTCGATTGCATCAGTTTTCCATCTTTGGTCAAGCCCCGGGACTAACAGTATTAGTGTAGATGTGTGGTCAATACCCTCCTTGTGCAAGTATTGTTTCTTGTGAGTGTTAATCATACACCCCACGTGTGATTATCCAGGCCATAAAATCTTGTGCAAGTTCCCAAGCCGGCCACATGTCAAAGCTAGTATTCACTCACATAGTTAGTATAGATTTTTGACTCTTGTACATGTTATAACCTGCTTTACTCTTCCTTGCTCTAGTTTACAGTTTTACCATGCCATGCTACTTTCATGTACACTTTACTTATTCTCGTATATTCTCTCTATTTACTGTTACATAGTCCTTATCATTTATTGGAAACTGTTGTTAGTGATGTGCTCGTTCCAATCCTGACTGGATAAATATTTTTAGGTAATGTTATGCCCCATACCCTGGACTTCATGATGACAGATCTTGATGCACTTTAGATCGTGAGTTGACCACTGGAGAGCTCCAGGCCATTACCTTTTATTCAGATTGTATTTTGATTTATGTTTCGTTATCGGATTTGTCTCCGATACATTCTGATCATGTATATTCATTTGTAGACTTTAGTTGTTTCAGAGTTATTGTTATCTTTTCTATTCCATATCTCCCTTAGCTGTTTATGATGTGAATTGAGTACATTTGATATTATGGGTCATTTAGATGTTATAGATATTTATTGGGTACTTAACAGAGTTCTACCGCCGATACTGCGACGTAGGCTGGGCGTGGCCCACGCACTCGTGCCCAAATATCCGGGTGTGGGTCGTGACAAGAGGTCTTGGTCAAACATAACCAGAAACAAGTTGGTACAGTCGGATTCCATTCATCGCATAACATAGGCTACGAAGAGATACGGTTAAAAGATTTATGGAGATGGTGACTACATAATAGGTGTAGGGACCTATTTCATAAAGTTTGATTTTTTATATTCCAAATATGGCGATATGCATGTATGGGTTTAATTAGGTTTTAATGGGTTCCCTGATTGGACATCAATCTTTGATTGAATGAATCTTGGGTTTTAATCTATATTGCCTGGACAAGATTTCATAAAAACCAATCTAAACCGTTTATATTAGGTTAGGGTAACCTAGAACATGTTCTAACCCAAGTAGTTGGGCTAACTGCCAGTCGAGTTGGTTAACTAGGTTCCTTAAGCCAAAAAATGTGCCTTCTGTGTTAAGTAGCACATGGGTGCAAACCCCCCTAAATTATATATATATATATATATATATATATATATATATATATATATATATATATATATATATATATATATACAAAGTTTAGGAATTTTAGATTTTTTTGGTAAATAGTTATATATTTAAAACTTATATCTAAAACTTACTTACTTATATCTAAAACTTACTTATATATATATATATATATATATATATATATATATATATATATATATATATATATATATATATATATAGCTGAAAGAAGGAAAAAAAAATATAGCTGAAAGAAGGAAAAAAAACCCTTTGGGTTACTGTTCACAGAACAGTAACCTTATTCTTCCGACCCCATCCACGCGAGAACAGAGGTTGGAAATGTGATAGGATTCGAAATCTAATCTCCCAAAATACTAAACCAAATCTTTTCAATTTTTTTGGTATGATCCCTATAGGATTCTCTATGACACCGACCCCAATCCAAATCTAGAACCCATATGAATTCGAATTAAATTAGGTTTTTAAATCGGGTATCTATACAAACCCATCCGATAGAAATCCTTCGAAACTAAGAAAACTCTACCTGTGAGCTTCGTGCGACGACCCAGAGCCCTCCTCCTGACCGCCTCCAAGCGCCACCCATCGCCGCGGATCATCGATGTCACCTTAAACAGAGCCCCTGCTCTGTCAACACCAGCAGCAAGGTACCCATGTTCCATACTGATTTTCTATTCAACTACTCGATTGTTTGCAGATCTATAAACTCCTATGTAGCCTATATGACCATATTGAAACCCTGTCAACTAGATTGGGATGATTCGTATTGGATTCAATGGAAATTCCAACCAAAATCCAGAAGAAGAAAAATGTAGTTTCAGTAATATGCCCAATCAGAACAACTGTTCAACCACTGCTATTGGAAGGCTGATTCTATTCAATCCACTTAAAATTTTATAAAACCAATTGGAATAATCTTTAAGACCACATAACCAACATCAAAACCCTTTTTTACAAATTTAGATTTTATCAACTGTGTACATAGAAATTTGTTTGCAAAAATCGACAAACAAGTTTTAAAATAATAGAAATTTAGGAAATTTTCCCGATACACGTTCGCCCCGACAAACCGGGCGACATGGTAGTGAATGGAACCATCGAAAGGTGCGTATCGACTTCACAAACGTGTGAGATTCGACAAAACTCAATTTTGCTGTGTGTGCACGACGATATCGAGGCATATCGGTCGACATACCCCGTATCGGCCTCTTTCAAAAAATGCTCACAATTTTGTGCACGTTCGTCATCTCGAAACAAAACTTGTGCCACTAGACTCATGTTATTTTTCTGGTCCTGTGAGCCAAGTTTAGTCCGAGTCTGAGAAGGTCGACCGTAACGCCAATTTGGCGGGCCCACGACCCGATCCAACGGACGAAATTATGCACGGCTCACCGGAATCCAGCTTTGGACATACGGTTGAGTTCATATCGTCAAACCGAATCAATAAACATGTAATTTGACAACTTTAGAGACCGTAGGACTTGGCACGCTATTCGGTGCAAAGCATGCAACAGCGGACACCGATTTGGCTCGAAATTATAATTTTGCCCCTGTGTCCAAAATTGGACTTATGGGTAGGCGATCTTAGACATCTTATGCTGGAAATGTTGGTGATGTTTATTTTAGCATCCGAGGACGTTCGTGGAGATTCCATCTTTGCAGCTTCCGTTGATTAGACGTATTCACCCTTTGGACGACATCAAAACCTCGAAACACCTACAAGCAAGTATACCTTGCTATGATTTCTGATTGTGTTCATTTATTTTAGCATATTTTATTATTAATTTTCTTTACTTGTCCATTTTTGTTGTAATTGTGCATCCAAGTCATACTTGGTGCAAGAGACTAAGTTTAGTCGTTTACGTGATTTTTATTTATTTTATGCATATCGACCTAGTTTTAGGAGACTACTTTATGAGTGTGAGGTATTTTTATATCTCCTATGGCCTTGACACATGTGTATCACGAGATGAGTGAGTTTTATATAGGACATGGACCCGCGTACTCGACTGGCCATCGATATGTGTGGGACGTGCGACGGATAGGAGGTAACTGCTATTAGAGTGTCGAGTTAGAAGCCATAGCAATTGCCAACTGGACAAGTTGTGAATACATCTTGGATAGGATCATTGGAGGGAGGGGACATCTATTAGCGTAGGGGCTACTTTTACTTTTACACACATTTATGGGCCGTTAGTGACTCAGATGACCGTTACTTACTGCCCCTGGCCGATAGTGACTCGGATGAGCGCTACTTACTGCCACTCTTTTATTTTTCTGTGCTGATCATAAAGCCCCTGCGTGGAACATTGTCCTCAAAGTGCATCTCACATAGACGGTTAGGGAGCCATGTTGTGTCATATTTATATATTCAGTTATTTTTGGCATATTTCTGTATCTTGTTGCGTCCACTGAGGACCTGGTGATCTCTCCAAGGTTAGACGAGCAGGATTACCCATAGGAGTACGGGCCAGGACCAGACTCATCCTTTGCTGACGAGGAGGTATCGCCCACTGATGGCACTTAATACCTTTTTCTTTATGGACATTTAGTTATTGCCATTTTTGTTTATTTCTTTATAGACTTCGAAGGTCGGACTCCTTTATCACTAGTCGACTGGCAGTGGATTTGTCTCCACCCGACTATTTGATACCATTTTATTTTCATGTTGGACTATTGCTACATTGATTAGTTATTCTTTTCTTTATTTGTGGATGAGATTACTTCTGCATGTGACTTTGTTGTTATGAGATAGTGCCTTTATATTACAGCTTATGTGTGTATATGTAGAATCCATACATTGGAGCAATCTTCATATACGTACAGCTGGCATGTGCGTATTCCTAGTCCTACGTATAATGGGACTGGGGCGTTACAATGGAGACTCCATTGAGTGGCACCCTAGTGTCATGCACGTAGTGGACTTCTAGTAGATCACAACCATATATTGGGTCAAAAGTTTTGCGTCGAGGTTGGATCTCTAATTGAGGTTGGGAAGTACATTGGTATTACGATAAGGGTTATAGTTAGCCTTTTTGACCTGAAAGTCGCATCATAAATGCCTAAATGTGGGTAGACTCGTCTAGGTCTTGCATATGGAATTTGTTGGAAGTTAACAACTAGTATTGCGCTCCGAATATCAATGTCACGATAGTGGACACCAAATGATCTAAATGGAAAGTGGGCGTTCATGATGCACTGATTTATCAGCCTAGTGGAAACCAATTTATCCTAATCAATCGGTAATCCTCGTAAATCCTAAAATTTAGAGGACTTACAATCTATACACTTCAAAATTTCCGTTCTCAAAATTAAAACTAAGACACGATTCTATAATTAAGAAAGTTAGAAAAATCAAGGTCATGATATCGTACCTTGACTTTTGATTATAAAAGAATAATACACGATGTAATAGATAACGTGATACGGTAGATATGAATCAAGTTTGAAGATCATTCTCCGATTTTGAATAGATGGAAAATGATTGTGTATATATAACTTTCATGGTCATAGGTGGTATGAAAACTAAGGGGGACATTCTGTGTCTATCTTCCCTCAAATATGAGCTTTTGTTTTACCGAAATAAGTAAAGGCAAAAAATAATAAAGAGTTCAAGGGAGAGGGGATCGAATGCGAATACGGGGTTCTAGAGGCGATTGAATAATTCAAAGAGAGTTATCAAGGCAGTTGCGGATGATATCCTAGAGGGCAAGTATATTTGTCAACTATATCTCAATCCATGTATAATAATCATATGAAGAGCGAACCAAGTGCACTAAGGTTGATCAGACCATAATACACCGATTTGTCTTGAACAAGCTCGATAAAGGATAAGCTTGCAAAACTAGGTCATAATTGCAGCATCGGTCAAGATAGTTCAAAAATATAAGTACGCGAGATTTATGATTGAAAGAAGGCATAAGTAGTTCAAGTTCATCAGAATCTAAGACTCGTCCGGTGTTCGTGCCTCTGCAGTTGTCCTACTGTCTTCTTGTCTAAGGTTTTGGTCGACCAAATGGACTAGGGTCCTCTAAACTCTATAGTCTAGGTAAACATATTAGTGACATTCAATTATACCTCATTAATAGGTCATAAAGACAACGTAATGCTACGTTGGGAGGCATACTATCCAACTTATAAGAGTTCAACTAATAGTGTATTTGAATAATGGAGCATATATATCTAGTATGAGTCACCTTCCTAACCTCTATCAAGAATGAAGGAAAAGATAAGATTTACTGTAGAAAGAGATCAAACAAGATGCGATTCAAGGCAGTCAAGCGAGAGTTCGAAAATGAAATCAAGGACGGAGATCAAGTATGTGGATGAGATCTTAGACTCTAATTCTATATGCAGGCTTGCTTGGTACAGTCATTTAACCAAACAATTTATTCGTCGACCTGCATGGGCCACCACAAAAATATGTAATATCCAGTCCCAAAATATGTAGGACTAGAACGTACATGCCGGCCGTATAATAAATATATGTAAGCTGTATATAAATAGTCACGACTTCACTAAATCTCATCCACAGAAATAAAAGAATAATGATATCATAAATCAACTATGAATTGTCATTGTACAAGTTGTTGGGTGGAGACAGATCCACTACCAAGCATTTTAAATAAGAAGTAATACATAACAAATGAAAGAATTAGTCCAAAAGTACCAACGGTCGATCCAAGAGCAAGTCATCTTCGGTAGCAAAGAGAAGATCACGACCTTGGCTAGAACACCTACGATAAGTCATCAAAACTCACACCTGGAGAAATCTCCAGGTCCTCAGAGGGACGTAACAAGATACATATAGATATGCCATATAAACTGAATATAAAATATATCACAAGTCATAATGTAAAGTTAATTATTTCAACCATAACATGGCCCAGTATCCCCTCATTGAAACAGTGGATCACCCCTAGGGGTGAGCAACGGTTCGGTTCGGTTCAAACCGAATCGTTCATATAAAAATCGTAAAAACCAAAAATCGTAATTTACAAAACCGAAAACCGAACCGAAATTAAAAAAACCGAACCAAACCGAACCGAATTCGGTCGGTTCGATTTTCGGTCGGTTCGATTCTGTGAGCACAAGTGTATTCGGTTCTGTGAGACTAAGTGAACCGGATTTTCTAAACCAAAATGTAATATAAAAAAATTATCTGCAACATGTTTAATGTAACACAGAGAGAACCAATATAACTTGTCATCTTTCAAATGCCAGCACCAAAATGAACCAACCAAAAACTAACACAACAAATATTCATTAATATACAAATTATAAATACTCTTCACATTCAGTGTCTCACATAGTTGCACAAATAATAGCTAAAAGTTTTTAATACAAACTCTCAAATAAAAAAAATTGATAATATTTTTCCTTTTCAAAGTATTTAATATTCCACCAAACCAAACATCAGGACTGAAGCTTTGATGAAAATTACAACCTGCAATAAAAACCACTAAAAAGGAGGGATAAAATATTATAATGAAAACACAAGCTTATGGACAAATTATAATTAAAGGACTGATGTTTCATGCTTGTGAACATTCAAGCTAATAAGAGGAGTCATTTTAGAAAACCAAAAATTTAAAGATACCTACTTCAGGCGCTGACGTTGATGCTCTTTCCCATTAAGAGAGAGAGAGAGAGAGAGAGAGAGAGAGAGAGAGAGAGCGCACTGACGTTGATGTTCTTTTCCTTTGGGGAAGAGAGAGGGGGGTTGGTGGGAGAGGAGAGATCTGGAGACTCCAAAGAGAGGCGGCAGAGGAGGGCTTTGAGAGAGAGAGTGAGTTTAAGGTTAGGACTTTAAAGTTATATATATATATATATATATATATATATATATATATATATATATATATATATATATATATATATATATATATTGGTTTTTAGGTCGGGTCGGTTCTAAAAATCCAAAACCGAGATCCGACCCGAAAAAACCGATTAATTGTAAAACTGGAACCGAAGTCCGACCCAATAACTTTAGAACCGACCCGAATCACACTTTCGGTTCGGGTCGGGTCGGTTATTGGTCTAAAACCGTTAATTTCTCACCCATAATCACCCCTACCAAACAAGGACAAGGAGTGCTATACTATTCCGTAATGTGATGCTGCCCCATTCCATGACTAGAACGGAGTATGACAAGACATACTAAGGTCACCTAACCATTCTACTGTGTTCATACAGTTAAGAACAAACCTTCAATGCATGGGCACTCTAGCTACAGTAGGATTGGTATGCCCCCCTCTATGGGCACCAGGGATCTCAAAGCGTGACATTTCATGAACATCAGAGGCCAGTAGGAACAGGATAATGGGGTAAGCAGAACTATATCTCCAGTGGAGCTTCCGGTAATAAAGAGAAGTGCATACTTGGCCCATACGCTAAGGAAGTGTTCTCCCTACCGTATGCACCTAACTAAGTCGTATCCACGACCATGTACCTCTACTAACTACTAAGTCTCCTAACATGCATCTATTAGTAGTTAGACCTAACGCATGCGCACGGGTGATCAGCCAACATGCAAGTACCTCTATATGCTACTCAAACTCAGTGGTACAACTGTGTTAAAGTTTATGAAATGCTCGCTAACAAGAGGTTGTATAATGCCCCGTTCCGTACGAGGCATTTGGTTAGCTTATTGGACGCGATCAGAAAGTTGGACCGTGACTTGGGTTAGAAATCAGGAGAATTGAGACTAATATAGTCTCTCTTAGCTAGCTAGACGGAATGAGTATTGGAACGTGGCTCGCTGGTGGAGCTACGCTTAGTGTGAACGTGTACAATCGAAATAAGAAGACCCTTTTATGCAAGTGACTGGAACTGTCCTTCCTCCTCTTTACTCCTTCATGCTTAATAAAAATGAATACTGAAGTGCTAAGAATATGTCCCTAATGTCCCATACCTTGAATGTTGGATAATTGTGATGCTTTAGCTGCTAAATCGATAAAGATGCTTATGTTGCATAATATTGAAATGAACGACACATGAATATGGAATTGCTAAACGAATCACACTTGAATTGCTAATGTGACTTGATACCTGTAAATGAATTAATAATGCCCCTTATGCTTAACGCTGCCGGAACAAGTAAAACACTTGAATAATGATATGCCTTATGAAGGATAGAATAGACAATGTATTGGCTATGATAATTGAACGAAATACTTGAATCATGTACACTCTGTATAATTGTTGCAAGAATATAAAATGTTGCATGTCCCTTATAAGCAATGAAAGAATGAATAAATGTCCCTATGAAATGAATGAATGTTATATTCCTTGTCGAAAGAAACGATATGAGAAACGTTTCAATGAAGCAATGAATAAGAAATGATAAAGCATGGGATCGTTGAGATCACCAAATGAAATGATGGTAATGATGAAATGAATAAGTCATTGAATATGACTTAATGATGCACTGTTGCCTTTACTTTTTTTAATATACTTTACTATGTGATTATGTTCACAATCGAGTCGGATACGCATTCATATGGTCATGGACAACTTGTATACAAGGTTTGAGTTTTAATTTCCTCGAATGGTACCGGGGTGCCAGGACCGATTCGGCCTAGGAGGAAATAATGATAAGTGCTTTGGGAGCACGGATAAGGCAGGGTGGCATAGAGGCTCGCCACCTACTATGCTGACCGCATTATCTTGAAGTCCTATATGGAAATGAAAAGAGTCCGTTGGTTTAACAACACCAGTGACCATGCAGTCAGGATGCAAGCTAATGAATATTTTTGTGCAGGCATAGTAAGTATATCTGCTAACCTGTATTTGATACAGGTACAAAAAGTCGGCTATCGGTAAGAAATCATATAATTGTGATATTATATATATGTCGATTCAACTTGTCTGCTTAACGTGCTAAATAAACTGATGATGTGTTGTTGCCTTTCAATGAGAACCTGCTTAACATGTTGAATACAATATGCTAATGTATTGCCTTGCTAAGAGAAACACTATAACATGTTCAATATATGTTAACTCAAATAATGCTTAAAGGATGCCTTTACATGAACACTGTTAGAATTTGATAACACCAAGTATGCTTCATTGATGCCTTTGTATAAGAAAGGAGATAACAAGTTTACATATTCAATGTTTTTGCTCATGAACTGTAAACTGATGCTAGGCCCCAAGTAGAAAGATCATTCTATTAAATACTTGCTACAATTGACCAGTTAGTGTTGGTTTAGGCGAGTGGGTTGGATTCTGCTCGCCAGTACATAGATGATGTACTGACCCACGTTTGTGGGCAGGTGTTCGTGCTTGGAAAGTTCTATACACGAGGATTGGCTTGATTGGTCCTGCGGTATTAAAGATTTGTTGGGCATGCAGACGCTCTCCTTATACAAGATGATATCTTCTGTTTATAAAGGGCATAATGCATGGAACATTATAATCAATTGTACCAGTGAGTTGTAAGCCAAGTCGGTATATCGAGTTGTAATCCAATATATCAAAGTATCAAATGTAAGTCTTATAGCATTTGTTCAGTTGGCTATCAATGTAAAGTGAGATGTGTTGTAAGCATTGTATTTCAATACGAGTCTTGTACTCTTCTTCAATTATCAATAAAGAGAATACTTTTATATACCTCTCTGTGACTGCAAGTTATCTTCTCATTTCCGATGTTACAAATCAAATGATGTGTTTCCCATTCGATAAGAAAGAATGTCCTCGTTAACTTCAATTTGTCTGTTTCTGCCGCTGCGATGTGTTCATATTTAAAGATTATCAATTATGTACCATCTTTGCATTGTACAAGTGCAATACCAGACTTGTATGGCATCACGTCCAAGCGAAGATGATCGATTCCAAGAGATAAATATGTGAATAAATAACTCTACGAATCGAGGCATGACAATTTGGTATCAGAGTACGACTTTACGTCCTTGGTCTCTTCTTTGATTCGTTTCAAATAAAGTTGCATCGACGATTAACCAAAGTTGCTTCCGTGATCACTCAACGTTGCTTCCGCGATTAAATCAAATATTGCTTCCGCGATTATGCTATTGTCGTTCTGTAATCATCCTATGTTGTTTGTGTCTAAAAGTTCGTTGACCCTCTTGGCTGCCCATTGGATGTTCCATACAATAAGTCTAACTACAATATGATGCCCATGAATGATTTTTGTTGGTTTGGACACAAATAACCCAACAATGACTCAATGCCATAGTATGCTATATTGTTGTCACGACCCGATACCCAAATTGTTGGGCCGGGCCGAGCCATGTCCAGCCTACGCTTGGTTAAAGCGCAGTAAGCTGTTCTAGAATAAACAATAAAGGATCTAAGCAGCTAACAGTTCTAAAATCACATTTAAGGTTCATCACAACGCAGCATCTATAAGCGAAGGTAACATGAGCACAAACTTAATAATACACTTCCAAGTATCTAACCGGAGACAAAGTCCAGTATCCAAATATAAGTACAGACAAAGTCTAAGTCTCAAAACACAAGAAAGATAACTAAGCAAGGTTCTCCGCTGGGGCCTCTTTTGGAGCTAAGGCCAGGTCCTCAATGCAGTACCATAATATGTAACACATAGCATTTCCTTCTCGAAAAGTGAACCTACAACGTTATCCTATCAGGACGGGAGCAAGTACAACGTCTACAACTAAAGTACTGAGATGTACAACGAGAAACATGGTGTGATAAGTCTGTAAAACAGGAAATACTGAAAACATGGCCTCATGGTACAACTGGGATCACAGTATCATAGTAACATAGGGGAACATGGCATATCTGGAATCATGGTATATCTCATAATCTATCATGGCAATGATACATATGTCATAAAGACAGATGTATATGTAATGTTTAAAACTGTAGCAGGTACGTGATCGGTCAATAGATGTACAATATGCTGGGGGCACATAATGAAATGTACTTCCGTACAAGTGAAATGGCGACAGATGTACATATGCACAAATCCGCTTTGAGATAAAGGCCTACGACAAGGTATGCATATAAAATGCGACCTTGCTCGGTACATACGTACGGAGAAGGAGGTCGTGATCACGTACTCAACTGTCAGTTTCTCCATAACCCATATTCTAACATGTGAGAGATACGAGAACGATATAGAACATGTGAGAGATACTGAGAACAGTGTAAGCATGGCAGGTACTGGGAGCAGAATAAAACATATGAATACTCAGAGCAGTATAATGCATAGTAAAACATGTACTGAGAACCAGTAAGAAGCATGTGAAGATATAAGAAATGTCCTAAGCATGTCAGGTACTGTAAGTAATACAACATGTGAAGATTTAACTTGCTACCTCAAGGATCAGTATTTTTAACAGGGTAAATACATGTTCTAGCATTAAAGACAGTAAATGAGTTTGTAGATGTACTTGCCTCGAGCAAAGCAAGAATACTAGTACGAAGATATAGATGTCCGGTGTCCTGTCAATAATGATATACAAACTCAGTTCTAAGCTACGTTCAATATTACACTAGTGGTGTGATACGACTCCTAACTGGACACTAACTAAGTGGGAACCTAGCATAAAAGTCTAATATGGGGTGACACTATATCCAAACTAATTTTCTAGGGTCTTTACACTAGTGTAGGGGGTGGTCCAATACTACAATAACTCAAAACAACACAAAAAGTTGCAAGTCGTAATTATGCAATAAATAAATAAAACTGTATACTGAGTTCCAACAATTTTTGAGATAGACAAAAAGCTAAATTATATAAAAAATAAAGTACCAAAATAATCCTTGTTAATTATAGAAATTTATACTAATTTTTTTGGGATTTATAAACCCTCATAAATATTTATTAAAAATCAGCAAACATAAATATACTGAAAATGAGTTCTGTTTTCCTATTTTTATAAAATACCAAAAGTACTTATTAAATGCTAAAAAAATTATAATAAATTAGCTAAATTAACATAATATTTAAATACCATTTTTCCAAGATTTTTACAGCAATTAAAATATATATAAAAATTCAAAACCAGAAAGTAACAATATCTAGAAAAATAATTAATTATAAATTAAGGATAATACATAATCAAAAATCTACAGATGTTGTCGGATGATAAAATAAATATCACCAATGTGTCCAGAACGGTCAAATCAGCTTGGATAGCCTACCCATAAGTCCAATTTGGACACAGGAGCAAAACGGTAATTTCGGGTCAAAATGATGTCCGCCGTTGGACACACTTTGCACCGAAAAGCGTGTCAGGATAAAAGTCTACAAAACCTAGCAAATTACATGTCCACAAATCCAGAATGATGATACAAACCCAACGGTATGTCCGAAATAGGATTCCGATGTGCCGATCTCAAAATGATACGTTGACGCGACACTTGGTATCCGGTTTGCACGAAAATGCGTGCCGGAGCAAATGTCTTCAAAACTCAGCAAATTATATGTCAACGAGTCCAGAATGACGATACGAACTCAACGGTATATCCGGAAGTGGATTCCGATGAGCCGAACTCAAAGTGACCCGTTGACTCGAAAAGTGGGACCCGCTTTGCACCGAAATACGTGCCAGGGTCCACGTTCTCCAAATCAAGCAAATTTTATATGAAAACATGCCAGAACGACGCCACGAGTCTACTGGTGGTGTTAGAAATTGAATCCGGAGTCCCGGGTTCAAAAATGGAATTTAACAAGTGCAATTTAAAAAATTCGGACGGCCAACTTTGGCGTCGAATTCGACTAACCGAACGTGCTTAAAACGAAACGAAATCTAAAGGAGACAGGAAGGTGGTTATACCAGCTGTGCACCGGAACTGACGGTGCATAAAACGGAGCTGCGACGGCGAAGTTACGAGCTGACGAAGTTGGCTCCACGAAACTGTCCAAAAACAGTTCAATTTAAAGTGTCAACTTGGTGGCCAGTTTTGAGGTATCAAACGACGAAATTAACGGACGAAAATTGACAGGAGTGAAGATGGATATACCGAGATTGTGACGGAGCAAAATGTTCGCCGATCCAACGGTCGGATCTCCCAGAAAATGCGCACGAACGTACTGCGACGGAGCACCATTTTCGAGTTCAAAACTCGTGCGTCACGACGGGATTTCGTTCAAAACGCACGAATAGCCTATTCGGCGCGTCGGGGAAGCGGGCGTTGGCCACGGGGTGGCTCGCCGGAGGTCGCCGGGATGAGGGGGTGCTCGTGGGGGCGCGGGCCGGCCACGAAGTGGCGCACGGCCACGCGGCAAAGCATGCTTGCGTGCGCGCGTAGGCGCACACAGCTGCTGCCGCAGCTGCTGCTGCTGACGGCTGCGCTGCCTGCCACGGCGGTCGCCGACGGGGGTTCCTACGGCGGCGCGCGACGGAGGCCCGGCGGTGGGCGGTGGCGGTGATGGTTTGAAGTGGTGTTGGTGATGGAGTTATGATGGTGGAGGTGAAGATGTTAATGGTGATTGTGGTGGTTGTGGGTTGATGAAGAAGATGATGATGAGAATGAAGAGGGAGGAAGGAGGAGCTCGGCCATGGAGGTGGGGAGCTGGCTGTGGTGGTGTTGGTGTTGTGTAATGAAAGAGGGAGAGAGAGATATGCATGTATGTGTGTGTGAGTATATAATATAAAGAGTGAGAGAGAGAGAGTGATATTTGAATGGGAGAGAGAGAGATAAAGGAGGTCGGCCAAAGGGGGGGAGTCATTGCTGTGATGGGAGAGGGTGAGGGGGTGTGTAAAGTGAAGAGAGAGAAAGAGAGGTATTTATATATATATATATATATATATATATATATATATATATATATATATGTGTGTGTGTATATATATACAAGAATTAAAAATGAGATATTTGTAAAAATAGAGGGAAAGAGAGTTATTTTCTAAATAGGAGAAATAGAAAAATTATGTAGGGTATTTGGGCAGTCATGAAAGGGCAACATGGAGCTTGGACTCGGGTTCGGTCGAACCGGGTCGGGTCAAAATCGGACATAGTGCAATAATTGAATTAAATACGTATTTATGAACACGGGTAAATAAATAATATGCTGGGACTCCAATAAATGGGACACAAGTTTCATGTGGGTAGTAGGCTTCATATGGGCCACGTCCATACTTTGGGTTGACTAGGTTGGATCGATATCGGGTCCCGAAATTAAATTGGAAAATAAATCAGGTTTCACGGCAGAAAATAAATTGGCCTAAATTGACCCGAAAGTTGTGCGAAGAAAATAAAGCACAAAATGGAGTGTCTGAGTAGGACACAAAGGTCATGGGTGAAGAGCGTCTCGAGTAGATCATTTATGAGAAGTTGATTTCGAGAAAATGGCTGATCTGGTGCTCCTAAATTAAAAAGCAACGGTAACGTGCAAACGATGATCAAAATAAAAGTGGGAATAATTATTCAATGATTAATCGGTCTAAGTTGACCCGAACTTGCGCGATACAAAAAGAGCACAATAGAACAAGTTCAAGTGGGACACGATATATCAAAACGAAGATAATCTTGTCTACTTCAAAACTCGTGAAGAGAGTTTCCAAGGATTGGCATCCCTGACGCTCCAGAAGTCAAAGACATGGAAAGGTACATTAATGATCAAAACAATTAAATAAATAAAATATTTACCGATAATAATTCATTTAGAAAAATAAAAATAAACCCCTGAAATTCAGGGGGCTTACATCCTACCCACCTTACAAAAATTTCGTCCTCGAAATTAAAAATCATCCAACCGATCAAACTATAACATGTAGCTGCTCTGGCTACGATACTCAATCTGCTATCCTTGTAATCATCTCTTCTGTTTCTCCTACAATCTTTTTGGTTCAGGTTCAACAAATGTACTTCTATCATAAACTACGTCATATATATCCTTTAGAATCTTCCATACTAACATGAAACATTTATGTATACCCTAAACTATAGGTCCTTTTCTGGGTATGTTTATAAACCTATAATGCTTAATCATTAACCATATTTCCAACCGCAATTGTAAATACTGGATTTCCTTATCATATCCTAAGTATCCATATTCAATCAATCCACAGTTCCTTAGCATCATTTGTCGTCAATCCTTTCCTGCAGTTTCTCCTTGAAATCATACGTTCAATTTCTATCCTTGGCGTAGAGCCTTCTTCTTTTTACTCAACAAGTCCTCCGAATACAAATCCTCGATTTTAAAACTCCCGATTTATTAATTACCAATGTACATATGTCTTTGTCTTGTTCCATGTCTTTTTAACTGATATCTTTCCGATCTTGTACGCAATACGATAACTCATTCTAACTTATTCTATATCAATCCACATATCGTTCTACCCTTTAATCACATGTAATTAGCTATAGATAACCAACCAAAATTCTACGAATGCTAAATCCTCAAACTCTAAGCACAAGATTCTAATCCTCAATCCATAGTCATAACAATATAATATCTCATTTCTCCATCTTAGATACCCTATCATCAAGTCATACTATCAATACAATCGTTCTTAATGGTTTCTAAGTCTACTACAGTCAGTCACCCATACTTGTCCCATAATCTTAATCTAACCAATCCCTAGGAAAAGTACTTATCACAATCATACCAGACATTTTTAGTTATACTACAGGATCAGTCAACAAGGTTTGGCTATTTCAGTCGTCTATCAAGTAGAAGGTAACAAGGCCTAAGACTGGGTCAAGCAATCCATAACAGTGTCCAAACAAGTTAAAGGGTCAAACAAGACAGGAAAGTTTATCGAAATATCTCCAAGAATGGTACGAAGACAACGAGATGCATAACGAGAAGAATTATCTAAGAGGTTAACGAAAAAGAGTTTAGTCAAGTCATAGGAAAGATGGAACACGAAAATAATTATGTCCAAAAAGATAACGCGAAAGCAATCCTATTGGAGAGTCCTAGAGAACCTGTAATCCTAGTTGTAGATGTAGATAGAACAAAGTTAATTAAGACGGGAAAAAATAATGATAAGAATTTATTCTTGCTCATTCGGTCATAACAAAGTGAACCAAGTTGAGATATGATATGATAACCATATACGTCTTCCTGAAATCATGTTGCCAGAATTTTCGCCCCACCAGTAAGCTTAGATGCAATAAACGATAGAGTCATAACTAAGGTATACTCCCTAAAATCATATTATCTAGAATCCTCGCCACGCCAACCGGTATGGCTGCGAGAAAATCTAAATTATATGAATAGGATAGTATATCCAAAATCAGGCTCTATGTTTTTGTCATACCAGCTAATATGGCTGCGATAAATTCTAAACTCCATAACTAAAGCAGACGTTTACCTTATCAGGATATATCATAATTCGATCCACAAAATTTATCACGATGCAAGATCAAAGTTAACAACAAAATCAGAAATTAAATTCAACAATGAATTTAAAGAAGAGCAAATAGAAATAAGTGGAAACTGATTTCTAGATAAGATTAGAGTGAGATTAGAGTGAGATCCTCGGGGGTCATCCCAAGGGTACAAACTTGGTCTAAATTGACCCACTGAAATACAAACAAGAGGCTAATTATAGCTAACGATCCTATGCTGTGATGAGTTCTCCTATGTTGCAATCCTAGTAATCCTCTAGGTGTTCTAAATATTTATCCCTAGTGTTAACAAGTTGTCCTAGATCCTAATTGCAGGCATGCTTGGTACAATAACGTAACCAAACAATTTAGTCTGGACCTGCATGGGCCACCACTAAAAACATGTCACGACCTGATACCCAAATTGTTGGGCCGGGCCGAGCCATGTCCAGCCTACGCTTGGTTAAAGCGCAGTAAGCTGTTCTAGAATAAACAATAAAGGATCTAAGCAGCTAACAGTTCTAAAATCACATTTAAGGTTCATCACAACGCAGCATCTATAAGCGAAGGTAACATGAGCACAGACTTAATAATACACTTCCAAGTATCTAACCGGAGACAAAGTCCAGTATCCAAATATAAGTACAGACAAAGTCTAAGTCTCAAAACACAAGAAAGATAACTAAGCAAGGTTTCCCGCTGGGGCGTCTTCTGGAGCTAAGGCCAGGTCCTCAATGCAGTACCATAATATGTAACACATAGCGTTTCCTTCTCAAAAAGTGAACCTACAACGTTATCCTGTCAGGACGGAAACAAGTACAACCTCTACAACTAAAGTACTGAGATATACAACGAGAAACATGGTGTGATAAGTCTGTAAAATAGGAAATACTGAAAACATGGCCTCATGGTACAACTGGGATCACAGTATCATAGTAACATAGGGGAACATGGCATATCTGGAATCATGGTATATCTCATAATCTATCATGGCAAGGATACATATGTCATAGAGACAGATGTATATGTAATGTTTAAAAGTGTAGCAGGTACGTGATCGGTCAATAGATGTACAATATGCTAGGGGCACATAATGAAATGTACTTCCGTACAAGTGAAACGGCGGCAGATGTACATACGCACAAATCCGTTTTGAGATAAAGGCCTACGACAAGGTATGCATATAAAATGCGACCTTGCTCGGTACATACGTACGGAGAGGGGGGTCGTGATCACGTACTCAACTGTCAGTTTCCCCATAACCCATATTCTAACATGTGAGAGATACGAGAATGATATAGAACATGTGAGAGATACTGAGAACAGTGTAAGCATGGCAGGTACTGGGAGCAGAATAAAACATATGAATACTCAGAGCAGTATAATGCATAGTGAAACATGTACTGAGAACCAGTAAGAAGCATGTGAAGATATAAGAAATGTCCTAAGCATGTCAGGTACTGTAAGTAATACAACATGTGAAGATTTAACTTGCTACCTCAAGGATCAGTATTTTTAACAGGGTTAATACATGTTCTAGCATTAAAGACAGTAAATGAGTTTGTAGATGTACTTGCCTCGAGCAAAGCAAGAATACTAGTACGAAGATATAGATGTCCGGTGTCCTGTCAATAATGATATACAAACTCAGTTCTAAGCTACGTTCAATATTACACTAGTGGTGTGACACGACTCCTAACTGGACACTAACTAAGTGGAAACCTAGCATAAAAGTCCAATGTGGGATGATACTATATCCAAACTAATTTTCTAGGGTCTTTACACTAGTGTAGGGGGTGGTCCAATACTACAATAACTCAAAACAACACAAAAAGTTGCAAGTCGTAATTATGCAATAAATAAATAAAACTGTATACTGAGTTCCAACAATTTTTGAGATAGACAAAAAGCTAAATTATATATAAAATAAAGTACCAAAATAATCCTTGTTAATTATAGAAATTTATACTAATTTTTCTGGGATTTATAAACCCTCATAAATATTTATTAAAAATCAGCAAACATAAATATACTGAAAATGAGTTCTGTTTTCCTATTTTTATAAAATACCAAAAGTACTTATTAAATGCTAAAAAAATTATAATAAATTAGCTAAATTAACATAATATTTAAATACCATTTTTCCAAGATTTTTATAGCAATTAAAATATATATAAAAATTCAAAACCAGAAAGTAACAATATCTAGAAAAATAATTAATTATAAATTAAGGATAATATATAATCAAAAATCTACAGATGTTGTCGGATGATAAAATAAATATCACCAACGTGTCCAGAACGGTCAAATCAGCTAGGATAGCCTACCCATAAGTCCAATTTGGACACAGGAGCAAAACGGTAATTTTGGATCAAAATGATGTCCGCCGTTGGACACACTTTGCACCGAAAAGCGTGTCAGGATAGAAGTCTACAAAACCTAGCAAATTATATGTCCACGAATCCAGAATGATGATATGAACCCAACGGTATGTCCGAAATAGGATTCCGATGTGCCGATCTCAAAATGATACGTTGACGCGACACTTGGTATCCGATTTGCACGGAAATGCGTGCCGAAGCAAATGTCTTCAAAACTCAGCAAATTACATGTCAACGAGTCCAGAATGACGATACGAACTTAACGGTATATCCGGAAGTGGATTCCGATGAGCCGAACTCAAAGTGACCCGTTGACTCGAAAAGTAGGACCCGCTTTGCACCGAAATGCGTGCCAGGGTCAACGTTCTCCAAATCAAGCAAATTTTATATGAAAATATGCCAGAACGACGCCACGAGTCTACTGGTGGTGTCAGAAATTGAATCCGGAGTCCCGGGTTCAAAAATGGAATTTAACAAGTGCAATTTAAAGAATTCGGACGGCCAACTTTGGCGTCGAATTCGACTAACCGAACGTGCTTAAAACGAAACGAAATCTAAAAGAGACAGGAAGGTGGTTATACCAGCTGTGCACCAGAACTGACGGTGCGCAAAACGGAACTGCGACGGCGAAGTTACGAGCTGACGAAGTCGGCTCCACAAAACTGTCCAAAAACAGTTCAATTTAAAGTGTCAACTTGGTGGCCAGTTTTGAGGTATCAAACGACGAAATTAACGGACGAAAATTGACAGGAGTGAAGATGGATATACCAAGATTGCGACAGAGCAAAAAGTTTGTCGATCCAACGGTCGGATCTCCCAGAAAATGTGCACGAACGTGCTGTGACGGAGCATCATTTTTGAGTTCAAAACTCGCGCGTCACGACGGGATTTCGTTCAAAACGCACGAATAGCCTATTCGGCGCGTCGGGGAAGCGGGCGTTGGCCACGGGGTGGCTCGCCGGAGGTCGCCGGGATGAGGGGGTGCTCGTGGGGGCGCGGGCCGGCCACGAAATGGCGCACGGCCACGCGGCAACGCGCGCTTGCGTGCGCGCGTAGGCGCACACAGCTGCTGCCGCAGCTGCTGCTGTTGACGGCTGCGCTGCCTGCCACGGCGGTCGTCGGCGGGGGTGCCCGCGGCGGCACGCGACGGAGGCCCGGCGGTGGGCGGTGGCGGTGATGGTTTGAAGTGGTGTTGGTGATGGAGTTATGATGGTGGAGGTGAAGATGTTAATGGTGATTGTGGTGGTTGTGGGTTGATGAAGAAGATGATGATGAGAATGAAGAGGGAGGAAGGAGGAGCTCGGCCATGGAGGTGGGGAGCTGGCTGTGGTGGTGTTGGTGTTGTGTAATGAAAGAGGGAGAGAGAGATATGCATGTATGTGTGTGTGAGTATATAATATAAAGAGTGAGAGAGAGAGTGATATTTGAATGGAAGAGAGAGAGATAAAGGAGGTCGGCCAAGGGGGGGAGTCATTGCTGTGATGGGAGAGGGTGAGGGGGTGTGTAAAGTGAAGAGAGAGAAAGAGAGGTATTTATTTATATATATATATATATGTGTGTGTATATATATATACAAGAATTAAAAATGAGATATTTGTAAAAATAGAGGGAAGAAGAGTTATTTTCTAAATAGGAGAAATAGGAAAATTATGTAGGGTATTTGGGCAGTCATGAAAGGGCAACATGGAGCTTGGGCTCGGGTTCGGTCGAACCGGGTCGGGTCAAAATCGGACATAGTGCAATAATTGAATTAAATACGTATTTATGAACACGGGTAAATAAATAATATACGGGGACTCCAATAAATGGGACACAAGTTTCATGTGGGTAGTAGGCTTCATATGGGCCACGTCCATACTTTGGGTTGACTAGGTTGGATCGATGTCGGGTCCCGAAATTAAATTGGAAAATAAATCAGGTTTCACGGCAGAAAATAAATCGGCCTAAATTGACCCGAAAGTTGTGCGAAGAAAATGAAGCACAAAATGGAGTGTCTGAGTGGGACACAAAGGTCATGGGTGAAGAGCGTCTCGAGTAGATCATTTATGAGAAGTTGATTTCGAGAAAATGGCTGATCTGGTGCTCCTAAATTAAAAGCAACGGTAACGTGCAAACGATGATCAAAATAAAAGTGGGAATAATTATTCAATGATTAATCGGTCTAAGTTGACCCGAACTTGCGCGATACAAAAAGAGCACAAGGGAACAAGTTCAAGTGGGACACGATATATCAAAACGAAGATAATCTTGTCTACTTCAAAACTCGTAAAGAGAGTTTCCAAGGATTGGCATCCCTGACGCTCCAGAAGTCAAAGACATGGAAAGGTACATTAATGATCAAAATAATTAAATAAATAAAATATTTACCGATAATAATTCATTTAGAAAAATAAAAATAAACCCCTGAAATTCAGGGGGCTTACAATTGTGAATGCGGTTTGGAATGTGAGAATAAAGAAAAGTGGCTATGTATGCTGTAACAAGTTGAGAATTGCATGTGATGTTGGAAAGAATTGGGAATGAAATATTTGATGGATGAGTTCAACAGAACGGATGAGTTGACTCATGGGTGATGGCTAGTACTTTTGAGACCTTAAGAATGTTGGCTAAGTGTTATGATTATTATAGATCATGAATGTCCGAAATAGATTTGAGTTAGTATTGTTTAAGGATGGCTTCGTTTCTGAGTGGTATATTGCCTCTACCACCTCAGAACGAGATGCATGTTGACCCTTTCCATAGGATAGCAATGAGACTATCTGTGGGTACTAGGTAGTGCCGAGACTTAACTGAGAGTCATGTATTGTTGCTAGATGACTCGAGTGTCCCTTGATGGTGATGTTATGCTGGGTAGCGAGATTTCTAGAAATTATAACGGGTGGCTTGGTTAGAAATTGTTTAGTCGAGTGATGACTCAGACTAGTAAGACAGTTAGTATATTATGGGTAAATGGATTTGGCTAGAGAATGTTGTGGCTTAGAACATCTGAATGTTGACTTCGATTGGTTGGATGCAAATCATATGTGGCTAATAGAAAGTTGGTTGCTAAGCTGAAAGTTTTGGAAATGTTGTCAGTGACCAAAAGGAATATTAGAAATTTGTGCCTTGACCCTAAGGTGTAATAGATGTTAACCCATCTTGATCACCAAAGAATAGTCGCTACATGTATGCAGAGGATTTGAAGTGTATCTCAAAAATAACAAGTAGTGACTCTGAATACTGGTGTTGCCTAGAGGATGGTTAAGTGATACGTAGATTATCGGATTGAATGGAATGAATTACTCGACCCTTGCGGTATGAGATTTTAAGAATGTCATTACGAGATTTTGACGATTGGAAACGAATGGGATGTAGAACCAGAAAATGTGTTGGATAATGTCGATATAGGTGACTGATGGCTGGGATATAGATGTTTATGACTTAGCGGTATGACTTTGTCATACGGACTGAATAGTTTGGTTCCATAGTCCTATTGAGACTAACGAAATCGATGACTCTTGAATAGTTGGCCTCAGTATAGACCATGTGGTACAAAGGAATTGGAATAGAAATTGGATCATTGGATATTTTACTTGATGAATTATTAGAACGATAAGAATCGTATGTCGGGTTAGGATTTGACCGCAATGTTGCTAAATCGATCTTACTCGATCGTTGGGTAAGTCTAAGAATGAGCCTCTGTGGAAATTATTTCCTTGAGGAAGACCCTGGATAGATAGACTTGACCCTAGCGACCAGTTAATGACTTACCAATTGTTGGCATAGCCGACAATGGCGATTAGTTATTCAGACTGAGTTGATACCCATAGGTTTGGGTAGAGTTCGATAGAACTGTCGGTTGCTTGTTGGCCCTAAGAATAAGAAACTAGTATAACCCTAGTAGCCGTCCACTCTAGGGAAGTCAGATGAATGATTAAGTTTAGTTGTCAGTGTAGCTAATCTTAGAGACTTGACTAAATAATAGGTAACCATTGGAGACCCATAGGATGACCTTGTGGCAATGAACGAGAGATGGTGGTGATGAGTATTGACCTAAGAAAATGTATGCTTCAACTTGTGCCTTGGAGATGTTTGACCCATTTTAAGTTATATGTTGACCTTAAGTGGGAATTACAATCGTAGGGTAATACTTGAGTGGTGCGTGCCAAGCAGTGAATTGTTCCATGAGATGGAATTGACTGCTCATAACGAGAATGTTGGATCAGTATCTATAGTCGGGTAGCTGGGTTAACCTTGACTGTTGTATAGAATTGTACCATTGGCTCGGGTAATCGATAGTAGGTGATGTCGGATTGTATCTTTTAGAAAAGATGAATTGTCTCGGTAAGAAATATAGTTGGATTCGGAAAGGAATATGATTGCATGTTGTGAACTCTTAGTATGGTTGGCTCTAAGTTAGACCCTTAGCCCGAATGTTAGAAATATTATGCTTTGGTAAGGAACTTATTTGAGTTGTCCCTGATGTTGAGTGTTGTGGCTGAAAAGATAGCGATTGTGGCGAAGTAATAAGTCAATTGAAAGGATGCTAAATCGGATTTGGGGAAAAGAGTTACAATTGTGGCTTATCGAATCGTACTAACATGGAAGTTGGCTGAAGTACATATATTTTGGGGACACCTAAAGTATGTGTATGGATCCAACCGAAGTGATAGCTGCGACAGAGATAACACTATAGAGGGAGCTTATTGAATCGTACTAGCACGGACTTTGGCTGAAATGCATATATTTTGGGGACGCCTAAGATATGTGTATGAATCCAAACGAAGTGGTAGGCTGCGACGAAGATAACAATGATGGAAGAATATTGGTGAATCAATAAAAAGTTGCAAGTATTTTGGAAAAGAGAAAGACAGATTGAATCATCGATGGTTTAAGTGGTACAATAAGATAGTGATTTTGAGATGACCGAGTGTGCTGAAATGAATATTGAATTGAAGCTGAATGAGTAACTTATTGTGACTAAGTAAATTAGTAGAATGAGTTGTTCCCTTAAGTTTCGAGAATAAAACTTTTTTTGAGTGGTATATTATGTAATACCCCGCTCCGCACGAGGCATTTGGTTAGCTTGTTGGACGCGATCAGAAAGTTGGACCATGACTTGGGTTGGAAATCAGGAGAATTGAGACTAATGCAGTCTCTCTTAGCTGGCTAGACGGAATGAGTATTGGAACGTGGCTCGCTGGTGGAGCTACGCTTAGTGTGAACGTGTGCAATCTAAATAAGACGACCCTTTTATACATGTGAGTGGAACTGTCCTTCCTCCTCCTTACTCCTTCATGCTTAATAAAAATGAATACTGAAGTGCTAAGAATATGTCCCTAATGTCCCATACCTTGAATGTTGGATAATTGTGATGCTTTAGCTGCTAAATCGATAAAGATGCTTATGTTGCATAATATTAAAATGAACGACACATGAATATTGAATTGCTGAACGAATCACACTTGAATTGCTAATGTGACTTGATACCTGTAAATGAATTAACAATGCCCCTTATGCTTAACGCTGTCGAAACAAGTAAAACACTTGAATAATGAGATGCCTTGTGAAGGACAGAATAGACAATGTACTGGTGTCACGCCCCTCCCGTAGGAGCGATCGTCATCGCTAAGGCGTGATGTCGCGTGAGCCTAGATTGTGCTCACGCAAAGCAAGTCTATAATAACCGATGACAGGCTAAGCGACGGGGTCGTCGCACAGAAGTCCCCAGCAGAAACATTGAATATTCAGCAGCAGAAATTTAAAGCAAAACACAAGTGATGCAAAATACTCTTTTATTGATATTGAACAAAGATTACAATGTGGGCACTAGGCCGAATTACAAGTCTCCCAAGCTTACTTTTCTTTCATATTATAAGTCACTCTGCTCTCTCTCTCTCTCTCTCTCATTTCTCAAGACAAGCTTCAAGCGACGAGTGGAAGATTCTGCGGAATGACGATGTCCATACATTATGTCTTATATAAGTTCTAACTCCATGCGGCCGTACGCCTCGAAACGCCAAGGAACTCTGTGCCTCGACGCATCCAAGCGAGCTCCGTGCCATCGGACTTCTACCTGTGTCTGCACACGAAAACTGTGTGGGTGTCAGTACTCAACTATACTGGTGGAGTGAGCTCCTCGCCCACCCATACAAAACCGACACGTTCATTTACTTTGTGCAGCTTAATCCCTATTGATTGTCTTTCTAGTCATGCCTTAGGATCAATTTTAGGACAAAGACGCCTTGGCCTATACTTGGCAACGCAACGACAGGGTCGTGTTATACTCTATTCGTGACTTCAATATATTCAAGGCAGTGCCTCACCGAGTAAAAACTTATGCAACTCGACCGTGCCAAGACTTTTACTTGTTTTTATTTGCCTCTAGACCATTCTTGTGCCAATGACGTCAAGGGGACGACTCGTGATGGTCGTGCCAATGGACTTGATCGTGCCTTAAGACCGAGGCCGTGCCTCCCAAGGATCAACCAGACTTAACCAACTTGCCTTACGGCCCTTCCTGACTTAACTCGAGACGATGCCACATTCATGCCAAAGCACGTGTCCTTGCTATAGCCAAATCTTAGGCTCCAGAATGGTGATGCAACCGTGCACACCTAACCCGTGTCGATTCTAGATTAGCGCTTGCTATAAGTATACCTTGTTAACCCAACTCGTAACTTGCTAGTACTTGACGCAATCCAAAGGCATACACGCGGATAGCCGCTCTTATGCTGACACATCTATATGAGTGGTCACTAGCAATGTCAAGCTATCATGGATCTTTGCATACGGTGACCATTCGCGTGTGAGGTACGAGCTCCCACCGAGTGACCCGCAGCCTATATTATAACGGTTTACTTCATTCAAATCATACCGTCGATGAAGGTCGTACAATATCTGCAATTCCTCCTAGGTCGACACGAACCCGGCGCCCCGGGATCGTTCGAGAAATTTCCCCTTGCGCACAAGTTGTCCAATGACCATGCAAGACTCAACTCGATCTACCAAGTCCTTTCTTAATCATGACCATGCTTTCCAACTTTCTATCGATACTTCCAAGTAGCGGGACCGATCTCGTGTGCTTCCTTATCGAGACTCCTAAGTAGCGGGACCGATCTCGTGTGCTTCTTTGTCCGTGGCATACTTTTCACTAAACCAACCGTGGCTCATGCCTTAAACAGACCATGTTCTCTAGGCGACACTATCGCCCAAGTCACATACTTTATATGACGAGCCTTGTTCTCGTAGGACTATGTGACTTGACAACCACAGACAACTGGGGATAGTGCTTGATATGACTTTGATAGTCCGGCAAAACTCTTGTCTAACTTATTCGGGCAACGACTTGACGAGCAAAGGCTATGCCAAGCTTCGCATCGAGGGAACGTGCTATGCACGTGGTCGACTTGAACAACCAAGCTCCTTGGGTGCCTAGACTTAAGCCACAAGCCATGCAATATGACTTAAACCATGGGACAGGCGAAGGCTATGCCAAGCCTTGGACGATGGGACTGTGCATGCTTATTAAGCATATACGCGGGCGACGCCTATGACTTAGGCTAAATCCAGCATTGTGGCAACTTAGCAACTTAGACCAACTTCTTTCTTCCAAGCCACAGCACGAAGGATCGAGTGTCATTTTAAAAGCCATCGTGCAACGACATCTAAACCGACCGTGGGACTCTTTTTCCATGTTCTAACTCAATCCAACCCGTCGGGATTATTCCCTTAGCAATGTGGATGCGTCTTTTTTATTATCAAGCCTAACTTGTGCAAGTTGAAAACATACGATTTATTATGTGCAGGCTAAGATGAGGTAAGTTCACCGAAACTATCCTACCTGAGCGAGTCTTCGAGCAAGCCGTTGCGTGCCTAAGTCTGAACGTCGTCGGCATTTTGATTCCTCCAATTGACTGAGCGGGATGGATATATATAAATATATGTTATAGTTAGATATTAGTATCTTGGTTATCCATGGTTTGTGTGTGTGTGGTTGAAGATTAGATGAGTTAGTATCCCAATAGTTAGATATCTTAGATAGTTAGACAAGTTGTATCTTGTATAGATTAGAGTTTAAGTTAGATAGTGGTTAGTTTGTAGATAGGTAGTATCTTAGGATACTAGATGTTGGTATCCTAGGATATTGTGATTTATCTTACTTTAAGGTAAAGGGGTTTACCTTATCACAAGGTAAGGTAGTGAGTTTACCTTCAAGACAAGGTAATAGGGGGTTTACCTTCAAGGTATTGGGTTTACCTTCAAGGTAAGGTATGGTTACCTAGATACTAGAGCTAAATATTAAAGTATTGGTTATCTAATGGCTTAGGGTAGATAAATTGATGCTAGATAACTATAGTTTGGGTATTGGGAGACTAAGGTATTTATACCTAGACTAAGGTTTTGGACTTCCAACCAAGGTAAGGGTATTGGGATACCAATAGGGATAAAGTATATGGTATCTTGGTTAGTATGCTAGGATAGCTTAAATATAGAGTTAGTATCCTATATTAGAAATTAGTATCCTAAGTTAGTGGATAGATAGTAGTCTAGAGATGTAAGTTGGTATCTTGGTGTCATAGGTTATTGTGCATTATTACCTTGAGTAGGATACTACTAGTTAGTAACTTAAAATTTAGGGTACTAGAAGTATATGTAAGATAGTTAGATGTATATAGCTAGTGTCATAAATATATATATTTTAGTATCTTAGGGATTAGGATACTAGTAAGTTAGAGTGTTAGATACAAGTTAGTATCTTAGAGGGATAGTTAGTATCTTGGAGGGTAAATGAGAAGTCTAAGGTATTGACAAGGTAATGGGATTTACCTATAGTCTAAGGGTAAAGTATTGGTAGGATGTTAAGATAGATGGGTAGATACTAGTATAAAGAAATGGTAGGGTCTATTAGCCTAAGATAGTGAGTTATGTACTAGTCTAAAGTAGATGGGGTGTTAAGGTATTACCTAGATATTTAAGGTATTGATATAAGATACCTATAGAGATAAGATAAGTGGGTTATCTTGGTAGGTAATGGTTAGGAATAGGATATTTGACTTAGATTTGACCATGTTTGACCAAGGTTGACTATTTTGACTCAAAGTCAACTGCAAGTCAACATTGGACCTAGATTGGACTAGGAGTTGACCAGAGTTGACCAGTTGACCAAAAGTCAACTGTGAGTCAACCATTGACCCAGTTTGACCTAGATTGGATTAGAAGTTGACCAGTTGACCAAAAGTCAACTGTAGGTCAACCCTTGACCTAGTATGATCTAGATTGACATTGTTTGACCTTGTTTGACTTACCTTGACCTAGTTTGACTTTGTTTGACCTAGTTCGACTTTGTTTGGCCTAGTATGACCTAGTATGATTTAGTTTGACTTAGTTTGACTTGGTGTGACTTAGTTTGACATGGTGTGACTGAGTTTGACCTAGATTTGCATAGCATACACTAGAAATCATGCCTAACACTGTTAAACCCTATTTAACTCATGCATATCTTATCTTTAGGTCTGTGACTTCACTCGGAGCCTCGATATATTGTTTACATTTTTCCACCAGATCTCAGGCGAGTACATTCTCTGATAACTTTTCCAATTTACGATAACTATTATAATTTATGTACTTAGTGTAGATATACTTGTTCTTGACACATTGGTCATACGGATTGGTATTCATGGATCCCGACATGAGATGTTATTCCTTGTTATCTTGGTATATCTTGTGCAAGCCTCTTATAGTTCTTATGCAGTATATAGACACCGATTCTCGAGGAGACTTTCTCCCTTCTCGTAGAATCCCGTGTCGTAACATTTCTTGTTTGGATCCACTCTACCAGTCGGGGGCGAGAAGTATTAGTGTAGATGTGTGGTCATTATCCACCTTGTTTATTCTTGTAGACCTTGTGAATGCCAATCCTACACTCCACGTATGATTGGCTAGATCATTAGACCTTGCTCTGACCCAAACCGGCCACATATCGAAGCTACTATTCACACACCTAGATAGATGATTCTTGATTCTTGATTCTTGTACATGCCATGATCCGTTTTACTTGCCTTGTTCTAGCTCTAGATCGATTCACAGCTTACCTTGCCATGATACTTACATGTACATTCATGATTTTTTGATATACTCTATATTTATAGTCTTGTAGCTTTTATCCTATCTTGTGAACTATTGTTAGTTGATTGTGCTTGTTCCATCCTGACTGGATATGTTGACAAAATTTTATAGATTATGGCGAGGAGGAGTGTCCTACATACTACGGTCCCCATGACGTAGTTGGCTTAGACTTGGAGACCCTAGTTCAGCAAGGGTTAGCTCCAGCCGATGAGGCATTGGAGTAGCTTAGCTAGATTAGTTTAGTACTGAAATTTATCTCCAGAGTATACTTTGGCTTGTTATTATTTAGTATTTGTATTTGAGATTGTTGACTCTGAAACTTTGGACTTGTATTATTCTGTGTTGGATTTTCAGGATAATATTTTCATATCTTGTTATCTTTATCTTTCTTCTTAGAGTTTGTGATTGAGTATATTATATTGTCATTGCTTGTCCTCTGTTCGGAGTTGACCATTTTTGACAGGTTTTAATATTATAACTGTTGTTAAATAGTAGACCTAGATGTCATGACCCGTACCCTAGAATAAGGGTACGAGAAGTGGGTACGTCCAGTCTACGCTGCAGTGTCGGCGGTAGAACGCTGTCCTAGATCTCATGCATCTAACAGTATAAGGCTAAACAGTTTATACTCCCCGAATGGGGGTGACATAGCAGATACAGACTCAATCACATCTAAGGTAGAGCATGATAAGGATAGATAAAACATGAAATCCAAAAGAGGTACAACAGAGAGAAATCTAAGTGTCTAAGATACACAAATACAGAAATACATCTCAAATCTCCAAACTCAGATACAGTAATCCATAAAGTAAATACAACTCCAGACAATTAAAATAACTACCTAAACAACCTCTAATGTGTCTCCTCTAGGCTAGCAGGCAACCTCCAAGCTATCTGTAAAATTTATCAACAGGTCCAGTCAGGACGGGAACGAGCACATATCTCTAAAACAGTTCATAGCAGGTTAGGAGTATAAATCATGCAATAGAGTAAAATACAGAAAGTGCTGAATAGGAAGTACGAGTAAACAGGAGATATTTTGTAACTGAAAGTAAATACATGATAGTAGAGACTGTAAGTGGCTACGTGATTTAGAGCACAATGGTTATGTAAACGGCTTAGGGGCACATGAATACAAATAAGGAGGCACATGAATACAGCTACTGGGGATAGTGATCACATAACCAATTCTACTCACCCTGCCCCAATCAATACACAAGGATCCGTTCAAGTTATGTTATAAGCACATGAATACAGCTAAGATACGTGAACTCATATAATGAGTAGTACTGAGGCACATGATAAGCACATGAAAGTACATGAAAGCACATGAAGCACATGAGAACATGTAAAACATGAACTAGTACGAGTACAAGGAGTACCTGATGCACATGATAAAGTACATAAACATGAAATACCCGATGCACCCATAGAGGGATAACATCTCAGGAAAGGATCCATATAGTACTAATCCGTGAAGATACGTGTCAGCATCAAGTAGAGTAATCTAGAGCAAGAAAATAATCCAGGTAAGTATGAAAAGATCAGAGAATGTACTCGCCTGATATCTGAATGTCCAAGATAAAGATACTGTCCGAGGAGAGGTGTCTGGCTCCTAATTAGAACAGCACAAGTCACAACATGTCCAGAAGGGTAATATAAAGCACTACAATGCATTCTATATGAATCTAGGTCAAACTAGGCCAAAGTCAACCCTTGGTCAACTTTGGTCAACTGCACTAGTCAAACTAGGTCAAACTAGGTCATGTCCTAACCCAACAAGTCTTACTAGGCCTAATCAAGACTATCCTAGAAAGCACACATCAATACAAGGCTATACAAGCCAACATACACCCAACTCTATATAGCATGCAATTATTCAATACTCAAATAGGCAAGAATTCACATTGGATATACACTAGGTAATCTATTACTTAAGCTGTATATGTCTACACATATATACACATGCATATATTGGTATTCAACATTAGGTCTATAATCATGGCATTTCAAATGGTTGTATAAACTTATATATTACAATACAATATGCTAACATATATATAATATACATACATAGCTAAGTTAACTATATTCATAAATACTTATTTAAGAGGCTATGTGTATGTATGTGAACATGGCAAAGGGGCAAGTGAGGGTTAAATGGGCATACATAGTGTATACATATCAAAGAGTGTCAAAGTGTAAGTGAACAAAGTGTCAAGTGTGATAGTGTCAACATAGTGTAAGGGGGTACATGAGGTAATATAGGATTTGTGTTAACATAGAACATTACATCTCATTAACTTGTATATTGCATACATTACATCTATTATTACATTACATTCATGCTTGCATTTATTCATCATTCATTTATTCTCTTGCACTACTATATGCACCATACATTACATACTATGGTACCTACATATTCATTACAAGCCATACTTATACAGACTTACATTAGATAGGATACTTACACTTCATACATCATTTATTTAACCATTTACTCATGCTTGCATTCTCTATTTAATTACATAATGTATATACATTAACATGGGTTAAAATCAAATAGAACATTATATTACACACAAGGGTGCACAAAATGCATATGCCGAATAGTAACTCCTACTAATAGTCAATACTGTACCATCTCAGCATGAATTAAAATCTAGGATTAAAGTATGTTATAGATCTATGTGTTAGCTTTCCGAAACTTCAAACGAATCGCGTTTTCGTTTCCGGAAACTCCCGGAATCGCGAAAATACCGAGAACGTGTTTGTCTTTCGTACAGCTGACACTCAAATAATTCTCCAAAAAGTTACAGAAAGAATTAGGCCTATTAATACATGTTTTGTAAATCTAACTTCAATACGCTTCTTTTAAAAAAAAATGGGAGATTAAATCGAGCTTTGAACAAGAAGTTATGACATTTCTAAGTTAGGTCTGAAATTAAAAACGTGGATAAAAATTATGACGGATTTAGATAGTTTGAGCCAAAAGAATACACAATATATATCCTAATTATCCACAACAATAATGACAATAATAATATGAGGAACCACACTCACAAACTTGATTATATAATCATCATGAACCATTTATTACATATATAAATATAGATACACTCTCATTACAATATATATATATATATATATATATATATATTTTTTTTTTACAATATATACATATATATATATATATATATATATATATATATATATATATATATATATATATATATATATATATATATATATATATAACATGAACACATCTATAAGAGATACATGAATGAAATGTAAAGTACGCAAGAACACATCTCTACATATTCAAATCTGAGATTTAATATCAATTAATTCATTTAATCAATATTTTAAATATAAAGTGTGTCCAAGTTTGGGGGTTTTTCCCATGAACACAAGACACAACAATAATACAATAAAAATCCCTAAAGGACACATAATGGACACAACAGGACACAAAATAGGGACACAACAATGGGGGTCATTCCTATGGTTAAATCTTTCCTAAATGCAAAATGGAGAAATAAAAGAGAAGGAAATATTACCTAAAGGAGAGAAAATCCAAGGAGAAAGGCTTCTTCCTTGGGAGAGCTTGAGAGCACTTGGGGAAGAAGACTTCTCAAAGAAAGGAAATGAGATGGGAGTCCTATTAGGGCCGACCATAATGGTTATATCCCCTCTTCATTGAATATTACAAGTTTGCCCCTCCCTTAGTTATAAGTGTTTAAAACAATTTTGGTTAGGGTTTGGGGGTAAAAGGGTCAAAAATAAAAACTCTAAATGGTTAACCTAATAATTAGGATTATGACTAATCTTTCTAACATGACTAATTAAAATGTGGGCCATGGCTAACTAATGCATAGGTCCAACTAGAGTCTAAGTTACCCCGGATCCCCGTTACAAGTCGGATTGAGATGAAATTCGAACCCGACTCAAATAATCCCAAAACAATATCATAAATAATAAAATAATATCAAAATAATTCAAAGAGGTCAAATGCAAAATATTCTTAGGCCAAAAATGACATTAAAATATCATAATCACATGGTTAGGCTCTAGGTCAAACAGTCTCTAGGGTTTCACTAGAAAAACGTCAAAACCACAAGTCATTGATTTAAATAATTTTAAAATGACTTAAAATCACCAAAAATCATATCATGAATTAAATATCATTATTAAAATAATTATAAACACAAAATTTTGAAATTACCCTTATTTGGAAAACTGGGTGCTACACTAGACAGCGTTCTACACGGTTTCTGCGACGTAAGCTGGGACGTTGTCTCGCACTCATGCCTTTACTCCGGGTGTGGGTCGTGATACGTTTTAAGTGGTGGCCCATGCAGGTCAGAAGTCGTAAGTAGTGGGATATCGTAGTGGTGCTCGACTTAGAGTGCTGCTACGAGCCTGCTATAGGTTTAGAAGATATAAGCTATAGGCTAAGGATACTCAATCACGGTTAGGACTTCTTGAGAAGATTTCAGGGACGACCCTTGAGAATCTCATGATAAACTATCTCGAAATTTGATTCCAACTGTTTCTGTCTATTCTTTCTTGTCCGTGTTTGAACTTGATTCTTGGTGTTCATTGATTTTCTACCAGGATAAATCTCTGGACTATGTTGCTTCGGTTATGGAATCTATAGTCTTCTACAGCTATATTTGTAGGCATGGCGAAGACATAGGGTCTGATTTTTGATATATTTTTTGGGTTGTGGGAATTTAAGGTTTTCGTATCCAAGCATGCGATAATACGAAAATGTTAGATACCACAATCCTATAGGTATGTACCTTAGTTGCGGACCCTATGATTTATTGCAGCCATACTTACTGGCGTGACGAGAATTTCGATAACTTGATTCTGGGTAGACAGGTATGGTTATCAGATTACAGAATAGATAGCCTATAGAGGGTACCCAAGTATAATAGAGTAGGTATCAGTAGAGATGTTACTTGGGTATTTTGGAGACGAGAGTGGGAGCTAGGCCACCTGTAGCACCGCATCATGCCCCGTACCAGCAATAGGATATACCCCGTCAGGGCAGGGCTTTTGCGATGACGGTCGAGGAGACACACACTGCAGGTGATGGATTAGGAGGTTAGGTCTTGTTCTTTCCTTTTTCCTGTTTCTTTCCACCCATTGATTGTTTGATTGCTTTCTTAGTACCTTTAGCTTGCATATGTGATGATCATGCTAGATTAATAGAAAAAAAAAACCCATTGGAGACTGCAATAACATGATACTGTAGAGACTAAAACCATGCATATTTGTTTCCATTCTATAGAATTGCATGTTGTATAAGTTTGGAAAGAATTTAGTAGACTTTGATTATTGGTGGCTTGACCTAGAGAAGAGTACAACCATTTCAAATTTCGAGGACAAAATTTTTCTAAGGGGGTAGGATTGTAACTGCTTGTTCTCAAAAATGAGGGTAAATTTGTCATTTTTCATATTCTAATATTTTTGTGAATATTTATTTATTAATATTGTATTTTGGGGATTAGTTTAGCCGGGTTTGAGTTTCGTCTAGTTTTGACTTGTGTTAGTGACCCGGGTAGTTTACACTCTAGTCGGGACCCAAAGATTAGTTAGGCATGGCCCACAAACTTATTTCATTAGGCTAGTGCATTTAGACTAAACCCACATGACAAGTTTAGTTATTTAGATATTAGAAACTTGACCATTTTGACCCCAAACCTTTACATGACTTAGATTAACCAAAGGGGACATATTAGGGGCATATTAGATATTTTCTATTGGCCCAAACCTAACCCTTATGGCAGACAAGAGAGGGTTCCATCTCCTTTTCATTTGCGAAGTAGCCTCCATTCCTATTTTAGTGTTCTTCCCAATCTTGAAAGCAAATTCCATTGATTAATCTCTCAAATCTTCTCTTTTCTCTACCAAATTCTCTCATTCTTGCAAGGAGAGGGAGCTACAAGGATTATGGAGCCAAGAGCAAGGAGGGGTGTCCATTTGCTAGAAGAGTTCGTGTCAGATTTGTGTCATTTGGGTTGTTCATTGGGAATCAACTCCCAATAGGTATCTCTCTCTCTCTAAACCTTCTCTATTTCATATTTCCCTTGCATATTTATTCGTTTTGAACCCATAGGAACCACCCCCATGCATGAACTACCATTAGAAATGTTTTAGAGGCACTTTTGAGTCCTCTTTAGGAGTTTGGGATAGGTTTGGAGTCCCCCATGGAGAGATTCCAAAGGGGGCACACTATGTGTTTGTGTTTTTGCCCTATAGGCTTATTTGTCTTCTAATTTCAGATTTTTCATGTGTTAGAGAGTAGCTTAATCATGGTTAGGATATTTAGGTTTGTTCTCATTTGGATACCAATGTTTGAATCTATGTATTATGGCCTACAAGCCCTATTTTTATGTAAAAATATCAAATATTGTTATATTTATGGATGTGGACTGATTTGGGGTTTTTTGTATATATATATATATATATATATATATATATATATATATATATATATATATATATATATTGATATTGATATGTGTCTTGTGTGTATGTGATAGAGTATGGGTGTGTTAGTGTTAAGTTAGTGAGTTAGATAATCTAGTTAGTATCCTAGAAAATATAGTTAGTATGTGTTTTTTTTGTCCAAAACAACCCAAATTCGTCATAATTTTCATCCACATTTTTAGTAGCCAGAGCAACTTAGAAATGTCATAACTCCTAGCTCAAGACTCTGATTAATCTCCCATTTTTTTAATGGAACCATATCGAAATTAGCTTTCCAAATATATATATATTAATAGGCCAAAATCTTTCTAGAAAATTCTGTAAAACTGTTTGAGTTTCAGCTGTCCGAAAGACGAACGCGTTTCGGTATTTTCGCGATTCCAGGTGCGATCCGTTTGAAGTTTCAGAAAACTAATACGAAGGGATACGACATACTTTAATCCTAGAATTTAGTGATTAGGTCTAATAGGTGCAGTATTGGTTTTAAGTAGAAAACTGACTATACGATATGGACATTTTGTGTATCCTATGAGCCTATGTAGTATGGATATCAAGTGAATGTAGGTATCATAGGTTGTCAAGAATATGTATGATATAGTATATATATATATATATATATATATATATATATATATATATATATATATATATATATATATATATATTACTGTTAGGTAATATATGTTAGTAAAGTGTGTGTGTGTGTGTGTGTGTGTGTGTGTGTGTGTGTGTTTGAATAAGATAAGGATGTGTGTGGTTAGTAGAGAGAAGTGAGATTGATAGAGGATATGTACTAGTGTGTGTTTGATGTTGTATAAATGGTAGTGTTGTAACACCCCTGAATTTTTGAATTATTTTTATTATTATTTGTTTGACTTAAATGGGATTTTATGGAATTTTCTAAGTATTTTTAATTAAATTGTTATTATTATAGATAACCTTAGCCATGGTTAAGTTTTGGAGTACAAGATGACTAGGAATTGTGGCACGGATAGTGTACTCGTGTGCTTTGACTAGTATTTTAGCCATGGTAGGGAGGGTCCAGCCATATGTGTGTTCTAACTAGAAAAATTAGGCCAAGTTGCAACTTAACCCCTATAGACGATTTAATTAATTATTATTAAGATTACTGACTTTTTAGGAGATCCGGTCGTACCAATTTAGTCCGGACTGGATCCGAACCCGACCCAAGCCATGTGGACATATAGTGCATCCAAAAGGGTCTATGTTGATAAATATTTTGAGTGTATACTTCGTACTTTATTTTAATGATCTAATAAATATTTCTAGATACTTGTTATATATGTAATATACGTATTGTTGTTATTAAATTGATATTTTATGGGACATCTTTAGAACATTGTTAGATTTACGTGGACCAGTAAAACATGGGAATATACATATATATATATTTATATATAAAGGCATATATAAATTAGGTTCTCAAATAAAAGACTAGGTATGTTATGCTATTTATAAATGTGGGAATATATTGTAACGTTCCAGTCCCAAAATACGTAGGACTAGGCATACGAAACATGCCAGCTGCATGCATACGAAGAATACTCCAATATGTGGAATCCTCGTACACATACATAAGCTGTAAATCACAGGCCAATCACCAGGGCCGGTCCTTAATAATTGAAGGCCTTGTGCGAGTTTCAAAATGTGACCCTATATTTATTTATTCAAATTTTTTAAATATATTATTATATGTCTTTATCAAAATCTCTGGAGATGCTATTGATTATATATTATATCTGAATCTATAGGTAGTTACTAAACAAAATAACTAAAGCTCAAATTATCTATATTCAAGCACATTAGTATAATGAAGATGTTTTCGATAGAAGACGTACTGACCGTTAAATTGTCTAAATCTGGCCTCAAATTTTTCTGTTGATAAAAACATATAATAAAATGAATAACCACACAATTTAGAGCCTCCAAGATCTGAGCAGGGCCAGCCCAGGGCACGGACGAGGTGGGCGACCGTCATGGGCCCCCAATTTTGGAAGTTCCGTAATTTTACAATAGACTAGGTATATCCAAAAAAAAGAGACCCAATCTGGAAGCAACAAAAAAGCCAGCGCTCCAATCGAAAAAAAAATATGATAGCTTGATCGATGATTTTGATAGCTTAATAGATGATTTTGCTTGTAAAAATGCTAAAAAAAATTTATTTATGTAAGAAAAATGGCCCAAATTTTAGATTTTGTCATAGGTCCCGTAAATCATAGGACCGGCTATGGACCTGAGTCACCTGATGCAAGACCAAGAGCTCTGGTCTTCGACATCATTATTTCTTAAATAAATACTAAGCATGCACATCCAAATTATTAAATTATATATATAAAAAAATCTGATCATTATTGTAGAAAATAAATTCATCTGACAATTGAGGGATCTTTAGAAACAAAATAGCAATTAACACACGGGTCAGAGCAATATCTTTAAGAAATCCTAATTTTTTTGTACGATTATAAATATGAATCTTAGAGTCAGTAGGGAATATGGATCTAAAAATTGGAGGTCTTAGAGGGATTGTAGAGTAGGAATTGAGGAAGAAATTGAATAACTTGAAATACAAAATTATAAAACTAACCCTAATAATTTTTTTTTGAGGCCCCCAAAAATTGGAGGCCCTGTGCGACCGCACTATTAGCACGGCCCCAGGGCCGACCCTGCCAATCACAAATAACTATATCTCATCCACAGAATCATAAGAGAAAATAATAGTCCAGATAGTATCAAATAAAGGAGTCAAAAGATAGATAGCCGGGTGGAAACAAATCCACTACCAAACAGCTATGAATATAATCTAAGATACTGGAATCCAACATCCAAAAATAAATGAAAGATACAAGTAAGGAAAAGATCAGGCATTGTCAGATGGTAAGATATCCTCGGTGGAAAATAAAGGACCTAAACCGAGTCCGTACTCCTGGGGCAATCCTGACCATCTACACCTGGAGAGATCACCAGATCCTCAGCGGGACATAACAAGATACATAAAACATGCCATATAAATTGAATATAAACTGCTCATAATAATCCGGATCATAACATGGTTCAGCACTTTATCATCGAAACAGTGAACCACACCTACAACCAAACAAGGACAAGGTGTGGCACACTAGTTCGTGACAAAATACTGTTCCAAGCCATGAACGGTATAGTACACAACCATATGGAAAAGTACATACACCTACGGATAAAGGTCGCCTAACCATTCTAAGTGGTATGCATTTTAAGAACAGTTCATGGTCGCATGACTACCGGGTCAAGTCAGAAAAATACCAATGCAGTACAGTACCTCAGTAGCGAGTCACAACACCATATACTATTCTTCAGTATCGAGCGAGTCTATAGCATATAGTCTACCGGTCGTTCCTCAGTAGCGAGCGATTCTACGATAGATAGGGTGGTAGTCAACTTCCAATTATGTTCTCCCCGCCCAATGCCAACTCATAACTGCTAAGTCTTCTAGCATGCAATTCTATTAGCAGTTATTTCCTAACGTACGGCTTATACATATTGGTGGCCAGCCAATCACGCATGTCCGAGTCCTATATATGACTCACAACAACGTGGTATAAATGTGTCAAGGCCTATGAATGCAACACACAAGGTGGTCCCTTAAATCTAGGTTTAATGTGTAAGAAAAATAATACATAGCAGGAAATATAACTGAACAGTAAGTTCTAACAGGTTATGCCATGTATCATAGTTTATTTTGCATAAAGAAAATAATGAATAATGCATGAAATATGAGCTAAAATAAATAGCAAATGGCAAGGTATCATGCCTGAGGGTGGTGCGAGGTCTAGCAAAATCCAACAGTCAGAATCGTCAACACGAAAGTCAGAATCCACAAGGAGCTCCGGATGCTGAAACAAACATCACGAATGAGTTTGGTATAAAAGATATGTCTAGGAAACGCTTGTCCAAAAGTCTAATTCTGGAACATGGGCAAAATCGTAATTTTGGATCAAAACGATGTCCGCCGTTGGACCCGTTTTGTACTGAAATACGTTCCAGTTATCTATGGTCTCTAAAGTCATCAAACTATATGTCTACGGGTGCAGTTTGAGAAGACGAACTCAACGGTATGTCCAGTTTTGGATTTCGATGAGCCGTGCACAAGCCCGCCAAATAGGCGTTCCGTTCGACCTTCTCAGAATCGGACCAAACTTGGCATACAGGACCAAAATTTTGATACGATCCTGTTGGCACAAGTTTTGTCTCGATACGACGAACGTACACGAAGTTATGGTCAAGTTTGCAAAAGGTCGATACGGGGGTATCTCGACGGATACGCACTGATTTCGTCGCGCACACGCAACGAAATCGAGTTCCGTCAGTTCCCACACGTCAGCAACATCCATACGTACCTTTCGATGTGTATAGCTTGCCACCACGTCGCCCGGTTTGTCGGGACGTACGCCGTATCGGGAATTATTTTAAATTTTTTATTATTTTAAAAACAGTTTTCGGCGATTTTGGAAATCAGTTTACTCGACACACGGTCGACGAAATTTAGAGCTACAATAAGGATTGTAAAGCCTTATGGGTTGCCTAGAACTCTATTTAAATAGTTTTGGAAAATTCTAAATAATATGACACGAATCAGTCCCCGAAATAGGGTGTTTGGACTATTTTTGCTCCCTGTTTTGAACTGTTTTTCGACGATCTTCACTTCGATCTTTTGACTGAGTTATTGGACCATATCGAATTCCCATTGGTGGGATTTGAAGGGGTTCATGTAGGTCTTGGATAGAAATTTAAAACTCAAAAATGATTACACAGAACTTGAAAAATCGGGATTGAAAGTAGGGCACCTGAAGTTGCTTCGAAACAGAGCAAGCTCTGTTAGCTGTCGGTTTAGGGGAGCTCGGCGGTGATGCAGTGGCCGACGGTGGCTCGCAGGCGTACGGGAAGGCTCGCCCTACCTCGAGAAGTTTTCTGGGATAACTCTCGAGAGATGGCTGCGCAGATGGATGAAGGTGTTCGATCGATTATCCTAGTATAGGGAAATCCCGAATCCTTTATACTCAGTTTCAAATCTTGGTTTGGGATCGAATTTGAATTCAAATTCGAACTGGTATAATCCTTATCGATGGAGAATCAAATAGGGACTTATTTGGATTTGGTTTCATCCAATTTGGATGGAAATCAGATTTAAACCGAATTAGTGAAGAGTTTTTTTTTTCCTTTTCCCTGTTCGTTGGGTTACAGGGGGGTCCGGTTCCATCATGGGAGGGGATGAAGGAACAGTGCTACGTACTGTTCTAAGTCTCCTTTTGCTTTTGCTTTTTTTTCCTTGGCTTTTACGTAGTCCCTGTATGGGAACAGCCAGGCTCGGGCTGCTGGACGAAGGCACTGTTCATTTGAACAGTGCTGACGTCAGCATCTTTTTTTTTCCTAATTTATATATATATATATATATATATATATATATATATATATATATATATATATATATATATATTTTGTGCACATATATATATATATATGCACAATATATATATATATATATATATATATATATATATATATATATATATATATATATATATATATATATATATATGTGTGTGTGTGTGTGTGTGCACTTATAATATCTAGCTAAATTATAAAATAAATCTCTAAAATCTCTAAAAATATTTTAAAAACATTTAAATACCTATTTGGTAAAATCTTACCTTGTATGACTACAACAAGATTATGAACCCAATTATTAATCCAAACACTAACCCTTAAATACTGCAATTTAAAATAGCTAAATAAATAATAATATAACAAAATCCTAAAACATTTCTAATATGGTTTGGTAAAGGTTTTGTACCACAAAAATAATACATATGTACTACCATATAGAATAGCAGTCTCTTGCTATATCTTGATATTCACCATTCGTATAAATAAATTCAAAAGGCTATTTAATAATTTAGAGCAAAATACTATAAATCTAAAATAATTTAATAAATATTCATAAAATTCTTAGGGGGATTACACACACACACACACACACACACACACACACACACACACACACACACACACACACACACACACACATATATATATATATATATATATATATATATATATATATATGGTTTATTTATAAATTTTTGTAAATAGAATTTATGATTTTACTAGTTGGTTTTTATTGTACATTTATAATTATTTCATGTGTTACCTCATGTGTATATATGTATAGATATACATATATAGGTAGATATGTATATAGATATATATCCATAGATATATATATGTTAGAAGAGGGAAAAAAACACAAAGCAAAACCCATGCTGATGAACAGTGCTATGTACTGTTCATCCATCTTCGACCCATAACAGAGCCCATGCTCTGTTAGGAAAGCCAGAACCAAGAGGCAATTTTTTAACCAATTAAACCTTGGTTAAATCTAGGTTTAAACCCTAATATAATCTCTACGAGATTGGGTCGAATCTATTCAAATAGAGGTTTAAATCTGTGGGGAATTCAATCGTAGATTGAACAAAGGATTGCTATATATACATCGGAATAAAAATCGAGACTATCCCATCAAAACCGAGCCTTCAACTTCGAAAGTCCTTATAATCCCTCACCGACCTTCAACATGACCTTCCTGGACACCTGAGCACGCCGGAGACTCGCCGGAGAAGACGAAGTTAGCGCTGCACAGCCGCCTGAACCCCGTGCGCACGCGAACGTGAACAAGGGACAGCCACGCAGCAGCAATAGTGCTGTCGACCCTAACTTCACAGGTATGGTTCTTCCACACCACGCCATCAATTTTTGAAGCGATCTGTGATTTGAGAACACAACCTATAGATCTTCGACACCATTGGATCGTTTCGAACTAAATCGAAACAAAATCGAGCTAAATCTCGATGCCAAAATTGGCAAAAATTTGTCTCAAAACGAAACAGAAAACTAATTTAGAGACTGTTTTGGAAGGCGACAATTCGCTGATCCATCGAGTACTTTAAAAATCCCTCTTAATAGGATTGAAGACAACCTATACACCTTCTAAACTCTATTTATAGATTTTAATTTCGTTTATTATACATCAAGAAAACTCTGTTTGAAAATCAGTAAAAATAGGTTTAAAACAGTTTTTCAAAACTTTGAAAACCGCCGATACGAGGTCCGTCCCGTCAAATCGGGCGACGTGGTCATGAACCGAAAGCATCGAAAGGTGCGTATCGACTTTGTGGACGTGTGGGCTTTGACGGAATTCAAATTGGTTGCGTGTGCGCGATGAATTTGATACGTATCCGTCAAAATTTACCGTATCGGCCTTTTCCGAAATTCTCCAATTACTTTGTGCACGTTCGTCAAATCGAGACAAAACTTGTGCCAGCAGGACCATATTATTTTTTTGGTCATGTATGCCAAGTTTGGTCCAAATCTGAGACAGTTAACCGGATCGCCGTTTTGCGGGCCCCACGATCCAACTCAACCGGCAAATTTGTGTACGGCCTGCCGGAATCCAACTTTGAAAATACCGTTGGGTTTGTCTCATCAAAACAAATTCGTAGACATGTAGTTTGATGAATTTAGAGACCATAGACTCTGGCACACTTTTCGGTACAAAGCGGGTCCAACAGCGGATACCGTGTTGACCCGAAATTACCGTTTTGTCCCTGTGTTCAGAATTGGACTTATGGGTAGTCTATTCTAGCTATTTTGCTTATTTAGAGAATGTTGACAATATCTGTTTCACCATCCGAGGACAGTTGCAGGAGTTCAGCTTTCGCGAACATTTGATCTAACAGGTTATTTAGACGTGGTTGAGTCTACACTAGGCAAGTACACCTTGCCAAACTTTACAGTATTTACATGCTCTTTCATATTGTTATTCCTTTGTGTCTTACTCATTTACACATTTCTCCTGCTTCTCGTGATCATTTTCTAGTTTTACGTGCACGTAGTTTTTACTCATTTTCTATATTACTTTTCTGTCTTTATTATCTTGTTCATGTCTAGTGATAGTACTGTTATGCCTGTGCCATGTTTTTCTGACATGTTTGATATGTACTTGATTTGGACATGACTAGATAGACTTGGCTTCCTAGTACCTTAGGAGAGAATATTTTATTAGTCGTGGCTATACCTCTATTGTTAGTGCCTCCCCGGGCTACGATATAGAACATATTATAGGACTGTTAGTGCCTCCCCGGGCTACGGTTTTTAGCCATGATTAATATTATATTCTCATGACATGTCACCATCCATAGAGTTTCTTTTCGTGTTATTCTTTCCTCGATTGGTTATTCCTATATCTCTTACATGAGGTTTACTGTATAGTAGGCATGTATATTATGTGTCTTGCTAGTCCTCTAAGGACCTAGTGATCTCTCCAGGCTTAGTTAGAGACGAGGACTACCAGAAGGTATACGGTTCTGGAGTCGAGGCAGGTGGTGTACCTTCGCAGGAGGATGAGATAGCGGCCGAAGACTTCTCTTGAGACATGTCTCCTTATTTATAGACTTGCTATTTCATTTTCTTTCTTTTCAGTGGACATGTAATGGATTATTTGTTTCTTTATACTGTGGTTTCGGGATGTCATACCCGCACAGTTATTATTTCTATTTTATATTGGACAGATCTTTCTTATTAGTATCATTTTATTGGACTTGATATCTTGTATCTTATTTTCTGTGTGGATGAGATTAGCTGTGACCTATGACTTGTATTGTATTGCTGGATTGTTATCATGATTTACAGCTTAAGCATTTCGCTAATGGGCTTATTTTGAGATTTGGCCCATTGGTGAAGTATTGCTGGCATGTACCGTATCCTGGTCCTATACGTATTTTGGGACTGGGGCGTTACATGTTTTTGTGGTGGCCCATGCAGGTCTACGTTAATCACTTCGGTTACGTTACTGTACCGACATGAGCATACGAATAGGATAGAAAGGACCCATAGGAACTCATCTACATACTTGATCTCCTTCTTTGATTCCATTTTCGAACTCTCGTTTGATTGCCTTGAATTGCATCTTGCTTGATTCCTTTCCTACCACGAGTCTTATTTTTCGTGTGATAGAATTTAGGAAGATGATTCATCCTAGGTATATATGCTCTATTAATTCAGTTACACTATTAGTTAAACTCTTGAAAGTTGGGTAGAAAGCCTCACCAAGTAGCTTCCAATGTCCTTATGACCCAATTATTGAAGTATAGTTGAATGACACTGAATATAAGATAGTGTAGAAGGATAGGCTTATCTAGACTCTAGAGTCTTAGAGGCCCATACCCCAATTGGACGACCAAACCCTTAGACAAAATGATAGTAGGGAAACTGTAGAGACACAAATACCGGACGAGTCTTAGACCTTGATGAACTTTAACTACTTGTGCTTTCTTTCAAATCATATTCTCGCATACTTATATTATTTGACTATCTTGACTGATGCTGCTATTATAGCCTATTTTTGCAAGCTTATTCTTTATCGAGCTTGTTCATGACATATATTTTATTGGGGATGCCCACTAACATATTGTCTATTTAGAATCAGTATATTATGGTCTGATCAACCTAGTGCACTTGGTTCACTCTTCTTATGGTTATTCTACATAGATTGAGATATAGTTAACAAATACTTGCCCTCTAGGATATCATCCACAACTTCCTTAATAACTATCTTTTTTCGAACTATTCAATCACCTTTAAAACCCCGCAATTGTATTCGATCCTTGAACTCTCTATTATTTTATGTCTTCACCTATTCTGGGAAGACAAACCCTTGTGTTTGAAGGAGGATATCCACGAGGCCTACTTCCCGACCAGGCGACACAGTTCGTGCAGACGAGATAGCAGGCGGGAGCACCACGACAAGGACAAGCCTTTGCTATGAGGATTGAAGGTGGTGCAACAACACAAGGAGCAAGTGAAGGTAACAACTTAAGATTTTTATGATAGTGATAGTAAGAATAGTAGTCTATGCTTGCTTGTTAAATGTTTGATTAGGAACAACAATAGAAACATAGCACCCCTTATACATATTAGAACCATTGACGTGTTTTCCTTTACCTTAGTGAGTTATTTTAATTTCGAGAATGAAATTCTTTTAAGGGGGTAGAATGTAACACCCCTGAATTTTTGAATTTTTTAATTATTTATTTGGCTTAAATGGGTTTTTATGGAATTTTCTAAGTATTTTTAATTAAATTATTATTATTATAGATGACCTTAGCCATGGTTAAGTTTTGGAGTACAAGATGACTAGGGATTGTGGCACGGATAGTGTACTCGTGTGCTTTGACTAGTGTTTTAGCCATGGTAGGGAAGGTCGAGCCATATGTGTGTTCTAACTAGGAAAACCAGGCCAAGTTGCAACTTAACCCCTATAGACGATTTAATTAATTATTATTAAGATTATTGACTTTTTAGGAGATCCGTCGTACCAATTTAGCCCGGACTGGACCCGAACTCGACCCAAGCCATGTGGACATATAGTACATCCAAAGGGGTCCATGTTGATAAATATTTTTGGTGTATACTTCGTACTTTATTTTAATGATCTAATAAATATTTTTAGATACTTGTTATATATATAATATACGTATTGTTGGTATTAAATTGATATTTTATGGGACATCTTTAGAACATTGTTAGATTTAAGTGGACCAGTAAAACATGGGAATATACATATATATTTATATATAAAAGCATATATAAATTAGGTTCTCAAATAAAAGACTAGGTATGTTATACTATTTATAAATGTGGGAATATATATATATATATATATATATATATATATATATATATATATATATATATAAATATATATATATATATATATATATATATATATATATATATATATATATAGGGTTTATTTATAAATTTTTGTAAATAGAATTTATGATTTTACTAGTTGGTTTTTATTATACATTTGTAATTATTTCATGTGTTACCTCCTGTGTATATATGTATAGATATACATATATAGGTAGATATGTATATAGATATATATACATAGATATATATGTTAGAAGAGGAAAAAAACACAAAGCAAAACCCATGCTAATGAACAGTGCTATGTACTGTTCATCCATCTTCTTCCCCGGCCCATAACAGAGCCCATGCTCTGTTAGGAAAGCCAGAACCAAAAGGCAATTTTTTAACCAATTAAACCTTGGTTAAATCTAGGTTTAAACCCTAATATAATATCTACTAGATTGGGTCAAATCTATTCAAATAGTGGTTTAAATCTGTGGGGAATTCAAAAGTAGATTGAACAAAGGATTGCTATATATACATCAGAATAGAAACCGAGACTATCCCATCAAAACCGAGCCTTCAACTTCGAAAGTCCTTATAATCCCTCACCGACCTTCAACATGACCTTCCTGGACACCTAATGTCACGACCCGCTCCCGAATAACCGGATACGAGTCGGACACGCCCAGCCTTTGTTGTTAGACACAACAAAGTAAGCTGTACCAATCTAGGGAAACTAACCAGATAAATATGAACATGAAATGAAATCACAGCATCTATATAAATGTGTCCCAACCAGAGTAAGTACAATATCTGAAATTATTACAATTCAACTAATAAAAGAGTCTGCTAGTCTCAATACATGGAAAGATAATAGAAAATACTAAAGAAGTCCTAGGCTTCTGCAGCCTCTAGGTCACAAGCAGCTCCAGCTGGCTCAGTAGGGAAGGCACTATCCTGTCCATAGTAGGTGTCACACAAAGCCTCCATCTCACCTGCAACATATCCTATTCAGGAGCAGAGCAAGTACAATTCTAGGTAATGAACAAGACATCATGATATAAAAGTACAAGGAAACATGGAAAGTACAGGAAGAACAGGTGAGTAAGTACATGAAGAACAGTGTAAAGTACATGGAAGAACATGAATGTAAGAACATGATATGTAAGCACCTGAAAGAACATGATATCATGAAACTACAGGAAATAAGTACAAGGTAATCTCCTGAACATGTGTGTACTACATTTGAAATATAACTAAATATGTGACCGGCTAGGGTAAGCACCTGAAAGCACCTGAAAGAACATGAATGGGCGGCTTAGGACCCGCGTGCACGATACGGGGTCTAAGCTAAACACACCTGAGTTGTTACTTGGGATTGGTCACATAGATAGTATATTTCCCCACCCCAGATACAAGTAATAAGAACAAGAGAACATGAGCACCAGAAAGTACAGGACGTGTTGCAATTGTGTCACTCAAGGAAGCACAGGGTATATAATAAAAAGTACAAAACCGTAGAGTGTACTTGCCTGGCTCCAGGAAAGTACAAGTAGGCAAAAGAGCTAGATATCCTCCTGTAATTGGTAATAATGATGTGTACAAGTTGGTTAATAAACTGCTAAACTCTAAATGATTTATAAAGAAAGAAATAGGTCAACAACTTAAGATAATACTTCTAGGAAAATCTTCTAACAAATACCTTAATTCTAAATTGCTAAACCTAGAGATTCATTACAAGTTTAGATATCAAAAGTGGTTACAACCTAAACAATATAGAACTGACTAACTAAACTCCAAAATCAGTCTTACATACACCTACATATCAGTCCAGTAACTGCAACCTAAACTGGAAGTTAGCTAAATCGAGTAACAGGAAAATATACAGAGAATCACCTGCCAGTCACAATTTCCATCTTGCCCTTAGCTAACTCTGAAATTCATTACGCTGACTCTAATAAGATCCATATTATAGTAACAGGATTTCCATGTTTGACAGTCAAAAAGATTGTATCTCAGTTAAACACCAGTAGCATGGTTAACAAATTACTACCCCAAAACCAATTTAACTTCAACCTACTGTCCTGCACTTGACAGTCCAGAATTCTCCAGGTTTAGTCATTTGAACTTCAATCCCAGATTCAAAATGGAACTTCAAATCTCATGGCCAAGTGAGGCTTCAATCTCAGATAATGAGACTTCAATCTCATGGCCAAGCGAGACTTCCAATCTCAGATACAAAGTTAACTGCCATGGCAATTGCTTTGTAAGGAGCATAAAAATTCAGGTTAACATAGTTGTGCTCTAACCAACATTGCCCTTCCTTCTAATTCGAATTGAAACCACATCTCAGATGCTGATGTGATTCTCAGGAAATCTGTAAATCTTAGATTCAGACATGTTATCCTCAGGTTTACTTATAAACCTCGGGTCATGTATAAATCTCAGATTTACTGATAGGAAAATCAAATTCTCAACAACACTGGTACGAGTATCAAGTCCACAACCAAACACTAATATGAGCCCAGACTCAAACCTCCCTCAACTGCATATACAGTTGGCCTCACAAATTGGTTTATGATAATTTCAATGGGCTGAACTGATACACCCCATATCTTAGGCTCAAAACTGAACATATGAAATTCTCAATTCAACAGTGAGGTGCTGAGAATTACTTCAAGACTTAACCCTCAGAATATATTGATGTAGATATAAAACTCAAATCATACGAACTACACCAATGGAAATAATCAACAATTGACATGAAGAATAGAGTTTACCTGATTGCCTGAAGAAACTGTGGTTCAAAGATCGGATACGATCTTTTCGACCTAAGAACTAGTTAAACTTCTGCTCACACATTTCAACAAACACATGGAACACGAAATTAAAGAAAATTAATAGGGTGCACTGAGTTCTTAGAAATTATTGAAAGAAAACAATTATACTCGAAATAACCTGATTCAAATCTTAAGCTAATCCCAAGAACAGCGATCCATCAATCCAAACACAAGGTTCTAAGAAAACAAATAAATCATGGTTGGAATCAAGCTATTCACAATTTGAGATTCAAAGCATCGGTTGAAACTCACCAACTGTCCTTATATCAAACAGGAAAAGTGTGTCGATGAATTGATTTCGAGAAATTCCTACAAGGTTGATCATTCCAGGAAGAAGAATTTAGAATTGGTTCGATTATAAGTATGGAGTTGATCGAATGGATAGGTTACTCACCGAGATGATCACTCGATGCTGCTCTAGGAAGTTAGGGATGTCGTCGACCTCATCCTCGACGTCTTCTTCTCCAATAACTGGTCATTCACCATCTTGATAGAATTTCTTGCAGGAGGTTGAAGAAGAATGGCAATGATTGAAAGGGAAAAAGGAAGTTTAAATAGAGATGGTTGCGTGGAGATCAGGCCAACCATTTGGCGGAAAATCTCTGACAGGTTGTTAGAACAGTGGAGAGGAGAGCTCATGGCCGCTCTCCTCTGGCCGTTGGAGAATTCGAATTGGAGCTCTAGGAGGCTGTAGAAGAATAGGGAAGGAATTGATTCCTGAGTTGGTTTAAAAAGGAAAAGAGTTTAATGGGCTGCAGGCTTGGCCCAACATTTAGGTTTAAATGGGAATTAGCCCAAACAAATAGATGATTAATAAAATGTTACTTCACCTATGCAAAAATATAAAATATTCCCAATTCATGAATCAATAGAAAAATTTAAATTTCTACAATATTTCAGAAAAGTGGAGTTACACCTAAGCACGTCGGAGACTCGCCGGAGAAGATGAAGTTAGCGCTGCACAGCCGCCTGAACCCCGTGCGCACGCAAACGTGAACAGGGGACAGCCACGCAGCAGCAATAGTGCTGTCGACCCTAACTTCACAGGTATGGTTCTTCCACACCATGCCATCGATTTTTGAAGCGATCTGTGATTTGAGAACAAAACCTATAGGTCCTCGACACCATTGGATCATTTCGAACTAAATCGAACCGAAATTGAGTTAAAACTTGATGCCAAAATCGGCAAAAATCTGTCTCAAAATGAAACAGAAAACTAGTTTAGAGACTGTTTTGGAAGGCGACAATTCGCTGATCCATCGAGTACTTTAGAAATCCCCCTGAATAGGATTGAAGACAACCTATACACCTTCTAAACTCTGTTTACATATTTTAATTTCGTTTATTATACATCAAGAAAACTCTGTTTGAAAATCAGTAAAAATAGGTTTAAAACAGTTTTTCAAAACTTTGAAAACCGCCGATACGGGATCCGTCCCGTCAAACCAGGCGACGTGGACGCAAACCGAAATCATCGAAAGGTGCGTATCGACTTCATGGACGTGTGGGCTTTGACGGAATTCAAATTGGTTGCGTGTGCGCGACGAATTTGATACGTATCCGTCAAAATTTACCGTATCGACCTTCTTTGAAATTCTCCAATTACTTTGTGCACGTTCGTCAAATCGAGACGAAACTTGCGCCAGCAGGACCGTATCATTTTTTGGGTCCTGTATGCCAAGTTTGGTCCAAATCTGAGACAGTTGACCGGATTGCCGTTTTGTAGGGCCCATGATCCAACTCAATCGGCGAATTTGTGCACGGCCTGCCGGAATCCAAGTTTGGACATACCATTGGGTTTGTCTTGTCAAAACGAATTTGTAGACATGTAGTTTGATGACTTTAGAGACCATAGACTCTGGCATGCTTTTCGGTGCAAAGCGGGTCCAACGACGGACACAATTTTGACCTAAAATTACCGTTTTATCCCTGTGTTCAAAATTGGACTTATGGGTATCCTATCTTAGCTATTTTGTTTATTCCGAGAATGTTGGCAATGTCTGTTTTAGCATCCGAGGACAGTTGCAGGAGTTCAGCTTTCGCTGACATTTGATCTAACAAGTTATTTAGACGTGGTTGAGTCTACACCAGGCAAGTACACCTTGCCAAACTTTACAGTATTTACATGCTCTTTCATATTTCTATTCCTTTGTGTCTTACTCGGTTACACATTGCTCCTGCTTCTCGTGATCATTTATAGTTTTACGTGCACGTAGTTTTTACTCATTTTCTATATTACTTTTCTGTCTTTATTATCTTGTTCATGTCTAGTGATAGTACTGTTATGTCTGTGCCATATTTTCCTGACCTGTTTGACTTGTACTTGACTTGGACATGACTAGATAGACTTGGCTTTCTAGTACCTTAGGAGAGATCATTTTATTATCCATGGCTATACCTCTATTGTTAGTACCTCCCCGGGCTACGATAGAGAACTTATTATAGGACTGTTAGTGCCTCCCCGGGCTATGATTTTTAGCCATGATTAATATTATATTCTCATGACATGTCACCATCCATAGAGTTTATTTTTGTGTTATTCTTTCCTCGATTGGTTTTTCCTATATATCTTACATGAGGTTTACTGTAGAGTAGGCATGTATATTATGTGTCTTGCTAGTCCTCTGAGGACCTGGTGATCTCTCCAGACTTAGTTAGAGACGAGGACTATCCGGAGGTATACGGTTCTGGAGTCGAGGCGGGTGATGTACCTTCGCAGGAGGACGAGATAGCGGCCGAAGACTTCTCTTGAGACATGTCTCTTTATTTATAGACTTGTTATTTCATTTTCTTTCTTTTCAGTGGACATGTAGTGGATTATTTGTTTCTTTATACTATGGTTTCGGGATGTCATACACGCACAGTTATTATTTCTATTTCATGTTGGACAGATCTTTCTCATTAGTATCATTTTATTGGACTTGATATCTCGTGTCTTATTTTCTGTGTTGATGAGATTAGCTGTGACCTGTGACTTGTATTGTATTGCTGGGTTGTTATCATGATTTACAGCTTAAGCATTTCGCTAATGGGCTTATTTTGAGATTTGGCCCATTGGTGAAGTGTTGATTACATGTACCATATCCTGGTCCTATACGTATTTTGGGACTGGGGCGTTATAGTGTAGTATGTATTTTGTGAAGGTGAGAGAGTTGGGAGGATCATGCCATCCTATTTGACTTGAGGCTAGTGTGGTTTGTTGAATAATTTGTGTTTTGGTTGAGTGGTAGTGTGTTTGTATATAAATGTGAGTGGGTGTGTTAGAAAAGAGGGGTGGATTTGGTATATGTGTTTGTGTGTGTATTAGTATTGGAGTGGAGAGGGATTTTGTAACTCCTCTTCCCGAATTTTTTTGAAATATTTTTTTATTTATTTATTATTTAATTGATTTGAATGGTGATTTTTAGATTTTTTTTTTATAAATAATTATTTAGTTAATTATTACGATAGATGACTTTAGCCATGGTTGAGTTTTGAAGTATCAGACGACTAGGAATCATGGCACGGATAGTGCAGTGGCGTGCCTTGACTAGTGTATTAGCCATGCCAAGGAAGATCCAACCATAAGTATGTCATAACTAGGAAAACCATGCCAAGTAGCGACTTAACCCCCACCGATGAATCCATTATTTATTAATTAGATATATTGATTTTAGATGACCCGATTGTACCAACTTAGCCGAACTGGGCCCGAACCGAATCCAAGCCTTTGTAGGTATGTAGTGAGACCAAAGACGACCATGTAGGCATATTTATGTGTGTATAAATATTTCCTAAATTATTTTAGGTATTGATGTGCATTTTTAATTGTTTGAATATTTGCACAAAAATTGGTAATTTTATTATTAAATATTGTTTTACAATATTTGTATAATTTTTTGGACCCGGATAAAGGTGAATAGTATGGATTCACCAAACCACCATTTAATTATTTTATTATTATTTTATTATTTGTGGTGATTAAATAAATATATTTATTACTATTAGATATTATTATTATTGGTTAATTGAGTATTTTTGATATATATATATATATATATATATATATATATATATATATATATATATATATGTGTGTGTGTGTGTGTGTGTGTGTGTGTGTGTGTGTGTGTGTGTGTGTGTGTGTAAATATGTATATAAATATAGGTATATACGTGTATATAAATATAGATATATATGTGTGTATGTATAGATAAATATGCATGTATATGGATGTGTGTGTGTGTATATATAAATAATATATATATTATATATATATATATATATATATATATATATATATATATATATTATATATATATATATATATATATATATATATATATATGTAAGTATATACAGGTACATAGGTATTTATGTGTGTATATAAATATATATACACTATTAGAAGAAATCAATAGGAAATCCCAGCCAGCCCAACAAAGCAGCCCGCCCTGAGCCAAGCCCATAGGCCGAGCAGACCCCCACAGCATGGGCCACAGGCCCGATCTCCCCCTAGCCAAAGCCCAAGAACCAGGCCCAGCCGAAATTCTCCAAACCTAATTGGAATAACCCAAACCCAGCTGACCACTTCCACACACAGCATAACACTTCCCCCCCCCCCCAGCTCGGCCTAACCCGACCCGAGCGTATTTTACATGCAGCGTGTATATATACTCAGAAGATCGAGAGATCGATGGAGGATCTCTCATATTCTAAACCCTAACACTAACTCGTACCAACGCCCCCCTGGTGACCACGACCGCGCGCGCTGCCCTGCACCACCGTGACAAGCGTCGGAGCGCCGCCAAAGAGGCTGTGGCCGACCGAAAACAGAGAAATACTCTGTTTTGTTGACAGCAGTAGAGGTAACTTCTCGACCGAATTTCTTCACGTATTCTCCATCATTTTTGATTTCGTAAGTTTCTATAGAAACCTCATATGACCCTCTAGAGATCCTAATGAATAGATCCCAACAGGATCGATCTGTCGATTCACAAAATCGACACGAACCCGAGTAAAAACTTGCTCGAAAACAGAACATAAGTTAACCTAAAACCCCAACTTAGAAGGCAATTCGTAGCAGTTTTCGAAATCTATTTGAAAGCAGTCCTAGACTACATATAGGGCTTCACAACCCCTTTTGTGGATTTGGAAATCATCGACTACGCGTCGAGAAATCGAATCCCAAAGTTTTTCCAAAAACCTGTTTTAAAAAAATAATAAAATCTTCCGATACGACGTGCGTCCCGCCAATCTGGGCAACGTGGTCGAACACCGTAAGCATCGAAAGGCGCGTACGAATATTATGGATGTGTTGGCTTTGACGGAATTCAAATTGGTCGCGTGTGCGCGACGAATTTGATGCGTATCCGTCGAAAACCCCCATATCGGCCTTTTTGAAATTTCCTAATTATTTTGTGCACGTTCGTCAGATCGAGACGAAACTTACGCCATCAGGACCGTATCATTTTTCTGGTCCTGTATGCCAAGTTTGGTCCGATTCTGAGACAGTTGATCGGATCGCCGTTTTGCGGGTCCCACGATCCGATTCAACGGGCGATTTTGTGCACAGCCTACCGGATCCATAATTGGATACACCGTTGGATTCTTATCATCAAAACGAATTCGTAGACATATAGTTTGACGACTTTAGAGACCATTGACTCTGGCACGCTTTTCGGTGCAAAGCGGGTCCAACGGCGGACACCGCCCAAAATTACCGTTTTGTGCCCCGTGTCCAGAATTGGACTTAAGGACAGGCAATCCTAGCTAATTTGACTATTCTGAGAATGTTGGCAATATTTATTTCAGCTTTCGGGGACAGTTGTGATGGTTTGGACTTTGTGGCTTACCAGTTGACGGTATATTGTTGGTTCTTCGTGCTACCTCCAGGCAAGATATCTTGCCTCCCTCTACAGTTTATTTACATGCATACTTCTATTCTTATATAGTTTTACTAGTTGATTATTGACATGTGATTTGTACATCGTGCATGCTAGTACATATATAGTCCTTGTTTATAGTTAGCTTTGTAGTTCATATTGGATGTATGTATATATAGTTCTTGTTCATAGTTAATTTTGTAATTCATATTAGATCGATTCTCTCGTGTGTCGTGATTGGGTCATGTCATGTCATTCACCTGTACTTGGACTGAGTCGTATCGTGACATAGGAGGAATAAGTCATAAAGGAACTGTTGTACCTTGAATTCTTGAAGCTAACCTGCGAGTCCACATTAGGGGCGAGGGTTAGTAGTTATTTGTATCTTGATTTCGTGAAGCTAAACTGCGAGTCCACACTAAGGGTGAGGTTTACTGGTTATCTGTTCCATACCTGCGAGCCCACACTAGGGGCGAGGGTGATGCTAGTCTGCGAGTCCACACTAGGGGCGAGGGTTAGTAGTTATCTGTTCCACACCTGCGAGCCCATACTAGGGGCGAGGGTGATGCTAGCCTGCGAGTCTACACTAGGGGCGAGGGTTAGTAGTTATCTGTTCCACACCTGCGAGCCCACACTAGGGGCGAGGGTGATACTAACCTGTGAGTCCACACTAGAGGCGAGGGTTAGTAGTTGTTCAAACCTACGAGTCCACACTAGGGACGAGGGTTTGAGTATTCGATTGATTATCTATTGACATCGTGACATCGTGTTCACTTGTTCTTCTCCAGCAGTTCGTTTAGGCGTAGTGGTTCTTGCAGTCGTGTATAGTCGTGTTTTCGTGTTGATTGGACTTTTTCCGTTCATTTCCAGTATTTTCTTTATTGCATAATAAACTGCTAGATAGGCATGTTTTATGTATCTTGCTATATTCCCTGAGGACCTGATAATCTCTTCAGGTTTAGCGATTGCATGGAGTACTTAGCTAGTGGTTCTGGATGGCTGATGTGATGATACGCTTGCGGGATTCAGGTATCGTTATTGTGTTTATTATCCGCTCGTGCTTTCATACCTTATCATGAGATATCCTGTTTCTTGATTCAGTTTTAGACTCTTGTTATTTCCTTTAGAGTCTTATCGGACATATATGCTAGTGGGCTGCAGACCACGACCCGTAGTATTCATTGATGTTTATTATCTTATTGTGGATTGAGATATAGATTTGTTTGCCATAATTTTGCAGCTTATCCTAGCCGTGACAGCGTTTACGTATTCGAGTCGGGCTGGAGTCCGCTTGATGCGTATCTGGCTTGCTCACGAGCTCGCGTCCGAAAAGCGGGTACGGGTCGTGACAGATTTAGATGTTATATATATGGATATGTTAGTATGTTAGTGGTTATATTAGAATCTATGTAGAGGTTAGAGGTATCTTAGAAGTTAGATAGTGGTATCTTGTATAAGTTAGATAGTTAGTTGTGTTAATCTATGTTATTGTTAGTTAGATATGACATATGTTAGTTGGTTAGAGTTAGAGATGGATATATATACATATATGTTATAGTTAGATATTAGTATCTTGGTTATCCATGGTTTGTGTCTGTGTGGTTGAAGATTAGATGAGTTAGTATCCCAATAGTTAGATATCTTAGATAGTTAGATAAGTTGTATCTTGTATAGATCATAGTTAAGTTAGATAGTGGTTAGTTTGTAGATAGGTAGTATCTTAGGATACTAGATGTTGGTATCCTAGGATATTGTGATTTACCTTACTTTAAGGTAAAGGGGTTTACCTTATCACAAGGTAAGGTAGTGAGTTTACCTTCAAGACAAGGTAATATGGGGTTTACCTTCAAGGTATTGGATTTACCTTCAAGGTAAGGTATGGTTTACCTAGATACTAAGGTATTGGTTATCTAATGGCTTAGGGTAGATAAGTAGATGCTAGTTAACTATAGTTTGGGTATTGGGAGACTAAGGTATTTATACCTAGACTAAGGTTTTGGACTTCCAACCAAGGTAAGGGTATTGGGATACCAATAGAAATAAAGTATATGGTATCCTGGTTAGTATCCTAGGATAGCGTAGATATAGAGTTAGTATCATATATTAGAAATTAGTATCCTAAGTTAGTGGATAGATAGTAGTCTAGAGATGTAAGTTGGTATCTTGGTGTCATAGGTTAGTGTATCATATTACCTTGAGTAGGATACTACTAGTTAGTAACTTAGAATTTAGGATACTAGAAGTATATGTTTGATAGTTTGATGTATATAGCTAGTGTCCTAAATATATATTTTAGTATATTAGAGATTAGGATACTAGTAAGTTAGAGTGTTAGATACAAGTTAGTATCTTAGAGGGATAGTTAGTATCTTGGGGGGTAAATGAGAAGTCTAAGGTATTAAAGGTAATAGGATTTACCTATAGTCTAAGGGTAAGGTATTGGTAGGATGTTAATGTTGGCCCAATGATTGTATCATATTTTTTAATATGGTTAATATGTTAAGTTTAGCATTTCATTATCACTAATCTTCATACTATCACTATAGCATTTCTACTTATACTTATACCTTTGGTGATATGTGCTTATTATTTTACTTATTAGTGATATGAGTTTTTATTATATATATCTTAAATTTAATTGAGTTACCAAAATCAAAACTATGTTTTTATTATTGTTATTCAATTAAGTTTAACATTATGATATCACTAATATTTATGCTATCACTATAGCTCTTATACTTAAACTTAGCATTGTCTTACTGTGCTTTATCTTATCATATTTGCTACATGTATATTGCTTTGTTCGTCTAACATGTATATGCAGAAAAGCAATAACAAGATCAATGTGGACATATGTAATGAAAAAATCATGGTGGGCCAAAGACGATGGTCTCCCACAAGATTTCTCTGAACCACCCGACGACATCTCCGGAGCCACGTACTCGGGGGTTCCGCTGCCCGGTCAGCGGACGGGGGTCGAGGGGACATCGCCCCTCGTCGGGGGTTCAGGGACGAAGCCCCCGAAAGGTATTCAGTTTTCACAAACTGAGTATCTTTGGACAATTGCCGCCAAGGAAAAAAGCTAGCACCTATCAAAGAAAGAAACCAAGCCATGCCATCATCATTTCAAGACTCTGAAGAAGCCTACACCTGCCTAAGTATATCTGGAGTCTGTAATGAGTCTTAGGAATAATTATAAACACAAGAAATGGATGACAAAATTGAAAGCTATGGTAGAAATTAACCCAGGATCATTTTCAGATGAAAATCGACATACCGGTCTATTATACCGATTTTTGTTCACAGAAAGTTTCCGTCTACAAAATCGGTATACCAACGGAATACCGATCTATACCGACGGTATACCGATTCAGTAACGTTGAAAATCCAACGGTCGAATTTCGAACATTTAATGATCCCAACGGTTATATTTCTAGCCGTTGTAATTCCGGATCGATATTCTGACGGTATACCGGTTCATACCGACGGTATACCGATCGCTGACTGAAAAGTTGCCTTTGAGCTCTTTTCAATGCTTTGGTTATAAATAGCCTTGAACCCCTTCATTCAAGGTTGATGCTTTGAGCTTAAAAATTTCTAAACCACCAAAGCCTATCCACAAATAACTCTACAAAGCTTTCATTTGCCATCCACAAATTTTGTTAGAGTTATTGAGTTGAAAAGTAAGATGTTCATCTTGTTGTATAAGGAGATCAAAACCTATTGTGAAAGGTTGAAGTTGGAGAGTCTTCGGATCCAAACTCTCGGTTGAAGTTGGAGAGTCTTCATATCCAAACTCTCGATTGAAGTCGGAGAGGCCTTCGGACTAAAGCTCTCGTGTAAGAAGATGGCGAGTTCTTCGGATCCAAACTCGTGTTGAAATTGACGAGTTCTTCGGATCCAAACTCGTGTGTAACTATTTACTCAAATAGTGGATTAAAGTCGGAGAGAGTTCCGGAACTAGAGTGCCCCTTGGGAGGATACCAGGATATATCGTGTGTCGATATTGTTGTTGCTTCTTCTCTTGCACTCATATTTTTAAATTGTCCATTAGCTTGTGCTAAGTGCTTGATTAGTTAGCTTGACCCTATTCACCCCCCTCCAGGGTTACTACAGTTAAGATAGATGGGTAGATACTAGTATAAAGAAATGGTAGGATCTATTAGCCTAGGATAGTGAGTTATCAACTAGTCTAAAGATGGGGTGTTAAGGTATTACCTAGATATTGAAGGTATTGATATAAGATACCTATAGAGATAAGGTAAGTGGGTTATCTTGGTAGGTAATGGTTAGGAATAGGGTATTTGACTTAGATTTGACCCTGCTTGACCAAGGTTGACTGTTTTGACTCAAAGTCAACTGCAAGTCAACATTGGAACTAGATTGGACTAGGAGAGGACCAGAGTTGACCAGTTGACCAAAAGTCAACTATGAGTCAACCATTGACCCAGTTTGACCTAGATTGGATTAGAAGTTGACCAGTTGACCAAAAGTCAACTGTAGGTCAACCATTGACCTAGTATGATCTAGATTGACATAGTTTGACCTTGTTTGACTTACCTTGACCTAGTTTGACTTAGTATGACCTAGTTTAACTTTGTTTGGCCTAGTATGACCTAGTATGATTTAGTTTGACTTGGTGTGACTTAGTTTAACCTGGTGTGACTGAGTTTGACCTAGATTTGCATAACATACACTAGAAATCATGCCTAACACTGTTAAATCCTATTTAACTCATGCATATATCATCTTTAGGTCTGTGACTTTACTCGGAGCCTCGATATATTGTTTATATTTTTCTACCAGATCTCAGACGAGTACATTCTCTGATAACTTTTCTAATTTACGATAACTGTTATAATTCATGTACTTAGTATAGATATACTTGTTCTTGACACATTGGTCACACGGATTGGTATTCATGGATTTCGACATGAGATGTTATTCCTTGTTATCTTGGTATATCTTGTGCAAGCCCCTTGTAGTTCTTATGCAGTATATGGACACCGATTCTCGAGGAGACTTGCTCCCTTCTCGTAGAATCCCGTATCGTAACGTGTCTTGTTTGGATCCACTCTACCAGTCGGGGGCGGGGAGTATTAGTGTAGATGTGTGGTCATTATCCGCCATGTTTATTCTTGTAGACCTTGTGAATGCCAATCCTATACTTCACGTATGATTAGCTAGATCATTAGACCTTGCTCTGACCCAAGCCGACCATATATCGAAGCTAGTATTCACACACCTAGATAGATGATTCTTGATTCTTATACATGCCATGATCCATTTTACTTGCCTTGTTCTAGCTCTAGATTTACAGCTTACCTTGCCATGATACTTATATGTACATTCATAATTTCTTGTATATACTCTCTATTTACAGTCTTGTAGCTTTTATCCTATCTTGTGAACTGTTGTTAGTTGACTGTGCTCGTTCCATCCTGACTGGATATGTTGACAAAATTTTACAGATTATAGCGAGAAGGAGTGTCCTACATACTACGGTCCCCATGACGTAGTTGGCTTAGACTTAGAGACCCTAGTTCAGCAAGGGTTAGCTCCAGCCGATGAGGCATTGGAGTAGCTTAGCTAGATTAGTTTAGTACTGGAATTTGTCTCCAGATTATACTTTGGCTTGTTATTATTTAGTATTTGTATTTGAGATTGTTGACTTTGAGACTTTGGACTTGTATTATTTTGTGTTGGATTTTCAGGATAATATTTTCATATCTTGTTGTCTTTATCTTTCAGTATCATCTATTTTCTTAGAGTTTATGATTGAGTATATTATATTGTCGTTGCTTGTCCTCCGTTCGGAGTTGACCAGTTTCGACAGATTTTGTCATGATTCGCACCCTGATTAGGGGCACGAGTACGTGGTTACGTCCATCCTACGCCGCAGCATCGGCGGTAGAACGCTGTCTAGGTCATCTATAAATACTACAACTAAACAGATAAATGTACCTGTACAGTATATACACTCCGAATGGAGGTGACATAGCAATACAGTCTCAATCACAAATGTAAAACTAAGGTAGATAGTATGGAAAGGAAAATACGAATGATGAGAACAGGAAATAAGTCCAAGATATACACAAGTCCAGAGCTATACACAAACAACCCAGAGAATCACATAATATATAAAAACTACTACAGTCTAAAAAGTACTAGCTGGCTCGTAGGCCAGGCAAACCTAACTAAGCTACACTACTCAGGATGAGCAAAGTCTAGTGGCTCTACTAACAAACCACAGCTCGGGTCTACTCCATCAGACTCGACCCCATAATAGGTCGGACAATCTGCCTCAGAATCATCTGTAATATGTCAACGGTATCCTGTCAGGAAAATAAGCAAGTACAAACACCAACAGCAGTTCCATATGAATTGACAAATACTATAAGAGACAGTATAATGAAATACAAGACAAAGATATAGGCGACTTGGGAACCATTTGAAAGCCGAGTTACAACCCTTGAACCAAACAAGGATCGGGATTGTAACCCTTCTTTCAAACAGAACTTAGTCTCAAATCATGGTACTGTATAAAAGCAGGTAGAGCATGTGAGTAATGGAATCATAGCATGGTGAGAAGTACAGAAAGTAAAGCTGAACTAGAATATAAGATACGACAATAAATATAAAATGAGATTTGAATTATTAGAGCGATATGTGATCGGCTAGGGAGTCATGGTGGGGTTATCCACTTGGCCCGGCAATCTGCGATAACCTCAATGGAGAGTCATGCCGGCCAACCTGGATAACCTGGCATGGGGTATCTGCTACACCCTACGTGAGGTGAGGGTGCCGCTAGCAAAATAGTGACAGGGAGGCTTTAATCACATAAACCCTAATAATTCCCCCATCCCCGAATAGTATCATGGATCCGGACATGGCACATCATGACACGGATTCGAAAGCAGGTGATCAGCCCACTCCCAAATCGATGTCTATATAAGTACATGAACATGGATATCACATACCAACATACCAAGGAAAATCCGAGAATAACATCTCATGACAGGATCCAACGTATACTAGTCCGTGAACCGTCGTGTCGGGAATCATGTAAGATACTACAACTGAATCGGATATAGTAGATATCAAGACAATAAAAACTATCAGTAAATATACTCGCCTACGGTCCTGAGCTGATAAGGTGAACAGACGTTCAGAGTAATCACAGACCTAAAGATTAGATACTACAAGTCAAAACATGGTTTAATAATGAAAGAAAAGCTAATCTAGTCATGATATGCAAGTCTAAGTCAAAAACTAGGTCAAACCAAGTCACACCGAGCTAAACTAGGTCACACTAGGTTATATTGAGCCAAACTGGGTCACACTAGGATAATCAAGGTCAAGCAAAGTCACAGAAAGTCAATCCAAGTCAAACTAGGTCAATCTGGGTCAAAGGTTGACTTACAGTTGACTTTTGGTCAAAAAGTCAACTCTGGTCAACTCTGGTCAACACTGAGTCAACCCAACCCTAGGTCAAACAAGTCAAATGTTGACTAACAGTTGATTTTCAGTCAACTGGTCAACTCTGGTTTGGTTTTGGTCGATTCTAAGTCAAGTGTTGACTTGAAGTTGACTTTCGGTCAAAAAGTCAAATCTTGGTCAACGAGGGTCAAGACTAGCCTAAACTACCCTCATCTAGTCATTACCTACCAAGACAACCTATTTCTAATTCCATCTTAACAATCAAAACCCTTTCTTAGACTTTACCCCAAAATCCTACTTTTACCCTCTAAGATACTGATTTGTATCTTAGGATACTCACTCATCTATATCCTAACTTATACCTCTAATATAAGATACTAACCAACTCTAACATATAACTTCTAACCATCTATTCTAACTTATAAACCTAACACAACTAACATATGTCATCTCTAACTAACAATAACATAGACTAACACAACTAATTATCTAACTTATACAAGCTATCACTATCTAACTTCGAATATATCTCTAACCTCTACATAGATTCTAACATAACCACTAACATACTAACATATCCATACATACAACATTTAAATTTCTCTCTACTCCAATACTAACACACACACAAACACATATACCAAATCCACCACCCTTCTCTTCTAACACACCTACACACATCTATATACAAACACACTACCACTCAACCAAAACACAAATCACTCAACAAACTACACTAGCCTCAAGTCAAATAGGATGGCATGATCCTTCCAACTCTCTCACCTTCACAACCCACACACACTACACTACCATCTATACAACATCAAACACACACTAACACATATCCTCTATCAATCTCACTTCTCTCCACTAACCACACACATCCTTATCTCATTCAAACACACACACTATACTAACATCTATTACATAAAAATAATATATATATATATATATATATATATATATATATATATATATATATATATATATATATATTTATATATATGTACTATATCATACATATTTTTGACAATCTATGATACCTACATTCACATGATATCTATACTAGGCTCATAGGTTACACAAAATGCCTACGTCGCATAGTCACTCTTCTACTTAAAATCAATACTGTACTAATTGGGCCTTCACAAAATTCTAGGATTAAAGTATGTTATAGCTCTTTGTGTTAGCTTTCCGAAACTTCAAACGGATCACATTTTCGTGTCCGGAAGCTCCCGGAATCGCGAAAACACCGAAACGCGTTCATCTTTCGTACAGCTGACACTCAAACAATTCTACAGAAATTTATATAACGAATTTAGCTTATTAAAATATATATTTAGAAAGCTAACTTCGATACGCTTCTTTTAAAAAAAACGGAAGGTTAATTGGAGTTATGAGCTAAAAGTTATGACATTTCTAAGTTGCTCTAGCTACTAAAAACGTAGATAAAAATTATGACGAATTTGGGTTGTTTGGACAAAAAACACATGTAGGCCAAAATACTTGGATACCTGTCACGCCCCGGAACCAGAATACTGGAGAGCGGGGGCGGACACAGCCAGCTACGTATAATGAAATGGAATCCATCTCATTATACGGTCACGACTGTCTAGAAATATGAGGGTTTATCTACAAGCCAGCAGTCTCTTAAGGTCATAAATTTTTCTATTGTCTCAATCTCAATCAACTAATAATAATCACAAGATATCAGATCACCAAATATACAATTGTAAGGCGTCCCAAATATTATATATCCAGATGATCATGAAGCTAGTCGTACAAAATGCAAGGACTAGCAAGAGTTAAGTCATACATGAACAACCTCGAGTTGCCAATCATGATTCAGCCCGTAGGCAGACAGAAAGTAAAGTGCATCGAGCTAACAGGTGCTCGCCGGCTAAATGCCTCAAAAGAATAATGTACAATTACAGTGGGAGAACAAAAGAAATCCATTCGTTGTCAGAATTTCCTCTAGTGGTCACCATCTGGCTGGAAAGCAGGTAGATCCTTTGCTGCTGCTCCGGTATCTGGCCATACAAAACCAGCTGGGTCAGACCCCAGAAAGAGCAAGTGCCACAAAGGAGGCCACAAAATAAGAACTAAAGCCAGCAAATTAGCACAATAATATAATTACATAATAAGAGACAGTAATTTAAGAAAGAGCATGATAGGTGAATATAAAAGACAATCTTGTACAGAATCGATAAAAGACAGAACATATGGAAAGCATGGCAGGATGATATACGATGAGATAACCATGGGACTATTCAGATAACCAGGTTACAACCCGTAAACCAAACAAGGACCGAGGTTGTAACCCTTCGTCTGAACAGAACTAGGTTTTTTCCACCATTTATCGGCAAGGTAAATATAAGAAATCTGGTCATGCAATTATTCATGATATAGAATTAAGATAAGGCACGAGTAAGCGTGTCATGTCAGAAATTGTACAGGATCAGGACGAGACAAGGCTGGACTAGACTCCATCCAATCAATCACGGCCAAGCAATAAATACGGCTTGCTACTTTAACTAACTAGGGTTATCACAGGCTTAGTTACTAGCAAGATGCAATGAGAATTCCAAGTCCGGTTACCTGTTTGTTACTACCTGAGTGATCCCAGCAAGAAAAGGAAAAGATAGCAGGATATAGCAGACACACTGTAGTAAGATACATGTGTCCTAAGGTACCACGCTCGACGGCGGGTTGGAAGTGCGCTCATCTCGACGGATAGCAACAAATCCCAAGTATATATATATAAGGCCGGGACCAAAGGGACAACGGGTAACTGAAAAATTCTCCATGAACTATTTGATCAATCTAGTCATTAATCCTAACCATATTCAGTATGAATCCCTGACCGTGGGAAACCAGGGATTCATGTCCTAGACATGATGCAAGACAAGACAGGTTCATTTATACAAACACATTCACCCACGGTGTCCAGGCCATTTATTCTTGTCAAGTCGTGTTAGCCGTCGCAACAGCATTAAGTTATCAAGTCATGCTACAAGTCAGGAGTGCGCCGCCACGGGCCACTATCAAGTTATCAAGGATTAATTACAAGTTAGGTGTGCACCCACCGGGTCACTAGCAAGGAGATCAGAGAATACCAGGATCATAATTCACAGAAAATCCCGAAAACCGTACTAGTCATAAACAATTACTAGAAAATCGTGTTAGGCCGTGTCGGGTCAAGATAGTCGTGCTGTGTTGAACAGATCTCAGAAAAACCCAATCCACAAAAGAGAAACCAAGTCGAGAAATAAAACCAATAAAACCAATACTCCAAGAACCAATGGGTTAAGCAAGAGGCCAGGGGGTTGGGCATACGTGCAAGAGCACACACGCAGAGGGAGCATACACGCAAAAGCACGCACACAGGAGAGCAGCGTACGCACAAAAGCACGCACGCAGGAGAGCTGCGTACGCACAAAAGCACGCACGCAGGAGGAGCTGCGTACGCACAAAAGCACGCACGCAGGGGGAACATCGTACGCATAAAAGCACGCACGCAAGGGGAAGCGTACGCACAAAAGCACGCACGCAGGGGGAAAAACGTACGCTCAGGTCATGCGTACGCTCAAGTCTGCGTACCAGGGCTCGCTCAAGTCTGCGTACCAAGGCACGCTCAAGCCTGCGTACCAAGGCTCGCTCAAGTCTGCGTACCAGGGCACGCTCAAGTCTGCGTACCAAGGCACGCTCAAGCCTGCGTACGCAAGAGACACGCTTCCAACAGGAAGCGTACCCAAGAGACACGCTTCCAACAGGAAGCGTACCCAAGTCTGCGTACGCAGCGCTGAAGAGCGCGCGTAGCTCAGTGGCGTAAGCTAAGAAGCTCTGCACACTGCTCACTGTCTTCTCCAAACAGCAAGAACTCCATGGTTGAACCCAAGCTTCAAAGTTCATAACTTGGCCATCCGAACTCCAAATCCGGATTTCCGAAGTTCTAACTTGGGTGAAATGGAATTCTCTTCCACATAGAAACATCAAAACCCATAAAAATCCAACTTAAATAGATCAAAACCATGCAAAACCGAAAATAGGGAAAACTTAGATCTAGAACAATGGGGACTCCAAATCACAAAATACCAAGTTCTAAAGTTGATCACCATGTCCTAATCTAGCAAATGGACAAATAAAATAGGGTTCTCATGTGGTGGCAAGGTGTACTTGCCTATGGGTGTGGAGAGTTGTGTGGAGGAAGGAAGAAGAAGAAGAAGAAATTAATGGAGGAAGTAATAAAGAGAGAGAGTGTTAGTTGGAGATTATAAAGAGGGTGGGTTGTGGTGTGTTGAGGGTGGAGCATAGGCTAAGGTGTTCCAATACACATTAAACCAAACCAAACCAACCCAAACCAATTAAAACCGAGCCATGACAAAACCCAAAATACGAGAAATACCGAAATTTCACCAGTTGAGAAAAATAAAAATACATGCCAAAATCCAGATACGAGTATAAATACAAAATACGGGAAATACGGGAAATGAGGGTGACAACTCTACCCACCTTAAAAGAATTCTGTGCTCGGAATTTAATCAAGAGGCTAGAGATGTCACGACAAGCTACACTAAGCACAGGCAAGCTACACTAAGCCGTTTAATCATACAATCATACAATGCAAGCAAGGAAGGGAAAACGTAAGGCATAAGGAAGACATTGTACCTTACGAGTCAAACAAGTAGGGATATCGTGTTCGGATGTCATCCTCACACTCCCACGTTTGACTCTCCCAAGGAGCGATGAACTCAAGCCACACGAACTAAACTGATAGTCTTGCGCTTGAGGTCTCTCTCCTTGGTCAAACAGGGACACGGGCCTTTCCTCATACGAAAAGGTTGGTACCAATAACCGTTTTCGAATGATCTAGGACATGGCTCGGGTCCGGAATATACCGTTGTAATTAGGACACATGAAACATGACACGTGTCCCGTATAACGACGACGGAAAGCAAGATAATAGGACACAGATACCTCTCTGCCGATTCTGGATCTGAGCCTGGGCCAGGGCGAACTGCTGAGGCCTCTGTTGCTGGAAGGCCTGGGCCTGAGACGACAATGGACCCGGAAACGGAAGCTGCTGTGGTTGGTGAACTGGAGCTGATTCTGGTGCTGGTGCTGGTGCTGGTGCTGGTCCCATAACCGAGGGACTAGTTACTGTCGACGATGATCTGTTTCTGAACGGACAAGATCCTATCATGTGGCCTGGCGAACCACAAACCAAGCACAACCCCTGTGCTCTGCGGCACTCAGTAACAACATGCCCCGGGTTTCCGCAATGAGAATAACCCGTTGCGAAAGGCCGCTTCTGCTTCTGCTGCTGGGGATAGGTCGGGGCAGAATGCTGTAAGGAGGTAACCGAATCTGTTTTCGTAGCTCTAATGGTCAGGGCCCTAGCTGCTGGGGCCGGTGCTGAGGATTGGTTCATCTGGTCGTGAGACCGCTTCCGATCTCCGGTCCGGTTCGCTATCCTTCGGAAAGTGTACTCATGCCTCCTCGCTGCTCGCAAGACGGCATCAAAAGTTCTGTGCTCGAACTGCTCTACTGCCAATATGATCTCCAAGTGGAGCCCCTGCTGAAATCGCTGTGCTCTGTCTAGCTCGGTTGCCACCAAGGTGGGAGCAAACCGACTCAACCTTGAAAACTCGGCCGCATATCCGTCGACCGTCCTGCTCATCTGCCTGAGATTACTAAACCTGGTCTGCAGGTCATACCTAGCCACTGCGTCGAAGTACTTGGTCTGGAACATATCACTGAATATCGCCCACATGATAGGCGTACCTAAACTCGCTGCTTGCATAGCCCACCAGCTGCGGGGTAGATCTAGTAACTGCAGGCGCACCACCGCCACCTTCTCTGCTTCAGGAGTCCTTGCTGCCTCTAAGATAACTTCAATGTCATGTAGCCAGGCATCTGCAGCAATAGCATCCTCGCTGCCATCGAAGAAGGGAGGGTTCAGGCGCTTGAAATTGTTGACCGCACTGTTCCCTCGAGGTCCACTTCCGCTCATAGCATCTTGTACTGCTTGCTGCAAGGCATCACCTCGACGGTCCTGAGATGCAAGCAACTCACGGATGAGCCCTATCAAGACCCCATCCTCTGACCCTGCTGGCTGAACTGGCTGGACTGGGAGCATTGGTTCTCCAGAAGGCATGGCTCGGGAGGCGGCTGCGGAGGACTGATCTTGATCTTCTTGTTGTTGCTGGTCTGCCGGCCGAACTTCTTCTGGCTGATCAACATGAATGATGCCGCTGAAGTAATGACATCAAGAATATTAAGGAAGGACCATGATAGATCAATGATGCAAGCATGTTATCAAGTCAGGGATTCAAGGAGATAAGAAGATACGAGTGGAGATCAAAGGCGAGTACAGATTGAGACATCTATCTGGTAAACCCTCACATTTCTTGATTGACAAGACCTGCATGGGCCACCACTTAAACCATGTCACGCCCCGGAACCAGAATACTGGAGAGCGGGGGCGGACACAGCCAGCTACGTATAATGAAATGGAATCCATCTCATTATACGGTCACGACTGTCTAGAAATATGAGGGTTTATCTACAAGCCAACAGTCTCTTAAGGTCATAAATTATCCTATTGTCTCAATCTCAATCAACTAATAATAATCACAAGATATCAGATCACCAAATATACAATTGTAAGGCGTCCCAAACATTACATATCCAGATGATCATGAAGCTAGTCGTACAAAATATAAGGACTAGCAAGAGTTAAGTCATACATGATCAACCTCGAGTTGCCAATCATGATTCAGCCCGTAGGCAGACAGAAAGTAAAGTGCATCGAGCTAACAGGTGCTCGCCGGCTAAATGCCTCAAAAGAATAATGTACAATTACAGTGGGAGAACAAAAGAAACCCATTCGTTGCCAGGATTTCCTCTAGTGGTCACCATCTGGCTGGAAAGCAGGTAGATCCTTTGCTGCTGCTCCGGTATCTGGCCATACAAAACCAGCTGGGTCAGACCCCAGAAAGAGCAAGTGCCACAAAGGAGGCCACAAAATAAGAACTAAAGCCAGCAAATTAGCACAATAATATAATTACATAATAAGAGACAGTAATTTAAGAAAGAGCATGATAGGTGAATATAAAAGACAATCTTGTACAGAATCGATAAAAGACAGAACATATGAAAAGCATGGCAGGATGATATACGATGAGATAACCATGGGACCATTCAGATAACCAGGTTACAACCCGTAAACCAAACAAGGACCGAGGTTGTAACCCTTCGTCTGAACAGAACTTGGTTTCTCCTACCATTTATCGGCAAGGTAAATATAAAAAATCTGGTCATGCAATTATTCATGATATAGAATTAAGATAAGGCACGAGTAAGCGTGTCATGTCAGAAATTGTACAGGATCAGGATGAGACAAGGCTGGACTAGACTCCATCCAATCAATCACGGCCAAGCAATAAATACGGCTTGCTACTTTAACTAACTAGGGTTATCACAGGCCTAGTTACTAGCAAGATGCAATGAGAATTCCAAGTCCGGTTACCTGTTTGTTACTACCTGAGTGATCCCAGCAAGAAAAGGAAAAGATAGCAGGATATAGCAGACACAATGTAGTAAGATACATGTGTCCTAAGGTACCACGCTCGACGGCGGGCTGGAAGTGCGCTCATCTCGACGGATAGCAACAAATCCCAAGTATATATATATATATATATATATAAGGCCGGGACCAATGGGGCAACGGGTAACTGGAAAATTCTCCATGAACTATTTGATCAATCTAGTCATTAATCCTAGCCATATTCAGTATGAATCCCTGACCGTAGGAAACCAGGGATTCATGTCCTAGACATGATGCAAGACAAGACAGGTTCATTTGTACAAACACATTCACCCACGGTGTCCAGGCCATTTATTCTTGTCAAGTCGTATTAGCCGTCGTAACAGCATTAAGTTATCAAGTCATGCTACAAGTCAGGAGTGCGCCGCCACGGGCCACTATCAAGTTATCAAGGATTAATTACAAGTTACAAGTTAGGTGTGCACCCACCGGGTCACTAGCAAGGAGATCAGAGAATACCAGGATCATAATTCACAGAAAATCCCGAAAACAGTACTAGTCATAAACAATTACTAGAAAATCGTGTTAGGCCGTGTCGGGTCAAGATAGTCGTGCTGTATTGAACAGATCTCAGAAAAACCCAATCCACAAAAGAGAAACCAAGTCGAGAAATAAAACCAATAAAACCAATACTCCAAGAACCAATGGGTTAAGCAAGGGGCCAGGGGGTTGGGCATACGTGCAAGAGCACGCACGCAGGTGGAGCATACACGTAAAAGCATGCACACAGGAGAGCAGCGTACGCACAAAAGTACGCACGCAGGAGAGCTGCGTACGCACAAAAGCACGCACGCAGGAGGAGCTGCGTACGCACAAAAGCACGCACGCAGGGGGAACATCGTACGCATAAAAGCACGCACGCAAGGGGAAGCGTACGCACAAAAGCACGCACGCAGGGGGAAAACGTATGCTCAGGTCATACGTATGCTCAAGTCTGCGTACCAGGGCTCGCTCAAGTCTGCGTACCAAGGCACGCTCAAGCCTGCGTACCAAGGCTCGCTCAAGTCTGCGTACCAGGGCACGCTCAAGTCTGCGTACCAAGGCACGCTCAAGCCTGCGTACGCAAGAGACACGCTTCCAACAGGAAGCGTACCCAAGAGACACGCTTCCAATAGGAAGCGTACCCAAGTCTGCGTACGCAGCGCTGAAGAGCGTGCGCAGCTCAGTGGCGTAAGCTAAGAAGCTCTGTACACTGCTCACTGTCTTCTCCAAACAGCAAGAACTCCATGGTTGAACCCAAGCTTCAAAGTTCATAACTTGGCCATCCGAACTCCAAATCCGGATTTCCGAAGTTCTAACTTGGGTGAAATGGAATTCTCTTCCACATAGAAACATTAAAACCCATAAAAATCCAACTTAAATAGATCAAAACCATGCAAAACTAAAAATAGGGAAAACTTAGATCTAGAACAATGGGGACTCCAAATCACAAAATACCAAGTTCTAAAGTTGATCACCATGTCCTAATCTAGCAAATGGACAAATAAAATAGGGTTCTCATGTGGTGGCAAGGTGCACTTGCCTATGGGTGTGGAGGAAAGAAGAAGAAGAAGAAATTAATGGAGGAAGTAATGAAGAGAGAGAGTGTTAGTTGGGAATTATAAAGAGGGTGGGTTGTGGTGTGTTGAGGGTGGAGCATAGGCTAAGGTGTTCCAATACACATTAAACCAAACCAAACCAAACCAAACCAATTAAAACCGAGCCATGACAAAACCCAAAATACGAAAAATACCGAAATTCCACCAGTTGAGAAAAATAAAAATACATGCCAAAATCCAGATACGAGTATAAATACGAAATATAGGAAATACGGGAAATGAGGGTGACAATACCAACATAGCTTTTTTAAATAAAACATATTCTAACCATCCTAAATAAGATCAATCCAATCTCTAACCATCTAACCACACACACAAATAAATATATATATATATATATATGCACAAACCACACACACACACACACACACATATATATATATATATATATATATATATATATATATATATATTTTATATATATATATATATATATATATATATATATATAAAGAGACACATCAATCTAAATATAAAATGAATATGATACAATATGATACTATAAAGAACACATTAGGAACAACTCTCTAAAAATATAAATCTGAGATTAAAATACTAATTAATCATTCCTACAATATATATATGCATACAAGTGTCCAAAATAGGAGTTTTTCCCACTAGGACACAACCACAACACAAAGGACACTCCTATGACCTCCAAATGGACACGAAATGGACACAAATGGAGATACAACCATGGGGTCATTCCTATGGGTTCAAAATATTCCTATATGCATGTAGGGATGGATTAGAGGAGAGATTATACCTTCCGGGAGAGAGATTCAAAGAAAAATCCTTCCGACACGACACCGACACGTAGATATTCCAAAAGGACACGAACGAGCTCCGAATTCTCCCAAACTTGGCTAGCACCCTCTAACCATGGAGTAGAAGAGAAATGAAGAAGATTTGGTGGAAGAAATGGTGGATTTGGAGATGAAATCAATGGAGTTATTCTCTAGAAATTTGGGGAAGAACAAGAGAGAGAAAATGGATGGATAAAATGAAATAAAAGAGATGGTGACTCACCCCTTATCCCCCCCATAGGTGGCTGCCCAAAAAGGGTGAGGTGTTCCCATTTTGAATGTCCAAAATGCCCTCCACTAATCCATTTGATTTAAATTAAGAATGGGTTAAAGGTTGAGGTCAATTTAGTCTAGTTTTAAGTCTCTAATTAAACTAAACCTATCCATAAATAATTAGTCTAACTACTAACTAAAATTAATATCATGTGGACTAAAATTAATATCATGTGGGCCATGTCTAACTAGTGTGTGGGTCCCACTAGAGTCAAACTACCCCCCGGGTCCCCGTTTCAAGTCGGATTGAGTTGAAATTCGAACCCGACTCAAATAACCCCAAAACAATATCATAAATAATAAAATAAATTTCAACCCCAAAATAATATCATAAATAATAAAATAAATTTTAAAAATATTCAAAAATGCAAAATGACAAAAATACCTCTGTTTCTGAAAACTGGGGGTGACAGATTTTGATATTATAACTATTGTTAGATAGTAGACCTAGACAACGTTCTACGCGGTTTCTGCGGCGTAGGCTGGGACGTTGTCTCGCACTCGTGCCCTTACTTCGGGTACGGGTCATGATAAGAAGAAACTAAAAATAAATAAACAATAACCATGCAGTAACTAAACAGTAAGATGCTAATAATATAAGCAGTAAATATGATAAGGTATCTTGCCTGAGGTAGTGTGCAAAATGGTAGTATCCGGTAACTCGAACCGTCAGATCAATGAAGCAAAGAAAGTCAACTTCCGCAAACGTCGCCGGATGCTGAAACAGACATCACCAACGTCTTTGAAATAAAAGAAATGCCTAAGATCGGCTACCCATAAGTCCAATTCTGGAAACATGAGCAAAATCATAATTTCGGACCAAATCGATGTCCGACGTTGGACTCGCTTTGTACCAAAAAATGTGCAAATATTTACGGTCTCTAAAGTCATCAAATTATGTCTACGAGCCGGTTTGATGATACGAACTCAACCGTATGTCTAAAGTTGAATTCTGGTGAGCCGTATACAAATTTGTCCGTTGGACCGGGTCGCGGGCCCGCCAAAATAGCGTTCCGGTCGACCTTCTCATAATCGGACCAAACTTTGGTCACAGGACCAAAAAAATAACACGAGTCCAGTGGCATAAGTTTCGTCACGAGATGACGAACGTGCAAGAAGTTGTAGGCTAGTCTACAAAGGGGCCGATATGGGGTATATCGATCGATACATCTCGATTTCGTCACGCACACACAACGAAATCGAGTTCCGTCGAATCCCACATGTCCGCAAAGTCCATACGCACCTTTCGACTTTCGGTTCGCGACCACGTCGTCTGGTTTGTCGGGGCGCACGCCGTATCGAATTTTTTTTTAAAATTTATTGTTTTTGAAAACTGTTTTTATCGATTTTGGGAATTGATTTTCTCGACACAGTCGATCAAATCAAAATCTACAAAAAAGGGTTGTGAAGTCCTATATGTTTTCTATAAGTCTGTTTAATTAGATTTCAAAATTTTTTGAAATCTTGTCTACAATTAGTCTTCCAATCTAGGGTTCCAAAACAGTTTTTGTTTCCTGTTTTTGTGGTTTTTCCTCGATCTTTCAAGAATTTTCACAATTAATCCAGGGCAGATTAAAAGCGATCTATCTAAAGGGGTTTGTAGTTGGTCAATTAGGCTAATCGTAGAAATTTACGGATTGAGAAACCGTTGCGCATAATGAAAGAAAACCAATGACAAACATGGAGCACCTGACTCGGTCACTGCTACTGTTGTCAGCTTTCTGTTGCACGCGTGCTGTAATTTCCAGCGGTGGCGCGCGACTCGTGGGCGGCGTTGGGTGGCCGACGATGGTCGCAGGGGTTAGGGAAGGCCGTAAGGAGGTTGATCACGTGGTTCGATTGTGGCGGAGGCTAACAAGGGAAGTTTTTGAAGTTTTTGTTCGAACATCTCACCCTATAGAATCGACAAGAAATTCGAATTTAAATTCCAGTATGATCAGATTTAGGAGAGGTCGTATGGATTTGAATTTGAGAGAATAAAAAAAGATTGAAAAGATTCCAAGATTTAAAGAATTTGCTTGGAAACCGCTGGGTGAAGTCGAGATATGAGGGATTTAGAGACTCGCGAGAAATTGGCAATTTCTCGCGGGGAATGGGGTTTTTTTTTCTATTTATATATACAGGTATTTATATACACATTTATATATAAAAAATTCTATTTTAAAAAAAAATCATGAATACTTTCTAGATAATTAATTAGGTATCATGCACAACTTTTTACCTAATATAGCAATTTCTACTTGTGCCATTAATAGAACAAAATCAATACAAGTTGCAATATATATATATATATATATATATATATATATATATATATATATATATATATATATATATATATATATATATATATATATATTCAAAATATTTCACTAAAAATACAAATAAATTAAAAATCCTAAAATTCCAAAAATTCCAAAAATGTTTGAATAAATATTTTGTACACTTTACCTATTTGAGAATAACATGACTATTAAATAAAAATCGAATACAAAGCTATTAACAATCTAAATCGTAATTTAAAAATAATCATAATAATAAAAAAATAAAAAAATTCTTAAAAAAGAATTTTGGGGGTTTACAATATGCACCTATACATAGACACTGGAATGACATAAAGCATATTTTTTAGATATGCAATAGAAATCATTCTTGAGTTAAAATTCATATCAATGTGTTAATCTTATGAGATATAAAGGCGTAGGTTATTTATCTGATTCCCATAAGGGGATACGAGATTTGTTTTCTAAACAGTGTTGCAAGTATTTTGAAGATCAACCAAGTAAATCACTACAGCAACCTCGTCCAATCATTCTTGCACTTAATGAAGCAAACAAAGAATGTGTATGGCTATGATTTCACCAGTTTAATATATTAGGGAGAGTTGCGAGCTTATAGGAATCACAAATAAGCCTACAACTCTTCATGAGGATAATGCATATAAATGTATAGACAAATAAAGTATTGAAGTGAGATGTAATATTCAAATGTATTAATCGGGGTGGGGTTTAATTTTTTTCATTTTGAATTGATGTAAGAACTAAATGTAATATTTTTTTTGAGGGGAACATGTAAGCATCCAAGAAGGGAGCATGCAAGCATCCAGAAGATGCTCATGGAGACATCTTAAAGCATATCTTTGCACATTGTAGTCTTGAGGGTTTTTTCCATTGAGTTTTCTTTGGTTTTAAATGTGGCATCCACTTGGACGAGTTAGTTTAAATCGCATCCACTTGGATTTATAAAGTATTATTGTATTTTATTTTACTATGTATTTTGTAGCATTTTTTTTCTTAGAAAATTTTTAAGAAGACAAGGATTAAAATAAAAAGTGTTATAATGGATAAATCTAATTTATGAATGCTCTTCTCTCTTCTATAATTACCCTTATCATATTCTCTCGTTTATATATATTATTAACAAGAGAGCAATTATATTAGGCTATATATTATTAACAAGAGAACAATTATATTAGGCTAAAATTACATTCTTAGTCTTCTATTTTAGAAGAAAAGTGTTATTTTGCCCAGAAGAGAGAATTAGGGGTGAGCGTTCGGTTTATTCGGTTTCAACCGAACCGAATTAGCCAAAACCGAATAAATCGAAATTCTAAAAATGCAAACCCGAAACCGAACCGAATAATAAATTCGGTTTATTCGGTTCGAATTAATGGGTCGGACCCAATGTTGGAATCGTGGTTAAATTATACTAAAAATTATAATTTTGATACACATATTGTTGAATTTCGAAATTATGCACAAAGTTGGGCTAGTTGTTAAATTATCAATGTTAGAATTAAAAACACATACATAGAATTATTATTTTCAAAAAATATATTTTTTTAAATTGAGAATATTTACATATTTGTATAATTCTTATTCGGTTTTCGGTTTGGACCGAAACCGAACCTAAAACCGAAACCGAAACCGAAAAAAAATTATTGTATTTTGAAAACTGAAACCGAACCGAATATTTTTGAAACCGAACCGAATCTCTTATTCGGTTCGGTTTTCGGTCCAAAACCGAATAATGCTCACCCCTAGAGAGAATACTCTCCAAAACTTCAGATGGAACTCATGTGACCTCTTCTCGGTTTCTCCTCTCCTCCCAAAACCCTAACCCTAGTACCGCCATGGCTCGAGGCCTCCGGGGAGTGAAGGACGACCTCTCTGAGATTGGACGCCACCTCCTTGACATCGCCTGCTTCCTCTCCCCGCTCATCTCCGCCACCACCTACGCCGACTCCCCTCCATCATCCCCCCAAGCCCCGAACCCTAACCCTAACCCCAAGTCTCCTCCTCCGACGGCCCGCGTCGGCGACCTCTCGGAGATCGGCGGGGGGTTCAGGAGCGGCATGTCGAGGCTCTCGAGCGTCCTCAGGAGGTCGGCGGCTGCTTCTAAGGAGAGGGATTCGAGAGGTGGTGGCCTTTCCGAGGTCAGGGAGGAGGTTGTAGCGTTCATTAGGGACCTCGTCAAGTGCCCCGAGTCGTGGGTCGAGTTCCCGGTCCCCGTCGATGATGGTAAGCTGTCCCTCTTCTTCCTCAAGAATTTAGTTTTGTTTTGGAGTTTGTCATACAAAAAAGTATGTCAAGCCGGCCATGTACTTTGATAATTCCTATGATATGTTGCCCGGACACAAATATGAAACGACAGAATATGGACATGGGGATGCAAACATGGCACAATTTGCAGTGTCACAGTGTATTTTGGAGTGTCTTTACTTATATATGCCTTGATTGAAAAGATTGCTTCACCTAACATTAGGTGGAATCGATTCTAATTAGTATTTATGCCTCGTGTATGCCTTGATTGAAAAGATTGGTTCACCTTGCCAAATCTATTTGAGTTCTACTAATGCATTATCTTTGGAGCATAAAATATACAGTTTTAATTTCAAGTTATGTTCTAGTGCGAGATTCAATGGTGATTATGTAGAGACATGGACGCACCAAAAATCTATGCCATATATGTTTTAGCTATAACATGGACATGCCAAAATATACATGGACACACCATAGTTATCAAAGGAGAAAATGCACTTAGATGCCAAGGTCCTTCAGGGCCCACATGCAAAAATGAGGTGCACGATTGAGCAAAGCAGGACACATGTATAGCTATATGAAAAATAGAGGTCTTGAGCCTCAAAAGTATTGTGTTGCTATGTTCTAAGTCACACTTTTGCTCATAACATAAGCTTCAACAACACTTGAACTGTGGATGGGGAAGGTCGATGATGCTATTGGGTCCTTGTACAAAGTTACACTTGTTCTCAACAAAAGCAGATGCACTCCTAGTTGAAGTTAGTCACAACCTCCCTTGGTTCTGAGCTTCTCGCATAGGTGCGCTTTCGATATCTATGTGACACACCAAATTTGTTCCATCTCCATGTAGTGGGATCACTATCATGTTGTGTCGTATGTTTTGTCGTGTTCATGTGCATACAAGACAAATAATTGTTCTATTGTGTACTTCAAGTATTTTAACTTTTAGCCTTTGTATTTTAACTTTTAGCCTTTCTTGTAGATCGCATGTCGTCATTTCTATTATATTTCCATACAAATTCGGCTTTTAGGTTGTCTTAACTCCATTTTTAGCTTATTTAGATATATTCTTTATTAAGCATGAAAAGAAACCTTGAGTTTGGTGGCCTTCTGTCTTAGTCCTTAAGATAATTCTTCTAAACTTTGGACTCTAAATTTGTGCATTATTGTCCCTTGACATACGGCCGATACCAATACGGTTTGGCGAGTCCCGATCCGATACTGATCGATACCGATATTGGTGCTCTCTTTTTCGGTCAATTCGCCAAAGAAAATTGAATGGAAAAGATCAATCAACATGGGTGTAAAAGTATAGTAAGGGTGTAAAAACATGTAAAAGACTATGAAGCACATGTAAACCAATCGACATGGGTGACTACTATTCATTCAATTTCAAAACTACTAAGAAACAACGCTGGAAATACTTAAACTTATGCCTAAATGTATAAAATATATTTTCCAAAATGATAATAATTTATTAATAATTATTTGCTTTCCGATACCAAAAAATTAGATACTCCGATACAAAACCGCCGATATTGCCGATACCGCCGATCCTAATACTCATAGGAATGGTCGATACCGATTCCGATATCGATACTGTGAACCTTGAGATTACAATAAAACAACTTTACCCTAAAATTAAGAATCTTGCTTTAATCTGTCTTTGCTATCTTTGAAGGAGGTGGAAATTCATCCTTCTTATTCCCTTTTTGTATTGGTTTAGAGTCAACTGTCTTAAATTGCAAGATAGAAGATGAGCAAAGTGAGGATTTTCCTTTCTTTTTTCTGCCAAACAATGAATATCCTTGGGCCCTCCTACAATCATCTTTGTTGTGGTCGGTGGTGAGTTTGTGTGTGGGTGGGGGAGGTTGGGGCTCATATAAAATTGGCAGGCTACAATAACATTGTATTAGTCAGTTTCATTACCTACGTATGACCCTATAACTAGGGGTGTGCATTCAGTCTATCAGTTCAACTGAATCATACATTTCTAGGACCGACTAGCACGGAAATCAAACCACACCATATAACCTCAAAATCAAATTGATCGAACCTTATTAATAATCAGTTTAACTCGGTCTTACATGCAAACCAGATAACATTCCGAAAGAGGAAAAACACCAAAGTTATGATTGGAATTATACTAATAGACAGCCATGCTATGAGAGGGAGGAAGAATATCTAAGTCAGAAGAGTGAACAATGTAAGGGGTGTTGTGGGTATGGTAGATTTGGGTTTATGGTTAAGGTTGGGTTAGTCTTAGATTGATAGGTATATAGTAGGAGACATGCTTGTAATATTCTGCTGTTTGTTTGGTTAGAACTGGACTGTTTTTCTAGAACTGTAAATCGATCAGGAAAACCGTAAACTTACAAATCCAAAACTGCATACTTAATCGTCTCCTAAAGACAAATCTGGATAGGCTAAATCGGTTTGATTTCGTTAGGGTAGGTTTAGTTATGCAGTTTTTGATCTTATATTTCACACGCCTCACCTGGAACGAGTATTCAGATTACTCGTCGGTTACTCGAAGTTACAAGGTTACTCAAATTACTCGATATAAGGTTATTGTTTCTAAAAAAAGAATGAATAATTCCAATAAATTGGAAAGTTTAGGAAATACATATAAACAGAAGATTAAACATATGTCATATGCTCATAGCTCCATTTAACACTAACCATTCTGAAACCACAATCTCAAATATAATTTGGATACCAATACCACGTCAAACATAAAATAACAATATACTAACATTGCTAAACTTAATTTCAGAATAAAAAACCAACACAGGAGGGAATAAAAGAAGTCTTGAGTTGCAGCGTAGAGATTTGACAATATTGAAAAGGAAACCGTAAAAGAGAGCTACAATATACTATATTGTCCTTAATTTACTCGAAAAAGAAATGGTGAAGAAGAAGAGGTTTGTGATAGCTATTTTGAGTTTGTGAATTTTAGTTGTGCGTCTATGTTTTTTTAATGCAACTTTAGATCTAACCTGCTTACTGATTAAAGGGGCGATTAAGGAAAATTGGCACAATTAGTTGTATCAGGCAGATAATCGCCCTGACCGGTTATTTGGTTTCTGTACATAAATTTCTACCCAGGTCAGTCTTTCTCGATTACTCCGCTGAGTAATACGATCTTAGTGATGATAGGCAACAATTACTTTTGTTTCCAAATTATGGGTTCAACTTCCATTAATAAGTTGTCTGATCCTTATCTTTATTACAGATTCCTTGATCAAGTTTTTCCCATATTATTGCTATTGCATAATACTATATACGAAAATATTCAGGTGAATGTTGACTAAAGTTGCTACGAGGAAGTTTTTTTGGTTACAAGTTGATTTAGATGTGGTACATCATATGTGATAGGGCTTTTGAATTAGGTTATCTGGTAACAAAACTAGGACCCTGCCTGCATAGAGGACGTACGTAAATATGTATATGGCTCAACTACCCTTGATATGCTTTATAGTTTGACAGTCATAGGTGTAACAGTAATTATCAGCACAGTTATTTGACCGATACCAATACGGTTTGGCTGTCCCGATCCAATACCAACCGATACCCGATACTGACCGATACCGACATTCGGGGTCTATTTTCCGATCAATTCGACAAAAAAATTTGAACGAAAGAGACTATTTAGCAAGGGTGTAAAAACATAGTAAGGTTGTAAAAGCATATAAAAGAAGAAAACTTATCTATCTCATGTAAACCAATTGGCGAGGGTGCCTACTATTTCATTCAATTTCAAAACTGCTAAGAAACAACACTAGAAATACTTAAAATTATGTCTAAAAAATATACTTTCTAAAATGTTAATAATTTGTTAATAATTATTTGTTTTTCGATACCAAAAAATTGATACTTCGATCCGAAACTGTCGATACTACCGATACTGCTAGGGCTGAAAATCGAACGAACGAGCTCGAACAAAGAGTGTTCAGGCTTGGTTTGACTTATCTATCGAACGAGTTTGATTCGAGCCGAGCTTAAGTTCGAGCTCTAAAATGGTGTTTGTACTCGGTTTGATTAGAGACTCGAACGAATCGAGCTCTAGCCAAAGTTCTATTGAACATGTTGTAGACTATCACACTGTTTCTCTCAAATTTTAAAGACTTTTTATTAAATTATTTATGCTCTTTACATCATAAATTTATCATCATATAAAGAACATAAAAATGAGTAAAGTTTCTACGACAAAATATATTTATATCTATTAAAAAAGGCATAACATATACTAGAAAAACCCTAATATGAGAAACCGAGCCGAGCTCGAGCCTGTTTGTGAACAAGATCGAGTCGAACAACCTATGGTCGAATTCGGTATCGGTTAGTTAGTCCACGAACGAGCTTAAACCGAGCGGACCGAGTCGAACACGAGCCGAATGCGAACGGTTTGAATCGTTTTACAGCCCTAGATACTGCTGATCATGATACTCGTAGGAATGATCTGATACTGATTCCGATACTTTGAACCTTTTATCAGATTCAATCCCTATTCTAATTTCAAACATGTAAGGAATTGATTTGCTATGTAAAATTTTAAATCAATCTGTGGCTAGTGGTTATAAAGGAGTGAAAAGGCTACTAGAGAAAGGTGGCGTGTTGCACAAATATTCTGTTAGAGGACTATATTTGTATCTATTACCTGTCCGTTATGATACTTCCTCCACACTAATGTATTATATGCTAACTCATGTTTGGCTCCAAGGAAACCCAAAACATGGTTGAAAGCTATGTTGTACTGGACGCTAGGCGAGACGACAGCCTACCCGCCTCGCCCAGTTGCGCCTAGGCGCCGCTAGGGCTGGCGATGGGTAGGGTAGGGTAGGGTAAGGGCAGGAAGAGGGCAGGGTAGGGTAGGGTATTGACCTTTTTTTGATACCCTAGGGGAGTCATGAGGGTAGGGTAGGGTAGCCCTCTTCCAAAAAACCAATACCCATTACCCGTCCTTACCCTTTACCCTCACAGGGTAGCTGAGGGTCAGGGTAGGGAGGGTAAGGGTATTACCCTTGCCATTTTATTTTTTTAACTTTGAAAATCAATTTTTTTGCTACTAAACAGGGGGGAATATTTTTTCTTTCCATTTCATTTTTTTCAGATTTTGACAGCATTCAAAAATCATAACAACTTAACAAGAAATAATAGGGAGAATATTTTTTTTACTAAAGGCGTTGAACCCAGTTATATAGTAGAACCTGGGCTGCCTACATACCCAAGGAGGGGGCTAGACCTGACTCCTTAGGATCAAGCACCATGTAGTTCTCCTAATCCTAAGTACTAATTACAAAAAACTACAAGGTATCCGGGTAATTGCACTAGGGTAATTGCACTAGCCGTTCAGTTCAGGGTGGGGAGAAGGGTAGGGTCAAGGGTTTTAAAGGGTTAGGGTTAACGGGTAGTAGGTAGGGTAGTGATTCAGGGTAGGGTAGGGTTACAGGGCAGAGGGTAGGGCGGGTAGGGCGGATACCCGGGTAATTACACTAGGGTATCAGAATAAAACCCTTACCCTACCCTAATTCCAAGAGGGTAAGGGTAGGGCTTGCCCTCGAAGGGTAGAGGGTACCCGTGGGCACCTGAGGGTGCAGGGTACCCGGCTAGGGTAGAGGGTATGAGGGCAAAATCGCCACCCCTAGGCGCCGCCTAGGTGTCCGCCCAGGATATATCTATTTTGTAGAAAGAATTGTAATTATGTATATTATTGTTATTACAATAGGCAATATAACATGAACATCCACTAATGGACACAACAACATAACCTTAACATGAATAGAACATAAATGAAGACTAAAGAGAGGAAAGATATAAAAGAATTAGAATAATGAAAGCAAAACAAAAAGGAAAAGTTGAATAAAAGAAAATGTTCATGTTCATATAAGAAGCAACAAAAGCATAAAAGTAAGCAATAAGCAATATAATAAGCATTAACATAGATTTATCCATGGTCGACCCTAGGTGCCCGCCTTTAAATTCCTCCGGTTGACCCTAAGTGTCCGCCTAGGCGCCCATCGCCTCACAGTAGATTTTCCACAGGTCGAGACGAGCTCCCCTCAACATGCACGTCTAGGTAGCCTAGGCGTTGCCTGCGACAACATAGGTTGAAACTTGAAAGTGATTTTGCATTGTTGCGATCATGCCAAACATATTTGAGATATGAGAAACTATCATTTTTTTGTATCAAATGCTTTCTACAACTTTTTGGAACCTAATACTATATATATATATATATATATATATATATATATATATATAAAAGTTATAATCTATAAGATAAGTATACATATATGTTTCCATATGGTACCTGTATCCTAAACTTTCTAAAAATGCCTTATTATCTATCCGTATTCATGTCTATATCTGATTTCATGTCCGTGTCTATGCAAGCTATGTAGGGTGTGAACTTTCCGAATGGAAAAAGGGTTACCTTTTGTTGGAGCGTGAAATATGTAGAGAGTGAGGGCCTGTTTGGATATCCTTTTTTTTCACGCGTATTCAGTTTAAACTCAAAAATGCTCTCAAATAGTGTTTGGCTGGTCCCAACACTTTTTCTTCTCCCAAAATTTGTTGGGAAAACCAAGTTAAACATTGGTTTTCAGACAACAGAAAAAATTTGTTTTCTCAAAAAATTTTCTTCTCTCAACACGTTTTCCTCCCAAAACTTTTTCTTTTTCCAACACGTTTTTTTCTCTCTGGGTTTGTCGAGGGAGACCGTGGATCTTGTTCAGGATGGTGCCGAAGACCGTGGCCGCCGTCGCAAGGGCCGAGGTCGGAGTCGGAGGGGAGAAGTCGTCGCCGGAGTCGCGGTGGACTCGGGGCCGTTATGGTGCCTCAACGGTCATGGGCCAGAGGGGGAGAAGCTCTGGGCTCTTCCGCTCCTCTTCCGCTTCCTCGACTTGGGACTCGGCCACACTCCGCGAACAACTGGCTTGAAGAAATCCCACCTTTTGTTGCCTTGTTCTTCTGGAATGAGATCCAAGAAAAACAAAATGAAGATTGAGCAAAGTCCCATCTTACCTTATTCTATGGACTGAAGCTTGGCTTGGCTGTGTTTAACTAAATTAAAATCAAGCTACAAATGTTACCATTGTTATTAATGCGCTCTTCCATATAAGGAATTCATTTGCATATGTTGTTTTATGTTGTGCTCTAATGGTATTTGCTAAAATGCTTCCTCTAAAATGCTCCCCGTCGCCGGCGCAGGAACTCACCCAATTTTTTTTCCCCAAATTTTCACACATACAAATATTTTTTCACACAAATACAAATATTATATTAAGTTTTACTAAAAAATATTTTTTAAAAATTTTTACCAAACATTTTTTTTTACTTTTGTTTCTTAAAATTATATTTCAGATGAAAGTAACCAAACGCAAACTCAGAACCTGTATACCCAGAAAACAACTTTATAACATCATCTCTGAAAAATGTTTTCAGAACAAAATTTCAGAAAACATATCCAAACGGACCCTGAACCATCATGGACGTTGAGTCATAAGTGTGGTGGTTCAGTCATGAGATGGTGAGCGCTGGTTAGTACATTTGATCAGAGTAGCTATATAACCAAGTAGATAGAGAACTCATAAATGCCTAGGTTTGTGCTATGGCGCAGTTAAAAGGGCACAACTGAGTAGTGGCTTATAATTGGGCATGTTCCGCAAATATTGCTAGTTGAAATATATTGAAATATTACATGGATCATAGGCTACAGAGAAGGACGTTCTTATCTGCTTCTGTTTACTCTTGCAGATTTTGATATTTCTCATGATCAGAAAAAACACATAGCAACTGTTGAACGCTTGGCTCCAAGTTTAGCAGCACTTAGAATAAGCCTTTGCCCGAGTTTCATGAATGAGGAAAGCTTTTGGAAGATATACTTTGCCCTCTTGCATCCAAAGCTTAATAAGCATGAATCAGAGTTGTTATCTACCCAACAGGCAAGACATTTCCTTATGCTTATATCAGAGTTACTAAGCTTGAGATGTTCACACTTCATGCAAACAGTAGAATATGTCTCTTGGTCTCTCACTTTTTCTTGTTTTTTTATAATTTGGGTTTGGGGGCAGGGAGTTGGTTAGCACCTGCATATCTTATTATGGGTTATATGTTTCATATTTATATTAAATTTTTGTACGTACTAATTATTATCAATCGGATAAAGATTGCTAGCCTTTCATGTGTACTAAAAACATTTATAAGAAAGGTAACTTAAATATTGTCAAAGTTCAATTATAACTACTTGTTTCCAGCTGGAAGTATAACATAGAACTTTTATGCATATTATACAAAGACGAAGAAACCTTTATCAAAGTACTTGGGATTGGCTATAAGAGTGTTTTTCTCATCATCCAGTTTTAAGGTCATATACCCGGCCAGATTAGCAATCATCAGTTCATCAGTAGTAACCATCACATCTTTTACATGATGTAAGGTTCAATTCCATCTAGACTTTCAAGTGATCCTATGTTTCCTAACAGTTGCATCATTGCTTTTGCATTGACATAATCATCTAATTTATTCTTTTATCTTACCTCATCTAAATTTACCTTTTACTTTTCATGAATGCACTTGGTTAGTCTCTTCTGTGCAACTCCATCTCAGCACTCTCATTTCAGTTTTGTTAATTCTTTGGATGCATTGTCTCCTAATTGCTCAACATTCTGACCTGTGAGACTAGCACTCGTTTCAGTTATGCTCCTTTTGTTGTTTACAGGTTGCGCAACATTCTGACCTATGAGGTATCAATAGCCTTATTTTCCTTTTTTTAATAAAAAGTTTTGTTCATTTCATCATGGTTCACAATCTATCCTTTATTCTTTACGTTCAATTTTGTGGTCTACATAAGGACTTATTATTTGGACAGAATGAGGACGTATTTATCTTATACTATATAATGTGGCTTGAAAACGGCTCCAAAGTGAGCCGTCCAAGTCGTATATATATTATCATCCATTTAATTTAAAAAAAACTTACGAAAGATTATAATTTTAAACTTTCTATTCTGGGTTCTGCTTAACCGAATATCCCATCTTTTATTTATATATATCCATAACAAATTATAATTAAAAATTTAATTAAATTTTTACAAATCTTAATATATATATATATATATATATATATATATATATATATATATATATATAAAACAAATCTTAATTAAAATTTAAATATTTAATTATTCTTTTATAAGATTTGAAAGAAATAAAAATTATTTTACGTTCAACACGTGCTTAGTTGAAATAATGGCGGCTTGGAAACGGTTCAAAAATGAGCCATCAAAGTCGTATGCATATCATTATCCATTTAAATAAATAAAAAATAAAAAATAATAACTAAACAACTAGCGAAATACTTCATTAATTATTTTAAAAAACTTAACTAAGTATTTAACTATCTACTATGACTTATTTATAGTTAAATAATTCTAACTCAAGTGTTTAAGGTGGGAGGCATTTTTCTTGGTTGTTGAGTTCAAATCCTAGGAATGACAATTTTTTATTATAAATTTATATTTAATTTTTTTAACATTTTTTTTTCGCACGTACAATGCATGTGCATATTACTAGTTTTTTTAACTACTGAAATGTAACAAATCTTCTAGAATGATGACTTATTTATGTCGTAGCTATATATTAATTTTCCACTCTCTATGCTCAAAAATATGTAACGTTCCAGTCCCAAAATACGTAGGACTAGGAGAACGTATACATGCCAACTACGTATCGATAGGACTCCGGTCCAGCTCGAGTACGTATAAGCTGTAAAGTAATGACCAACTATCTATACTAATCAATAATATCTCTATGTCTCAATCCATAGTAATACAGAATACAAGAATGAACAAGATATAACATAGTGTGCACCCTATGCTACATTTGTCCGAATAGACTTGAAAGAATAACTTAAGTCTACAAATACTAGGCTAACAAGCATAATGTAATTAAATATATATGAATATTTAACCGCAAGAGATACCTGAAACAGTAAATAGCAACCATTATGATCAGCAACAACTCCGCTCAGTTGAATACCTGGAGAGATCACCAGGTACTCAGGGGACTAGCAAGGTACATAATATACATGCCAAGGTACAGATATGAAAATATGATTCAAGGGTATCTACTATATCAGGTCTACTTGCTATGCAAGTGAGAATCCTTCCTAGAATATCAGACATTTAACTGTGGCTCACAAGCTCCTCAGCAGGATATTGTCTCCAGTACCATGTCTTGGGACTAAGGATAATCAATTCTCGACAATGATAATCCTCTACTCTGCTACAGAGCTAAAGGGTCACTAAACAACATGCCACACGATAATAGGTCTGATACTGTAGTCAAATTCTCCCCAACCCTATGTCTAGAATCTAGCAATGTTAAGTCTGTACAGTCAACTCGATAACAATAGCAATAATGATGAACAATCTAGAATGTTAGTACTATTCAATACCACGAATAGTCATGTAAACCTCGCATCATGAATGTGTCTGTGTCCTGTGGTCAATCATGTCAATGGATACGTCAATATGCATGCAATGTCTAATGTCAATACTCGGTGTCATCATTATGACATCGGTACTCGTCTATAAAACGAACACTATGTATCGACGTCCCTACGTCATGCAATACTAATCAAAATAAACAAGAAAGAAAAATGAAACAATCTGTGACTACGGCAAGGTACACTTGCCTGTAACTGATGTTTGAGGGTAGGTTTGACCAACTCCGATGTCCTCGTCACTCCTTCCAAGATCACCTATAATAATACACTATTATTAATATTCTATCTCATCTTGCTATATAAGATTATATTAATATCTACGTCTACTAGTCGTCATAACGTTGATACAACACTATCTAACATATAAGTACCAACTTCTCTTACAAAAATAATTTATAACTATAACAAAAATAATAGATTTAAATTCTAGAAAATAATTATTAATATCTATATATGTCCAAAATTACTATTTTAATGGTGAAACTCTTTACAATAGGTCCTATGTCAATACTACACATTGATACCACAATTTGACCTGCTAATTTAGCCCTGAAATAATAATTAAAAATATTAAATTCTGTAAAAATTTCAAAAATTAGTTAAAATAGTGGTTTTAACACTAAACCTTGCACAAAAGTACTTTAATAGAGTTTTATGAAGTATTGGAACTTTTGGACACAAAGAACATAGGATTTTTCGAAGTTTGGTGTTACGGCAAATGTTACGAATTTTTAAAATAGTAAACGAACTCGAAACCTAACAAATAGATATGCGTTGGAAAGCTCTCGACGTCTAGTTTCTGATTAAAAATATTAGAAGGATCATAACTGACCTTAGGTAGGCGAAAAACTGCTCGCAACAAAACTCATCGGTTCTGGACACCTTGTCGTAGAATCGACGCCACGGACAAACCGCTTGGAACTGTGTGATCCAGCAATCAGAGATTGAATTAGACACATAGAGGTAATTTTTAGTTTTGGTTTGAGGTGAATTGGATGAGAAAAATTAGATGAAATCTCGTCTAGAAGTCGACTAACATGCTGTGATGAATTCAGCACAAGTTCGGTCGACTTTGGGTGCCTTTCGCGTCTCTTATCGACCAAATTAGGGGCTTTGACTTCTCGGAAAGGTGCCGGAGTGTTAGGGGGGTGTCTTAGGGTTGATATGAGGGTTAGGGGTGCAACTCGGGCGGGTTAAACCCGAGCCCGATCGGGTAAACCCGTTAATGGGTTGGGTTAGGGTTGTAGATAGTCGGATTCGGGCTCGGGTTTGGGTTCAAATATTTGAACCCGATCATAAATCGGGTTGGGCTTGGGTTCATGTGCCGGGTTACCCGAAGAACCCGAATCCCGACTTATATATATATATATATATATATATATATATATATAATTTCTTTTTTTTTTGAGGGTGTCCACTTCTTAATGGTGCTTGGAGGCATGCTTCCAAGGGGGCTCGAACCCGCGCCCTGCGTCAGGGTGCTCCACCGTTCCCAATGGGCTGCGGCCACGGGGACATATATATTTTTTTTGAAGCAGTGGGTACTTGTGGCGAACTCGCCTCCACTGAGGCTCGAACTCCCGACCACTTGGGCCGCATGCATCTCTCTTAACCACTAGGCTAGAGGTCATTTGCGGATATATATATATATATATATATATATATATATATATATATATATATATATATATATTGTCAAACTTCTCAAATAAAAAAGTTTAAATCCTAAATTTCTTTACCCAAACTCTTCAACTCTTTATCATAAATCTTATTTCAGTTTGTATTTTGTAATGATCAAGACTTGATTGCTATTTGATTTTGTGTTTGATATTACTTTTGTTTAAAATTGTTTCAATTCGTATATTAGAGCCCAATAAACCCAATGGACCCGACCCAACCCGAGTTAAACCCCAGCCAAACCCGATCCTCCGGGTTGGTCTTGGGCTTTAAATGTTGAACTCGAGGTCGGGCCGGGCTTGGGCTCGGACTAGGCTTATGATTCATCGGGTTGGACTCGGGTTGACCTCAAGCCCGACCCAACCCGCCCGAGTTGCACCCTTAATGAGGGTGGTAGGAGGGTTGAAAGAGGTCGGGGTAATGAGTTTGTGTTGGATGGAAAGGAAAGTGCGAAAATAGAAAAAAAAAAAATTGGAGGGACGCTCGGTTTTAATAGGAAAAATATATAAAAGGGTGTTTGGAAATCCTAGGTGGAAGAGGTTTACGTAAGGGAAAAGAAGTTGGGGTGGAGTAGGATTTGGTTTGGTGGGATTTGATTGCCTATTTTAAAAGATACACCAATTCTATCTCCTAGGATTTAAATCGGGTCAAAAATAGGAAAGTTGTTTGGAGTTGATCGATTTGAGTCCAATATGTCGATAGTTTCAACTTGTGTGTTATTTGAAATAAATAGCACATGAGAACTCAATTGAGTGACACTCATTGAGTTCCCATGTGCTATTTATTTTCAAATGACACACAAGTTGAAACTATAGACATATTGGACTCAAATCGATCACAAAATTCCACCGGCCCAAAACTAGTCCAACTAGGGACCCATGGGCCTATTCTAGGGTACCCTAACCTATTAGACATCTTAGATAGACATATTGGACTCAAATCGATCACAAAAATTCTACCGGCCCAAAGAGAGTCCAACTAGGGACCCATGGGTCCTATTCTACTGGCCCAAAGCTAGTCCAACTAGGTACCCTAACCTATTAGACATATCTTAGATTGATCGATATGAATTAATGTACAACCACATTAATTCAAATTTAATTTAAACCAACTCCAAACAACTTTTCTATTTTGGACCCGATTTAAATCCTAGGAGATAGAATTGGTGTATCTTTTAAAATAGACAATCAAATCCCACCAAACCAAATCCTACTCCACCCCAACTTCTTTCCCTTTACGTAAACCTCTCCCACCTAGGATTTTCGAACACTTTCTATATATTTTTCCTATTAAAACCGAGCGCCCCTCTAATTTCTTCTCTATTTTCGCACTTTCCTTTCCACCCGACAGAAACTCATAACCCCGACCTCTTCCAACCCTCCTACCACCTTCATCTCGATCCTAGGACACTCCTTAACACTCTGACACCTTCTCGAGGAGTCTCAGCCCCTAATTTGGTCGATACAAGGCACCCGAAGTCGACCGAACTTGTGCTGAATTCATCACAGCAGGTTAGTCGACTTCTTGACGAGGTTTCATCTACTTTTTTCTCATCCAATTCACCTCAAACCAAAACTAAATGTTACCTCTATGTGTCTACTTCAATCTCTGATCGCTGGACCACACAATTCCAAGCGGTTTGTCCGTGGCGTCGATTCTACGACAAGGTGTCCAGAACCGACGGGTTCTGTTGCGAGCAGTTTTTCGCTTACCTAAGGTTAGTTATGATTCTTCTAATATTTTTATTCAGAAACTAGACGTCGAGAGCTTTACGACGCATATCTATTTGTTAGGTTTTGAGTTCGTTTGCTATTTTTAAAAATTTGTAACATTTGTCGTAACACCAAACTCCGAAAAATCTTATATTCTGTGTCCAAAAGATCCAATACTTTATAAAACTCAAAGTATTTGTTGTGCAAGGTTTAATGTTAAAACTACTATTTTAACTAATTTTTGGAATTTTTTACAGAATTTAATATTTTTAATGAATTATTATTTTGGGGCTAAATTAGTAGGTCGAGGTGTGGTATCAATGTGTAGTATTGACATAGGACCTATTGTGGAAGAGTTCCACCATTGAAAACGTAATTTTTGTAATATATAGGTATTTATAAATAATTTTCAGAATTTAAATTTATTATTTTTATTATAGTTATAATTATTTTATGAGAGAAATTGGTACTTATATTTTAGATAGTGTTGTATCAACGTAATGGCGGCTAGTAGACATAGATGCTAATATAATCTATATATGGTAAGACGATAATAGTGTATTATTATAGGTGATCTTGGAAGGAGTGACGAGGACACCAGAGTTGGTCAGGCCTACCCTCAAACAGCAGTTACATGCAAATGTACCTTGCCGTAGTTACATATTGTTTCCTTTTTCTTTTTTGTTGTTTATTTTGATTAGCATTGCATGACGTAGGGACGTCGATACTTGGTGTCCGTTTCATAGACGGGTACCGATGTCATGATGATGACACCAAGTATTGGCATTAGACATTACGTGCATATTGACATGTCCATTGACACGATTGACCACACGACACCGACACATTCATGATGCGAGGTTTACATAATTATTCGTGGTATTGACCTCGTACTAGCATTCTATATTGTTCATCATTATTGCTATTGTTATCGAGTTGACTGTACAGACTTAAGATTGCTAGATTCTAGACATAGGGTTGGGGAGAACTTGACTACAGTATCGGACCCATTATCGTGTGGTCTGTTGTTTAGTGACCCTTTAGCTCTGTAGCAGAATAGAGGATTATCACTGTCGAGAATTGATTGTCCTTGGTCCCAAGACACGGTACTGGAGACAATATCCTGCTGAGGAGCTTGTGAGACTCAGTTGAATGTATGATATTCTAGGAAAGATTTTCACTTGCATAGCTCATAGACCGGATATAGTAGATACCCTTAGATCATATTTTCATATCTGTACCTTGGCATGTATATATGTATTTTGCTAGTCCGCTGAGGACCTGATGATCTCTCTAGGTATTCAACTGAGCGGAGTTGGTTGCTGATCATGATGGTTGCTATTTACTGTGTCAGGTATCTCTTGCGGTTACATATTCATATCTGTTTAATTACATTCTGCTTGTTAGCCTAGTATTTGTAGGCTCAAGTTATTCTTTCGAGTCTATTCGGACAAATGTAGCATAGGGTGTGCACACTATGTTATATCTTGTTCATTCTTGTATTCCGTATTAATATGGATTGAGACATAGAGATATTATTGATTAGTATAGATAGTTGGTCGTTATTATGCATCTTATACGTACTCGAGCTGGGCCGGAGTCCTCTCGATACGTAGCATGTATACGATCTTCTAGTCCTACGTATTTTGGGACTGCGATGCCGTGTCAGTGAATTTCTTCGCTACTAATTCATAGATAGTCTGAAGACTCTTATACAACTTCAATAGTTTGGTACAAAATCACTCCTTCACTTTAATATCCTTTGCTTAAGGGGAACATAACAGAATATGGTTGTAGGTTGGTTTAATTCTAACTATCCCTTTGTCCTTACCAGGTTGAAAGTTGTAACTAGATATTTTTTCTGGGATAAGGTATTTCATTAATGACAGTCCCTGTAACTAGACACTTGTGTCTTAATTCTTCCCAATTCTCGATCAAGTACTCCTTGCTTTATCTTTCATCTCTTGTCTGCTTCCGACTTCTAGAGATTTTCGCTCAAATATGCTCCATTAGGTCTATTCTTCCATCCTTTGGATATTTTTTGCTCTTTGGTCTATTATCATATTCCTACTTTCTCAACTTAGAAGCTACTGGTAAAACAAGCCATCCACTTATTTCTCAACCTAGTGGCAAATCCTAATCATAATTCCTCTTTTTGTTTTTCCTAGTGTTCTCAAATCCTGAAATCATAATGCTATGAAAGCCGCAAGTTAGATATTTTCATCCCCGGGGAAGGCTTTATACCCTGTGAAGAAAATGAAGAACACCTTTTCTTCACTTTGAGGTATAGAACAAAATATTTGATTTTTTTTTATAAAAATGGAGATGTTTCTTGAAAGATAAAATTTCAATCAATTTAGATTATCTTCCTCTTTTCTCCGCTTAGTAGCCGATCGTAAAACCCCAACCAACAACGTATGTAACCTTGTGCTATTGAGCCTACTATCTTACCGTGTGAATCCTGAAGCCAAATCTTCATATCCTATAGGGAATGACTTGGTAGAGATTCGTTTGAAGTAGACGAGTTTTTTGAGATAATATTTTGGGGTCTTTGAAAATCTTGGATGAAGAATGGATGATTAGGTTTGTTTTTCATTTAAAAAAGATGACAATATTTATTTTTACGTCCACTGTAGACACTGATGATGAACGTACATCAAAAGTATTTTTAAGTACTTGCTAGGCGATAGTTGAAGTTATTCTTCTCTAATTTAGCCGAGAGTATTAGAATCTGGTTCAGTGACATGGCAACCGAATTTGCAACATCACATTAACCTTGTTGTGAAGTCATATATTGCTAGGTGTATGTTCACAGGTTCAAGGGTTGGTAGATTGAGATATCCAGGATACAACTAGATTTGCATTCAATTTTTCTGATTCAAGCTCAGAACATGTTGGTTTGTTGTCATGGTCTCCTCATCCATATCCAGGAGAAACAATATCTATGTACAATGCAAAATCCTAGAGATGGCAGGACCGGCCCATAGCACACCCGAAATGATAGCCCAGCAAGTCTGAACTAATTTGAGATCGATTATTAAAGTCTTGTCGAAAGGTAGTGAGAATATGATCTGGCTCAGAAATCTCTTGAAGCTTCTAGCACTCATTTACTCCTCTCACGGAACACTAGCGGTTCCTTTCTTTTTACATACTAGTTGTTTTAAATTGTTCTGTAGATGTTGTTACCATCGAGTATTCTATAATGTGATTCTTGCTTGGTAATGTACGGCTGCTAAACTCTCTCATATCATTACATTTCAGATTGTTGAAGAGATGCGCATGAATATGAAGAAGAGGATGGCAAATAGGGTGAATCCAGACTTCCAAACTCCCGTCGCTGATAGCTCTTCCTTGATGATGAGCAGTAAGGTAAGTGCTATCCGAGAAGGGGATAATGAAGTTCATGCACCCGTACCAAGTACTGCGACAGCATCTCTGCAGTACGTTGAAAAGTGGTTTGAAGAACCTGCCGTAACTAGAGAAATGGGTGCTTCTACATACAACGACAGACCACGGTCGAGCAGTAAAGATGGGTCCGAAGCAGAGGATGACAACATTATCTTGCTTAAGAAATACAAAAGTTCTTCCTCAGCAGAGGCAGTAAGTCTACATAATTCCCCCTTTTCTTCTTACGAGCGGTTGCAGTTGCTAGAAAAGACTTGCTCCAAAGATTACCATGACAAGGTGCTCAGACTGCAAAACAGAGAAGCTACAGATGACGAGTCGAGTGGTTGGCATGCAGTTGAAGATTCTTCCGACTTTGAAATCGTGGACAGATCCTAAGCGTTGGTCGCTGCCCTTATGTTTATTTATGTAAATGGCTCTTTTCAACCTTATAAATATGTAAATCGCGCCTTTTGAACCTTAAACCATCAGACATGGCTGGCTTGCAAATCAAATATAAAATTAGCAAGTATTGTGTATTGTTTCGAGTACTGCCCATCTGGTGTCAGGAGTTTTTTCGTTTGGAAAATCGGCTGCTATAGATGCAGGAATACTATAGTCTCAGCTTATGTGGCTGGTTGATTCAATTAGTTCCCAAGTTCCTCTCTGTTTGTTTCTGGCACCAGATATCCCAAGGTACAACAATACTCTCAATTCAGCATGCAAGTTGTGGTGGTTCGGTTGCTGGTGATATAGTTTGTACATTGTTATATTTTCTGGGATTTTTCACTTTCTTGGTGTCGAAAATTAAATTTTCATACATGGTGTAATCATAAGAAAGACTAGCTCACTTCTCACAGGCAAACATTTCGAATGTTTCATGGACATACTGGAAAAAAAAAAAACCAGTATCAGATTTGTTACAGAATGTCTACATGTAATGCGAAGATCTCCAGTTAGATGTTGGCCTCTGAGCAATGTGGATGCAGATAGGCTTCTAATGTCTGCACTTAAACAAATTTATCTACTACTTTCAGTTTTTATCTTCGTTTTAGATGAAAATCAATTTCTTGAAACTTAGAATGAATTTTGATGGACTTGAAAGTTACGTTAATAATTTTAAGAATTCAATTTTTGATCTTTTGAAATTACGTTTATGTGTTTTCTTAGAACTTAGGAGTATTTTGTTGTATTTTAACTTAAGCAAAGGATTGAGTTTAGTGATTGTGTTGGATCTTTTGAGCTCATTTTTAGGTCTTTGCGACTTGTTACATACTCCTCTAATAAATTTGATTAATTGTTCTTGGTTTTGAAATTGAATGCTTCTAATATATATATATATATATATATATATATATATATATATATATATATATATAGAGGAAGGATATGAATTTCCACAATTTTTGCATCCCCCTATTTGCACCGTTCGATGGTGCTTTAAGTCATCTAATCTTAACCGTTGATTTACCAATGGTTAAGATTAGATGACTTAAAGCACATCCAACGGATGTGAACATGGGGATGCAAAAATTGTGGGGATGCCTATCCTTTCTCATGTATATATATATATATATATATATATATATATATATATATATATGAGGAGGGATTCACATTCCCTCACTTTTGCATCTCCCATACATTCCCATGATAACACCCGTTAGATCTTTGTTTAAGTTATCTAATTTTAACCGTTGATTTTTCAACGGTTAAGATTAGATGACTTAAACAAGATCCAATGGATGTAAAGAGGGGATGCATGGGAGATACAAAAGTGAGGGGATGCGGATCCCTCTCTCTCTCTCTCTCTCTTTTTATATATATATATATATATATATATATATATATATAATTGGTAAAATATTGCTACGGAACAAAAACCGATTGAATAAAATATTGATATTGTTTTTTAAAATACTAATTAAAAAAATACCTCTTTTAGCTGCTGATGGTTCTTGTTCCTGCTTGCACAAATGCAGCACCCTTGCCTTGTCAATGCTAGCCTTCGCTCTGGATTTCATGGCTGGCGGAGACTTCACCTGATACTCAGCAGCCTGTGCAATTCCGAAGAGACGCAGCTTCCACGCCCTCCTGGCAAGCTTAAACTCTTGATTCCAGGAATGGCTGGCTCTTCACTTGGACCATCATTCCTAGACATCCCTATTCTTATCCAGAGCAAAATCTGGCAGCATGTATCATAGGGTCATGTAAAGGGTTGCAGACCCAGCACCAGCTTTTGCTTCCTCTTCTATTAATTTTTGACCATTTGTTGCGTCTATGGAGGTCGAGGAGGGTCTCTGGATCAATGAGCTCTTGTGACCGTCTCTTTTGCACAAACTTACAGTTCAATCTAGAGCTAGCTAGTACTCTTAATAACCCATATCTAACATTCTCTCCCGAGTGCTATTTGGTGGAACCTACTTGCTATTACTGGCTCGTCCGTCTGGTCCGACATGTATCATCATGTGTCAGTGTCATGCTAGCTGGTAGGTTGCTACAGAATCTTCAACTACTCACTCTTCACTGGTTCATGGTGATCATATGTAGTAGTGATGTATAATGATCTACTGTTAAGCGCGATTAAACTTGAATTACCAAGTCCAAAACAATCAAAATAAAACATGATCCTCACCAGGGCGTCGGCCCGGGGTTTGGATTGTCCTAGCCGGAACTAATTTTCTGTTCCCTCTTGACCCTTATTGTGGACTGTCATGACCCGATCCCAATATACTGGTTCAGTCGGATCATGCCCAGTCTGCACCGTTGTGAGACGGCGGCAGTAAGCTGTATCAAGTAGTAAGAACACCAGCATATAATTCTAAATGCGAGAATAAAATGACTTTTATTGAATCTGAAATTTAAAGCTAAGAGTCTTGATGAATCAACACACAAAAGCAAATAAACATTCTGGTTACTACATTGGTTCTTATTACAACTGGAAAAGAAAATAAACTTAAACCACGACACACTTAGTAATCTGGGGCTCCCTCGTCAGGTTCAGCTACCTCGTCAGGACTCGGATCGGGTCCGTAGAAGGAACTAAAAGCAAGATCTTCGTCATCGCAGTCACCTAAAAATGTTGGTATCCAGTCAGAGGGGAGCAAGAACATATATCCACATCTAACATTCTAAATAATAATAAATGATGCAAGACAGTTTAAAAGCATTATATATATTTTTTTCTAGATAATAATAAAGAAGACATCAGACAATGAATTTCAGTGCTGCAATGATGCAATCTACAATGAGTCAATAGTGATTTTGAGTGTATAACGGATTTGTGACCGGCTAGTAGATTCAATGTATATACTAACATTTTGGCCAAATGATAGTATACGGTACGGCTCAACCCCCTGCGCAGTAAAGGTTAGCGCGAGAGAGGCAATATCAATAACAATGACTTTGGTCACAAAAGCTATACTACTCCCCCAATTCCCGATTCAATGAGTCAATGAGCCAATAAGTCAATCAAGCAATCAATATGGGGTCCGAGATGGATCCCCTGTGAATCAGTGTCGATACAATATACATAGTCCTACTGATGCAGCACATTTAATTATTAAATAAAATATTGACATGAATGGTATGAAACTTGCCTTGACTTTTCTCCGATGTTGAAGGTAACGACAGGGAGGTATCGGCTAAAGTCCGGGACTTGAACCTACATTAATTAATATTCCGTTTTAGAATTTATTCCAAGGGTTTAACTAAAATGCCACTAAAGATAACACTTAGTTTTAAGAAAATATTTCCAGAGAATTAAGGTTATAATTATGACATACTCTAAATCGCATATAATAATAGATAGAATGATTTTCCTAATAAAACAGTTATTTTGTAAATAATACGATAAATATTATACTTAAATTATTAGTAGAAATAAATGATTTTTCGTACTAATATTATGATTAGAAATATTTGGAGATACTTGAAATTAAAAGTATTTATGTTTACATAAACTAACCAATATTTTAATAGATATTTTCAATTAATAAGAAAACAATTTAATAGCAAAATTACGAGAATCATCTATTTAATAAAACTAAAGGTTTTAGATCGTATTTATAATTTTATTAAAATATTGACTAAACTATTATTTTAATAAAGTAAAAGCTTACTAAAATAATTTTAACGATTTCATTACGAAATATTTTATATAAATAACTAGTGAAAAATTATCTAATTAAATACCTAAGGATTACCACAGAGAATATCTAGCATTTTCTAAAGAAAATCCTTTTTGATAATAAAACTATATTTTTTGGAAAATAACTAATATTTTACCCAAAATAGTAAGTAAAAGTTTTAGCCTAAAAATACTGTTTCCTATATTAAGAATATATTTGATATAAAACTTTCTATTTATTTATTTTAAAACTAATTTAATATATTAATTGCTCATAAAATGACATAAATAATATAAATACCCATATTTAAATAACGCGATTATCACGTTATTTATATAACTCTAAGTACTTGCTATGAAGTATAACAATTTATATAGTGTGGTACAAACTAATAATAATCGGAATGTTACATTAATCACTAGAATTTTATTACAAACTCAAGGTCAAAATTAGGAAACTACTATCTATTCCGGAATTGACAGGGCTTTATTCTGTCAATTCAGGTCGGAACATGAATTGGTTTTTCATTCTGTAAATTAAACAGAAAGGTTTTCGGCTTACCGATTAGTTGATGACGGAGTACCGAGGGGAGGCCTCGGACTCGGAACGCACGTGGAGTACGTACGCACACGGGGAGTGCACGTACGGGGCACAGAAAGGTGCTGACGCGGTCGAGAAATGACACGCACGGGCTGCCACGCGAGCGGGAAAGTCGCTGGTGCGCGCTGGGAGCGGTGCACAGGTGCTGGTGCGGCCGGAAAGCGGCCTGGACAGCGCGCCTATGGCGGAGGCGGCCTGGGCGACACTGTCGGGCGGCCGGCGGGTTGCTGCGTCGGTGGGCGAGCGCCGACGGGCGAGCGGAACGTGCTGCGTCGGTGGGCGGGTTGCTGCGTCGGTTGGCGGGCGCTGGTCACGCGGCAAGGGAGTCGGCCGGCGGGTCTGGCGGTGCCGAAAAAGGCCGACGGCCTGCTGCAGTGCACGCGGAGGCGCTACTTACGCGTGGGATTTGCCGGGGCAGTGCGCTGGTGTGCCGAGGTCCTGCGGTGTCGGGCGCCGGTGGGTCACGGGAAGGAATCGGGTGAGGGGTTTTTGAGAGGGGAAAGGAAAAGGTAAGGTGATAGGGATGCTGCTGGTTTCTAAGGAGAGGAGAGGAGAGTGATGGTGAGGTGTGAGTTGTTTTCTTCCTTTGTGAAGGAAATAGTGGGGGTGGAGTGGTGGTTTAATAAAGGAGAAGAAATTGAAGGGCTGGTGGTGGTGATGAGGAATTTTAGGGAGAAGAGAGAACGTAGGGGAGAGTGGGAGAGAATGAGGGGGGGGGGGTCCTTTGAGTACGGGAGAGGGTTGAGTGAGTGAGTGAATTTGTTTGTTTCTTTTTTTTTTGGAAATGGGTTTTACAACCTTCCCTCCTTAGAAAATTTTGTCCTCGAAATTTCATGGATAAGAACTGGGGTACAATCAAAATCACTTAGTCTTGATCAAAAATGGATTTTAAATCATCAGGCACGATCGAATTCTAGGCATGATCACTAGGTACAATGATAAAATATAGGCACGATCAGAATTATCTAGATATGATCTGAGATAGAATTGGAATATTGTTGTGTTCAAAAATTATTTTAGGCACGAGTAAAATCTAGATACGATTAAAATATAATCAGATGACCATAAAATAGGAAAAAATTCAAATGAGGTATCATGAAACAGAAAAGACAAGAAAGAAATGAATACCAACAGTTTATTGAGAAGGCATAAAATTATGGAATCTTCTGAGATGAGAGACTAAAAGTTCCAAATCAAATTGGAATAGGATATAAGGGTTTGTGACTCAGGAAAAATTAACAAGTTGTATGATAGTATGATAGCGTAGTATGATACGAGGGTGATTAGAATAATATAGCTATGATAGGAATGTAATCGGATAAGATATTTTCATTGAGGATTGAGTGATGATCAAAGGGAATAGAAAGAATATTGTATCACTATTTGAATGGTCATAAGATAGGGTATGCAGGAAAAATGACTTACAAGATGACCATCTTATTAATACCCATGCAAAAACCAATCTCTAACTCGCTAAACTAGCTGAACTCCCAGTATCTACAGAAAAATAAGGCAGCTGCCAAGGTATTAAAACTAAATCTATTTGGAATCATAAATCATCTAAATCAAATTTCTATCCGTTGTTTTATGTAACTCGTATGCCAAATGTATTTCAAATTTTAAGTATTTCTCTCGATCAAATCATTTTAAAGACATCAATTTTCAATTGTCAGCCATTCTTCCAAAACTGACTACATCAAAGTCACAATCCTCACTTGTCATAGTAAATCCTTAGAAAATTCTTTAAAGTTGATCCATGATCTATATTCGGGAATTTCCAATTCTTGAAATCAATTGACTAATTATAATCACTAATCAAATTTTAATCTTTAACCATGCACCTAACAATCGTTCTCATCCAAACACATTAGCAAAAATATCACAAAAATCTCAATCATTCTTACCATAACTAATATGAGTCTCCAATGTTTGGTAGAAATTGCAAACCCAATTGCTCATTTCCAAAGTTGCATGCTAATGGTCTTATCTCAATTTCTCACTGCTTGTTCATTCTCTAGAACCTATCATTCTATTGCTTGTGATATTCCTTCTATGGTTATATTCGTCCCTTCTGGGTACAGTAGTAATCTGATCATAAAAGTTGATCCTCGTCAAGTGTTCCTTTACTTGATCATCATATTCTCATGTTTATATATTATCCAAATTCACTTCCTCTATGGGAGAACCTTACCAAATCCTAGACTTACCTCGCTGATTCTACCTACATCTTCCTATATCTTCCGCAACTCTTCCTCTAATCATAAAATTCAAACTCGTCAAATACCTTCATTTGTTTGAATAAAGTTTAGGCACTAGTGAGCACTACCAAAGGTTCTAGCCCAAATAAGTCACAAGCTTTGATATACCACTCTCTCAAGACTAGCTTACTCAAGATATTCTTCTACCTTTTCTACCCTTTAGCTAACTAATATTGATCCCAAAGATGCCCTTACTAGGAATGAGATAGGTAGCAATCTATGTTTCTCCTGCATATAGCTATCAACTATATACATATAGTCATCCACAAGATGTATATCAACTATTTATATATAAAGCTATCCACAAAATATATACAACATACTAAAATTGAACCTTGAAAGAGATTGAGCCAATAGAGATTGATATGGTCCTAATAAGTTCTAGGAAAATCAAGTAGAACTTCATAGAAAATCTTTTCCTTCTGGCTCTGATAAGAGATTTCTGAAAATGAAGACAATCGCTAGAAATGTAAATCCTCGAATCGGGCAAAAGTTAGAATAATTTGATGGTGCTAAAAAGACAACCATATTATGGATATAGTCTTAATAATATTCGGAAACCAAATATATCCGAAGTCACTTTGTCTCAAATTTATTCCTTACCAGAGTGCACCTGACTGCAGAATTTTTGGCTCCATAACTTGAATAATGATAGGTTACCGAGTAGTCTATCAACTTTATCCATTTCTGGTTGAACAATATAAGAGACAAACATGATGCATTTAGGACATAGTCTCAATAATATCCGAAAACCTATGAACACCTGAAATTACTTCAACTTAGAGCCTATGCCTCGCTAGTGCGCATCTGGCTGCAGTAAACTCGCAATTTCTATAATTCAAATAAATGGCCGCAACGCATATGTGCGAAGCCATATTAGGTCACTGATATTTTCTCAACTTTGTCCATGGGAATTTCAAAGGGATAGCTCAACAATTCAAAAGTTTTCCAATGACTAAAGAAAATTCAATAATAGAATGGAATCAATTCGTTGACCGTTCCTGCTTCATGATATTCAATGATTGAGTTTAGAAGCTTTCTAGACCTTGAATTGATCAAGAAGTTGCATATAGAGAGTAAGGTTTGAAGTTGAGTGGAGGAAGTCAACAAATGAAATTATTTTCGATCCTTGGAATAACTTAGGAAATATCAATCAATATTGGAAATAATTCCTTTGGAAGATTCGTGAACCAGCTAAGTTGAACCAATTCTTTTGGTAACAATTAACCTTGGGGCTTTATGGTTCCAGAAGAATTCGGTTCAGGATTGGTTCCGAGAAAGTCAATTAGAAATAAGGTCAAGACAAATGGTTGGATACACTAGTCATAGAAATACTTTGGGTAGATAAGAGTTTATTAGGTTTGCTAAAGGAGAATTTGAAACTCTAAATAGTGAATGGATCTAGATTCTAAATAAAGATAGACAAGTAAGATTTGATCAAACTAATAGAGAAATTGGAAATAGGTTTGCTGAAGAAGGAGATTGAAAAACCTAATATTAATCCATAAATAGCGAAAGAGAAGGGATGCTAAAATCTGATAAAGATATGGAGCAAAATAACCCTCGAAAGCCATGAGACACTAAAAGATACATAAAATCTAGAAAATAATAATATAGGCAGTAAAATATACCATCATACAATCGGCCTAAGCTGGGTAAGGTTTAGGTATAAACATAAGCAATATAACCTACAAAACTATAACCAAGCAAAAATAGATACAATAAATTCGTTCATATGTTTTGACGGGTTGAAAATAATCTAAGTGTTTTAATTGTTTCTAGAGTCTATTTTCCTAAAGTCATACTTAGACCTAAGTCAGATTACAGGACCGCATGCTGGTCTAGACTAAGTTGACTAAACCAATTTTGCAGAACTGGACCTGCATGGGCCACTACTAAAAATATGTCACGACCCGATCCCAATATACTGGGTCCAGTGGGATCATGCCCTGTGAAACCCATTTCCTGTGAATAATTATAGTTAGTATTTCTAATATTATTATTATCAGTATTTCTATTATTATTATTATTGTTATTATGATTTTTGGGTGTTAAAATTATTTCAAAATTAATAATAGGGATTTTTGGATTCAAACCCAGACCCAAGTCCGAACCCAGACCCGAGCCTGAGCCCGAACCCAATTCTTTTTTTAAAATCCTAATTTGGTTTAATTATTAAAAAAAAAAAAAAAGTACTTTTGAGGAGCTGGTCCACGAGGGACCAGCATAACTCCCTACTTTTTCGTTCAACCCACTCCCCTCTTGCACGTTCAATCCCCCTCAAACTTCTCCACACCACATTTCCCCTCTCTCTCACGAGAAGGACCAGCACACTTCTCATTTATTCCTTCACTCTCTCTTTTCCTCCTCACAGATCTCTCTCTTTCTCACTCTCTGTGTTTTCTCCACCCTTGGAGAAAACTCCCACGCCATTCTCCTCCCGAACCCTAACCCCCAATTCCGAGCTCGCGACCACCTTCCTCGGCGAAGACTCCCGCCGACCGCGCTCACTGGTGGCCGACCCCCGCGCGGCTCCCTCGCCGTTCGTCGGCCAACAGCGCCCCGTCCCGCGCGGCTCCCCGCGCTCCGCCCCGCCGCGAGCCTCCCCCGCCGGCTGCCCTCCGCCGGCCCGCAACCCCGGCGCCAAGCCCCGCACCCCGGCGCCCTCGGTTTCCCGCCGAGCACCGCCCGCTCGCCGCGCCCTCGGCCTCCCCGCGCCACCCGTGGCCAGATCCGCCCCAGCGGAGCCCGCGCCCGACCCTGTCCCAGCGCGCCCCTCTCCCTCCGGCCAGTGAAGACCGACCGCCCCGTGGCCGGCTCCCCGCGCATCCCCGCGCGTCCGTTTCCCCTCTCCGGCCAAACCCCGTCCGGCCCCCTCGGCCTCCGTCCGTCACCGACCCCGCTGGACGCCTCCCCGCGGCTCCCCGCAAGCCGCCGCCAGCGCCCCGCGCTGTCCCGGCTGACGCCGCCCCGCCGACCTCCGGTGCGCTGCCCCTAGCAGCGTTTCCCCTCTCCGCGCCGCCGCCTCCCGCGCGCGACGCTGCCGGCGAGCTCCTGTCCGGCCAGATCCCGGCCATTCGTCGCTGTCCAGCGCTGTTCTGTGGACTTCTTGCTGTTCCCGTGGATTTTCCCGCGGATCGGGACTTCTACCTGCTGCCGACTTTGTTCGGATTATTTCCCGAGTTTTTCCCGCGGCTCCCCGCCAACGGAAATAGGTAATTTCGGATAATCAGAGTAGTTCGTCCCCCGTAGAGTCGATGATGATAGATCGGTCCCCCGGTTCCCTCCTGGGAATCCGGATAGCTGCGTTTTATATTTCGATTAGCTGCGTTAGTTTGATTACCTGTGTTTTATTTGCTGGGTTGGCGTGAATTGGATGGATTATGGATTCCCAGACTTTTCGGGAACTATTCTGTGGGTTGGAAATTATGTTGTGGTGTTGGAATTATTTGGTGGTTATTTCGGTGGATTATTTGGGTTGGAAACTATTTGCAGGTATTTATCGGCGCGCTTTCCCAGTTTTGGGTTTATCCCGGAATAGAGGAAGTGCTGCCCAAATTTTTACGAAAATTATATTTTGTTTGATTTCAAACCGGCTTTCGAAAATGATTTCTAAAATCGATTTTTGGGCGACGACCGTACCGGTCTGTGGGCCCCGGTGAAATGCAAACGCACCGGTCCGACCGGACGTTGAGGCATAAACCGAAATTTGAGGAATGGACCGAGTCTGAGACTCCTAGTTTCCTTATTTTAATTATTTTATTTTTAGGCTAATTATTATAGTCTTTTTCCCGCATTTTATTATTTAAATTCAGTCATTTCTTATTTAATGTAAAAGAAAAATGTATCGGGCATAAGCCCATCCTAGGACCAGTAGCTGTGCCAATGTATTTGTGTAGCGTAGCTATTTTCCTTTCTTTTCTGGTGGTTGTGATTTGGGTGGATTTGATTTAGCTGTATTTTTTCATTTAAATTGCGATTTACGGCTTATTTACGAGTTTAGTTTTAAAAAGAATAAAATAATATCTACTCATGATTGATCACTAAAGAAAAACCATATTTTATATATATATTACAAAACACAAAGTTTTCCAAATAATATCGATTCTCGTGATTTTCCAATAAACCAATTAACCGGTTAACCAACGCACGTAGTTGCGACGTAATCGTTAGTGTAAATCAATACAACTTAAAATCTGACTAGGATTGTCTACTAGAGATTGCAACTAGCACACCTAGTCTGGTTATTCAGGATTCTAAACCGAGTTCTCAACTGTAGGAACTCGAAGTCGTGCTTGACGTCACCCTCGGTACCGAACAGTCTTCCAGTCAACTTTAATACAAGGCAAGTATAGTTTGTGTTAGTTTACAGTTATTTATTTAATCGTTTTACTGCATGTCTAAACCACGTCTCAAACACGAAACTCTCACCGAGAGTACTGTACTGTAACTACTGTAACTATTGGGGACTGGGGAATAGCGTAATGATTATGACCATACTGTAACAAAACCCCCATATCCATTACTGTAACAAACCCAAGCCGGTCATATGTCATTACCTATTCAAATCACTGTTTTCTACTGTAACAAACATGTTTTAAAACTGTTTAGAACTGCATGATTCTATTTCTTATTTAACTGTTTAATTAGCATGAATTGTACTTTGCTCCCTCCTGACTGGAGACAACATTTTAGGTAACACCGATGAGGACGAGCTATGTTTTAATAGCTACTATGATCCGGTCCTATACCCTGTGACCGTACCGGAGCCGTCTCCGGAGGACGCTGATCCTGAAGCGACGGAACCAGATAGCTAGTTTCCTTTTTTCAGCATTTTCCTTTATTTTGGAGTTGTATTTATTTCTGTATTTTCAATTCCTGATGTACTCAGAATATTTCATTTAACTGATTTTCAATTCCGAATAAAGTTGTGACAAATTTAGATCTGTGTTGTTGTGTGGTTCCTGCTACTGAACAGCTTACTGTCGCCGTCTCATCAACGGCGCAGGCTGGGCATGATCCGACTAGACCCAAATAGTTGGGATCGGGTCGTGACATGTTTTCAGTGGTGGCCCATGCAGGTCAACAACAACAACAATTAAGGAAAACCTATCTAGAAACAATTAGAACACTAGAACATTGATTTGTCACGACATAGGTCCGATTTATATATAAATAAATATTTTTGCTTGATTATAGACCGGTAGGCTACCTTGCTTTTGTTTGCGTCCTAAGCCTTCCAGAGAATGACCGTTGACCAATCCTGCTAGCGATAAGGTGTCATCTCCGATTCCTATCCCAACTCCTCAACCCAGCCCAGGGTCTTTCCCTCGCGGCTGTTTGACCGTCCGCATCGTGCACCCAGTGAAGTTTTTCTACACTGGCGACTCCTACCTCATCTCCAATTGAGTTGCATTTTCCCTGGTAGATTATTCATTTTGTTGCTCCACCAGTACCAGCAATCATTTTCCAAATGGTTGTTTTATTTCGAGAAATCCTGGAGTTCCAGAAAGCTCAAGATGAAGCCCAGCAGGAACAGAAGAATATCACGAGAGATGACATGAAGAACGTCATGATGTAGCCTTAGTTATTCCCAACCAGTTAGAGCAGAACTTTTGTCCTAGGAAGGATACCCCTGAATCTAGAAGATATTGGGTCCCATCGAGTACTCTACTTGCAGTAAGAAGCTTTGAGCTTGTAACTATTGCAAGAGGCCTGGTCATCAGGCCGTTAGTTGCCGCAAGAGATTGGGACAATGTTTGGCATGTGGATCTGCTGAACATCGGGTAAAGGACTGCCCTTATCTGTCTATCAAACCAGAACTCATATTCCAGCAACACCTGTTAGGCCACAACCTAGGGACCCTCTTCCTATCCAGCAGACCCTGCCCTTACAATAAGGCATGATGCATACTTGAGGTTCATAGAAAAGGAAGCAGTTGGAGACTGCTCATCCAAGAGCCAGAACCATGAGGAATAGTACCTAGAACTGCAGAATAGCATCATCTTTTTGGAAGTTGTAACAGGATGTCCTTAGATCAATCATAAGAGTTTTGCTGTAACTCTCCACAGGAATAGAAGTTTTTAGTTACACCTTATGGCAGATGTTTTCCCTGATAGTCTCCCTGGATTATCCCAGATCTAGACATAGGATTTACCCTGATATAGTCCCTGGCTCTTTCCCTAAATTCTAAAGGATGCTACAGAGTCAACCCGAAGGTGGCCAGGAAGATGAAGGACCAGATCAATGAAGGCACTAGGATTTATTCAGAGTGGAACTTTACCTTAGGGAGTATCTATCTTGTTTGTACCCCGGAAAGATGGAACAACGGATGTGCATCGATTACCAGACACTAAAGAACAAGTACTTTCTGCCCGGATCGAGGATCTGTTTGATCTGGTTATGTGGAGATTGGGTGTTTCGAAGTTTGATTTAAGATTTGACTACCATCAAATCAAAGTCAGGACATTTCCAAGACGGCGTTCAAACACCAAGTATGGGTAGTTTTCTGTGGTCAGGACGTTAGACTGGCAAATGCTTCTGCTGTGTTCATGAATCTCATGAACAGAGATTTTCATGAGTATTTGAATCGGTTTATCTTCTCCATAGATAACATCCTGATATATTTGAAGACTGAAGAAGAGCATGAAGAACACCTGAAGAAGTTTTGGAAACTTTGAGGAAAAGAAATTCTATGGTAAGTTATCTGAACGTGGATTTTTGACAAGGTGGACTTCTGGCCATGTTGCCAAGAGAAGAAATTTCGGTAGAAGGTAGCTGTTGTTGAAGAGTGATATACCCCAAGTTCAAATCGGAAGATTTTTGAATTTGGCCGGCTACTATCAGAAGTTCGTGAAGGATTTCGTCAAGATTGCTGAACCAATGACGAAGCTCACTTGGAAGAATGAAGAGTTCATCTGAACGAAAAGTTTGCCAGACGGCATTGAGGAGCTGAAGAAGAGACTTACCACTACACCAATCCTTGCGCTACCCGCAGGAACCGGTGGGTTCTCAATTTACAGTAATTCCTCTGGAAAAGGACTGGGTTGCGTTCTTCAACAACATGGGAAAGTAATTGCTTACACGTGTAGGCAACTACAGACTCATGAGAGGAATCATCCCACGCCTAATTTGAATTGCTGCAATTATCTTTACTTTGAAGCTTTGGAAGCATGACTTTTATGGAAAGGGAGTGAAAACATGTACGGACTACCCAAAGTCTGAAATATGACTTCACTCAGGAAGGGCTGAATGTTAGACTAAGAAGATGGTTGAAGCAGATGAAGGATTTCGAAATCAACCTGCAGTACCATTCAGGTAAGGCTAATGTGGTCGCTGATGCACTTGGTCGATACTGATGGCGAAGTTCTTAACCAAGGACTAGCACCTGCTAGAAGACATCGAGAAGTTTGGACTGGGGGTTATACTACTGGAGATGGAAGGACGGAGCTGGATGATGATTCAATATTGATGAAGTTCGAGGCTGAGGGATAAAAGTCAAGAGAACGTAGTTTCAAAACGAGGCACTTTGCAGGCTTAGAAATCAAGTGTTGGCAGGAACACTTGAGGGTTTCTAAATTAATCAGCATTGGAACTCTGAAGAATGGTGCGAGATTTTGCGTATCGGCTGACAAACGGAGGAACGAGTTGATGAAAAAAAATGCACCGGTCGCAATACTCCATAAATTCAAGAGATAATAAGATGTAACGGATATGCCCCTATTAATTGGTGTTAGGGAATAAAGAAGGACAATTCCAGGTATGGGATTGGATGTGAATTTGTCAACATGAGAAATTTAGCAAAAGGACCACAAGCTTGTTGGAGCCGTTGGACAATTCGGAGTGGAAGTAGAAGCATATAACAATGAACTTTGAGTAAGGATTGCCTTGTTCCCAAGGAGGAAAGGGCACCAATTGGATTATAATAAACCGACTGACTAAGTCAGCACACTTTAATTTCCTTCAAGTTGGTTATCCACTAAGAAATGGGCAGCATTGTACGGGAAGCACATCTACCGGATTCATGGAGTACCGCGGGACAAGCAATCAGATAGGTCAATCCAGACGCTTGAAGACGTTTGAGATGTTGCGTCTCGAAATTTGGTAGGTCTTGGGAAGACCAAATTGCATTTGGTGAAGTTTCTCCTACCAGAGGAACAATCAGTTTCGACGAAGCAGGAAATTGAGGCCAGGTACATCAGGCCATCTGAAGTTTAAGACGCATTGGAAGTAGCGTGACAGTTAGCTCTACCAGCTAATCTTGAGAGTGTGCAACGTCTCCTACGTCACAGCTCAGACGATACACTTTGGATCCGAGTCACAGTTTGGATAATTCAGAGCTGAAGATTGGAATCAACCTTTCAGTACCAGAGAAACCAGTTGCAAGCCTAGTCAGTGGTAAGAAGAAGATCAGAATTCGAGCCATCACTTATTTTCTCATCTTTTTGTTCTAAACTTGACTGATGCTGACGAAGTTAGCCTAGTTTTGCAAGCTATCTCTTTATCAAGCTTGATCATGACGATATCTTATTGGGTGCACCCACTAATATATTGTCTAATCAGGACCGGTGCATGATGGTCTGATCAACCTCGTGTACTTTGGTTCGCTTTCGTATTTTTTTTTTCTGCATGGATGATATCATAAATGAAACTAGTCCCTAAATCGTTTTCATCCATGACTGCATTGAAAATTCTTATTGTTGGACCTGAGTTACGGACATAGTACCCGTACCTGCTTGATTTGAGTTTATCCTACCCCTAACCCTACCTTTAATTTCGAGGACGAAATTTTCTAAAGGAGGGAAGATTGTGAAACCCATTTCCTGTGAATAATTATAGTTAGTATTTCTAATATTATTATTATCAGTATTTCTATTATTATTATTATTGTTATTATGATTTTTGGGTGTTAAAATTATTTCAAAATTAATAATAGGGATTTTTGGATTCAAACCCAGACCCAAGTCCGAACCCAGACCCGAGCCTGAGCCCGAACCCAATTCTTTTTTTAAAATCCTAATTTGGTTTAATTATTAAAAAAAAAAAAAAAGTACTTTTGAGGAGCTGGTCCACGAGGGACCAGCATAACTCCCTACTTTTTCGTTCAACCCACTCCCCTCTTGCACGTTCAATCCCCCTCAAACTTCTCCACACCACATTTCCCCTCTCTCTCACGAGAAGGACCAGCACACTTCTCATTTATTCCTTCACTCTCTCTTTTCCTCCTCACAGATCTCTCTCTTTCTCACTCTCTGTGTTTTCTCCACCCTTGGAGAAAACTCCCACGCCATTCTCCTCCCGAACCCTAACCCCCAATTCCGAGCTCGCGACCACCTTCCTCGGCGAAGACTCCCGCCGACCGCGCTCACTGGTGGCCGACCCCCGCGCGGCTCCCTCGCCGTTCGTCGGCCAACAGCGCCCCGTCCCGCGCGGCTCCCCGCGCTCCGCCCCGCCGCGAGCCTCCCCCGCCGGCTGCCCTCCGCCGGCCCGCAACCCCGGCGCCAAGCCCCGCACCCCGGCGCCCTCGGTTTCCCGCCGAGCACCGCCCGCTCGCCGCGCCCTCGGCCTCCCCGCGCCACCCGTGGCCAGATCCGCCCCAGCGGAGCCCGCGCCCGACCCTGTCCCAGCGCGCCCCTCTCCCTCCGGCCAGTGAAGACCGACCGCCCCGTGGCCGGCTCCCCGCGCATCCCCGCGCGTCCGTTTCCCCTCTCCGGCCAAACCCCGTCCGGCCCCCTCGGCCTCCGTCCGTCACCGACCCCGCTGGACGCCTCCCCGCGGCTCCCCGCAAGCCGCCGCCAGCGCCCCGCGCTGTCCCGGCTGACGCCGCCCCGCCGACCTCCGGTGCGCTGCCCCTAGCAGCGTTTCCCCTCTCCGCGCCGCCGCCTCCCGCGCGCGACGCTGCCGGCGAGCTCCTGTCCGGCCAGATCCCGGCCATTCGTCGCTGTCCAGCGCTGTTCTGTGGACTTCTTGCTGTTCCCGTGGATTTTCCCGCGGATCGGGACTTCTACCTGCTGCCGACTTTGTTCGGATTATTTCCCGAGTTTTTCCCGCGGCTCCCCGCCAACGGAAATAGGTAATTTCGGATAATCAGAGTAGTTCGTCCCCCGTAGAGTCGATGATGATAGATCGGTCCCCCGGTTCCCTCCTGGGAATCCGGATAGCTGCGTTTTATATTTCGATTAGCTGCGTTAGTTTGATTACCTGTGTTTTATTTGCTGGGTTGGCGTGAATTGGATGGATTATGGATTCCCAGACTTTTCGGGAACTATTCTGTGGGTTGGAAATTATGTTGTGGTGTTGGAATTATTTGGTGGTTATTTCGGTGGATTATTTGGGTTGGAAACTATTTGCAGGTATTTATCGGCGCGCTTTCCCAGTTTTGGGTTTATCCCGGAATAGAGGAAGTGCTGCCCAAATTTTTACGAAAATTATATTTTGTTTGATTTCAAACCGGCTTTCGAAAATGATTTCTAAAATCGATTTTTGGGCGACGACCGTACCGGTCTGTGGGCCCCGGTGAAATGCAAACGCACCGGTCCGACCGGACGTTGAGGCATAAACCGAAATTTGAGGAATGGACCGAGTCTGAGACTCCTAGTTTCCTTATTTTAATTATTTTATTTTTAGGCTAATTATTATAGTCTTTTTCCCGCATTTTATTATTTAAATTCAGTCATTTCTTATTTAATGTAAAAGAAAAATGTATCGGGCATAAGCCCATCCTAGGACCAGTAGCTGTGCCAATGTATTTGTGTAGCGTAGCTATTTTCCTTTCTTTTCTGGTGGTTGTGATTTGGGTGGATTTGATTTAGCTGTATTTTTTCATTTAAATTGCGATTTACGGCTTATTTACGAGTTTAGTTTTAAAAAGAATAAAATAATATCTACTCATGATTGATCACTAAAGAAAAACCATATTTTATATATATATTACAAAACACAAAGTTTTCCAAATAATATCGATTCTCGTGATTTTCCAATAAACCAATTAACCGGTTAACCAACGCACGTAGTTGCGACGTAATCGTTAGTGTAAATCAATACAACTTAAAATCTGACTAGGATTGTCTACTAGAGATTGCAACTAGCACACCTAGTCTGGTTATTCAGGATTCTAAACCGAGTTCTCAACTGTAGGAACTCGAAGTCGTGCTTGACGTCACCCTCGGTACCGAACAGTCTTCCAGTCAACTTTAATACAAGGCAAGTATAGTTTGTGTTAGTTTACAGTTATTTATTTAATCGTTTTACTGCATGTCTAAACCACGTCTCAAACACGAAACTCTCACCGAGAGTACTGTACTGTAACTACTGTAACTATTGGGGACTGGGGAATAGCGTAATGATTATGACCATACTGTAACAAAACCCCCATATCCATTACTGTAACAAACCCAAGCCGGTCATATGTCATTACCTATTCAAATCACTGTTTTCTACTGTAACAAACATGTTTTAAAACTGTTTAGAACTGCATGATTCTATTTCTTATTTAACTGTTTAATTAGCATGAATTGTACTTTGCTCCCTCCTGACTGGAGACAACATTTTAGGTAACACCGATGAGGACGAGCTATGTTTTAATAGCTACTATGATCCGGTCCTATACCCTGTGACCGTACCGGAGCCGTCTCCGGAGGACGCTGATCCTGAAGCGACGGAACCAGATAGCTAGTTTCCTTTTTTCAGCATTTTCCTTTATTTTGGAGTTGTATTTATTTCTGTATTTTCAATTCCTGATGTACTCAGAATATTTCATTTAACTGATTTTCAATTCCGAATAAAGTTGTGACAAATTTAGATCTGTGTTGTTGTGTGGTTCCTGCTACTGAACAGCTTACTGTCGCCGTCTCATCAACGGCGCAGGCTGGGCATGATCCGACTAGACCCAAATAGTTGGGATCGGGTCGTGACATGCCCAACCTGCACCGTTGTGAGACAGCGGCAGTAAGTTGTATCAAGTAGTAAGAACACAACAAATAATTCTAAATGCGAGAATAAAATAACTTTTATTGAATCTGAAATTTAAAGCCAAGAGTCTAGATGAATCAACACACAAAAGCAAATAAACATTCTGGTTACTATATTGGTTCTTATTACAACTGGGAAAGAAAATAAACTAAACCACGACATGTTAGCCCAATGATTATATCATATTTTTGAATATGGCTAATCAATTAAGTTTACCATAATGACATCACTAATATTCATATAATCACTATAATATTGCTACTTAAACTTAGCATTGTCCAAAATGTTCTATATCATATTACTATGCTTGTATCATATTGTTTTATTCGTCTAACATATTCTTATAGACATGCAGTAAGCATGATCAAGCTTTGTCAAACCAGGACATATGCAATAGAGAATTATTGATGGGCCAAAGACGGCGTTATAAAAGAAGATTTCTCTGAACCGTCTAACGACCTATCCGGGGCCTCGTATCGGGGGTTCCACTGTCCGGTCAGCGGACAGGGGTCGAGGGGGCAGCGCCCCACGTCAGGGGTTCGGGGGCGAAGCCCCCGAAAGGTATTCAAATTTTCAGATCTGTTTATCTTTGGACGACCGCCGTCAAGGAAAAAGGCGTCTTCATGTTTGCTCAAATATCTGAAGAAAGACATCATCAAAGGGTTCTTGTTTTTTTATTTTATCAATATAATTTTTCATATTTATTGAGTCTAGGAATATGATGTACACTGCATCGTACTGGCGAATAGGCTATCCAAGAAACATTTTCAAAATACCCTTTTATTTTGAAAATAAGCCCACTTATAAAAGCCCAAACTACTTTCTAACTGTTTGACTTTTTAAAAAGCCCAAAAACCAATTTGTAAAACCCTAACAGAACCCTAGCAAACTCGGCCCGAATTCGGCCAGAGTTCGGCCAGAGTTCGGTTAGTGAACGTTGCTTTTTGAACTTGGTCTTCCCTGCTGTTACGGATCCCAACGAGATTTTCTCATAGAGTTCTGTCCGAATTCTGTCCGAATTCTGTCAGAATTCTGCCTTTAGAAAAACTATAAATAGAGAAGGATTTCGATCATTTCAATTCACCCATACACCAATTCACTTCCATATCTCTTCTCTATAAGCCTACTACTTCTTCCAAAGTGTTCTGAGCTATTCATTTTCAAATCCTAAGCCAGTTACAATCCTCTAGTCGATTTGCCAGTGCGGTACGGTCTAGAAGTTTCAGAGTGATTGTAATAAGAGGCTTGATTGAAGAAAGACTCTTCATAATTGAAGTTGGTCGAGTACTTCGGAACAAGGCTCGTGTTGTAGAAGTTGCAAGAACTTCGGATGAAAACTTGTGGTGATTTTCCATAGTGGATTCAATTGGAAGCTAGAGTTCTTCCGACTGGACTAGTCCTCGCAAGAGAAAAACCAGTATACATCCTTGTGTTTGCATTTTCTCTCTACTCTCTACTTTTCATTTACATATCTATGATATATATATTATGTGATCTTGTTACTAACATTTTTAAATAGCTAAATTCCGCTGCCTACTCTATTCACCCTCCTCTAGAGTATTGCGCTTTACAACTCGTTCCTACAATCGGTCCTACAATTGGTATCAAAGCCAGTACTGTAATTAGAGAGCTGGTGCTTGGTATACAGATATTGCTGCTCATACAAATTGCTCCTACAATTGGTATCAGAGCCAATGCTCCATCTAGAGGTATTATATTCTGATCCCAATTGTTCCTACAATTGGTATCAGAACGGGTTATATAGGTAAAGCGAGGTAACATTCCTATTATATTCTTATTTATTACAGTGTTACATAGATCACAGTATCACATATGGCAAGTATGTACTTCACAACTGAAGAGCAATCCTCAAATAAACTCTCACTATTTGATGGAATAAACTATAGTTATTGGAAGACACGGATGAGCTTCTACCTGAAGTCTTTAGATTTTGACTTATGGTCAATTGTTGTCATCGGCTACAAGAAGCCTACTATCACTTCTATTCTCACATCCTCTATAATCAACAAGCCCTATTATAGTTACACGGAGGAAGAGAAGAAGTTAGCAAGCCTTGATGCAAAAGCTATGCATATTTTTTATTATGCTGTAGACACAAATGTATTTAATCTTATTAATACTTGCACAACATCTCATAAAATTTGGAAAGTTATATGAACCGTAAAAGAAAATACCTACTAAACTGATCACAGGAATACCAGCTACACTACCTATCAGCCAAAGAGGAATCCTGAAGCTACTTATGAGTGTAGGTATGAAAGCAAAGCTAGCAACTCCAGAGAGAAGGATAGTCTTCATAATGATGCAAATATGTACATGATGAAATTGGGATTTAAGGTACAACACAATCCCTTATACGAAGAAGAGTTTGTATGTGACAACTACAAGAAGATAGACCACATCCAAGACGATTGTACTACTACAAGAAAGGGGAGTCAATACGAACAATCAAATGAAGGAAGATCATCGTCTCATAAGTACACTAGCACGAGCATATGGTGTGAAAGCGAAGCAACAGATTCTGAAGAAGAAGAGAGACATCATCAAGCTGCAAATTTATGCTCAATGGCATTATCTAACGAGGTACAAAATAATTCTTTTTATGAAGAAGTGAATTTTTTCATGATGAGTTATCTGATACTTTCAGTGATCTATTAGAAGAACACAAGAAAGTATTAGATAAGTATAAGCAAGCTAGAAAGGATATTCTATCCTATAAGCGGGAGAATGAAAAGCTTACTTGCTTATTGAATGATGCTAGAAATAGTTCTCCTTCTGATAATTCTACTGAGATTTCTATACTGAAGTTTAGATTCCATGAGGCACTTGATTGCATTGAGAAAAGCACTCAAGAAAATGTTAAACTTAAGGAGAAACTAGAATCAGAAAAGAAAAAAATATTCTATTGCTTCATATAGAATTGATGCTCTTTCTGCTAAGTATGATGAGATATGTGCTAACTCTAAAAAGTTAGAGATTAGACTGGAAAAGCAGGTAGTACAACCTACGACTCAGTCTAATACAAGACACTTAGCACATCACAAAGTCACACACGACAGATCATCTAGAAAGGAAGCAAGCAAAGCTAAAGCTTCACATAACCATACTTTCTATTACAAGTATCCACACACATTATATCACACTACTGCACATTCTCATACTGTTGCACATAGCACTAATGTTAATTCTTTCTGTCATTATTGTGGTATGAATGGACATGTTTCTAATCATTGTCAGATTAGAAAACTTGTTGATATAAACTTGTGCAAATTGGTTCCAAAAGCTAACAAATGTAGATCCAAGTATTGGATACCAAAGTCTTCACCTAATATTGCAGGTGAAGCTTCTCATATCAAATAGAAGCATGGAGCATGTTGGTGATTGCAAAGCTACAAAGGTCATCTTCCAAACAATTGCACCAACAGAAGTGTGGTCACTAGAACCACTTCGGTAACATGCTTTCTAAATAGTCTTTAATATCTAGCATGTTCTTACTGATGTCTTTCTATTAGATCTCATTGATATTTTTTAATTATTTATTGTTTAAATCTATATGAGACATAATCCTAGCTTGACTAGCTGTTTAGCTTAAATGTTTAGTTCACACTATATAGTATTTTACTAGTGTGACACATTTATCCATGTATGCTCTTTACTCTTAATCTTTATTCTTGAAGCATGCATAGGAGCTTAATTTTGTTTTGGTGAATATGTTTTGACTCTTCGTCTTTAATATTTTTTTGGTCACTTCTTACCGATTTATCTTTAACATGTCATATTTACTTTGATTGGTATTTTGTGAGTATGTATGTTTAGCACAATTCTTCTACTTACTTGAAAAGTATATACATATATTTTTATGTTAACCTTGTGCTTGCATAATATATTCACTATTGATTCTCATATTTTATTTTGATTAATTTTCTATGAATCAATTACATCTTTGTCTGATAAAGTTTATTTATGCATGTTTTTGATCTTGTGATAATTGTTTTTTTTATGATTATTAATGATACATGAATAATGCATTATCATTCATATATTGCTGATATGTTTCTTATATTTTTGTATAAATATCTTTATGGGGATATATGAGTTAAGTTCAAGTTCTATATTATATTATTTTGAAAAGTAGTTTCAAACTTGTGCTTATCTCATACTTTAGCTATTAACTACTTTAGACAAATTCATGTACTTCTCTTTATTAGCTTCTTCCTCAAAGCCTCTTTTAATGATGTATATTTTTCTTGGCTTTTCGGTTGACATTTTAGATACATGACTTTTATATTTTTTTAATATCTTGATCTTGATAAACCATTCCTTGGGTATTTACTTTTAGGGATTCTAGATTTCGACGATGTTCGATGATACTGCATATATTCTTTTGAATCTAAGTTCTTAAGAGTAGAAATCATTTTGGGAACAAGCCGAAAGGGTTCTTCTGTCATACAGGTGTAAATAGCCTGAAGCGACACGGTGTATTAGTCTTCGGACTACCGCTAGCTGGGAACCGGCCCCTACAGCTAACCCGAAGTGATCAATACTTTATAGACTTAAGATTTATTAAGGTCTACTTGCAACTATCGTCTAGTTCTGGATCCAAGGTACTGAACCCAGTCCCCTAGGTTCCAAAATACATCAGCGTATCTAGGTCATTCATTTGATTTACAAATGTTTTTATATTTTATTGTTATCCAATGATTTTGTAGCACATATGGATAAATGTAATTCATACATCTTATATCGTATGCTACATTGTCCTAAGAATTTTAAGTCCATAGAATATAATTTTTTTTATATTGCACTAAATCTTAAATCTTCGGTTATTAAAGAAGAGATTTATTTTAGGTACACGCCTACAAAGGGTTTGTCTGTCACCACGACTACGGTCGAAGCAAAGCGGTACTTAAGTGTTCTCCGGTGAACCTCCGTTAGCTGGGACAGTACCTCTACAGCTAACCCAAGATTGATCAACGCTTTTTAAACTAAAGATTTATTGAGATCTAGTTGCAATTGTTATCTGATAGATTTTGAATTTTAGATTTGATGGATAATATTATTTAATGATTTAATTTTACAAAAGGTAACATACATTGATCTTCCATAGGTTAATGTTTGTCATCTTTTGATATATTCTTTTCTGTCACACTTTTCGATATTCAGACTTAATGATTTTGTGACTACTCATTGAATATTATGATCTTGTGATTTCGTCTTTAACTTGTGTAATATTCAATGATTTTGAGCTTTATATTATTATCTTCTTATTTAAGTTACTGTCTGCAACAATAATTCTTTGCGGGGAGAAGTCAAGCATATTGAATCTCTCTCTCAAAGCGTTTCTTTTCTTTAACCCTACGGTTATCTGATGGACACCGTGCTAAGGTTTTAAAAGGAAAGAAATAAACTTTGATAAAAAGACATAATATTTTTGAATTAGTTTCCTACATCCGAAAATATGTCTCTGAATTTTATTTTAAAATTTTGTCAATATTATTATTTTTGGATATAGCCATGTAAAGGTGGAGTAGTTAATTGTTTCAAGTCAATTAGCCCCTTGACATGCCATATATCTAGAATACACTTTTCTTTGAACATTTATCTAGTTATGTTTATTTGTTCAAATGGATTTATTTATGATGGATTCTTTTATTGAAATTATTTCCGTGATTTGAATCGTCAGCTTTCAGTCTGAGGACTAAATGGACGCATTCGAACATTTATTAAGACAATTTTTCATAATAAATTCCACATTTTTAAAAAGTCTTTTTGATTTTTTTGATTTATTGAATCTGTCCGGTACTCAAATGTTTCTATTAAAGATAGCTTTCAAAAATCTTTTACTTACATGAAATGATTTGTGTTATATTTTTTATTGAAGACATAGTTTCTTTATCTTTAAGCATTTTTTATTGGATTTTTTTTTCTTACCTAAAGATGATATTTGTTTTGAGTTTGGAATTTTATATGCATTTGATCAAAGGAAAGAAAAGATGCATATCTAGGATATCCCTTAGATCTTGTGATTATTTAGTTTATCTATTTTATGCATATAAATTATTTTTGAACTATATACGCATATTTTAAGGGAAGCAAATTAATTGTTTCAATTATTTTATGCCCTTAATATGTGGTATACCAAGTTTATCATGGACATATATTCTCTTATTTAAATATCTTGTTGAGTTGGTCATGATATTTGGATTTGTATTGAGTTTATGAGAGAATATATGATTATTATTATTTATTTAATTTTAATTCCCTCATTTCTTTTTTGAGTTTCTAAAAATTTATTTTGCCAAATATATTTAATTATCTTCATTGATAATCCTTTTGAGTTTAAACTGATTTGGCATTTCTTATTGAGATTTTATCTCAAAGTTCATGATTATCTATTGTAATGCCTGTTGTTCGTATTACGTATTTTGGAATACGTGTACGTATTTATTCTTGTATTGCATGATCCCTGGCTTAGTTTTTATTCCTGACTTGGTTTATTTCTTGGTTTGGGTTGGCTTGGTTCGGTTTGGGGATTGCTATTGGTTCATCATGGACCAAGGGGTGAACCCTTACCTACCACCACCACTACCATTTATTAACCCCACTTCCTTCTCTCTCTTCATTACTCTTTTTCTTTCCTACATTATTTCTTTACCTACCAGAGAGAGAGGTCTAGGCAAGTGCAACTTGCTTCATAGAGGAACTCCAATTTTATTGCTTCATTCTCTTCCTTACAGCATTTTATCTTACTTTAGTACTTGGCATTTCCACTTTCCATGACTAGATTCTTGTAGATCTAAGTTTATTTTATTTTCGGATTTCTTGGGTTTTGATCTATTTTATCTTGTTATTTCTAAGTTTTGATGGTTCTATGTTGTAGAGCATTTCATTCTACCCCGTTTTGACCTATGGAAGTCTGGATTTGGATTTGGGATGAAGAATTATGAGCTTCGGAACCCTGAACTCTTTGGTTCTTCTTCTCGGACAAGTGGAGAAGAAGAACAGTGCTGATCGCATGAACCCCCCTAGTCGTATGGCAGCACTTGACCGCATGAACCTTCATGCGGCGAGTCTTCCAGCCGCATAGGCTTCGGCATAATCCGAGCCGCATGGACTCTGTCTACCAGTAGCTGCATAAGCTCGTATTTCTTTCCAGCCGCATGCGCGCTCATCCTTCTCCAGCCGCATATGCTCGTGATCATTCAGCCACATGGAACTCAGTCCATTCCTAGCCGCATGAGAATCCACTTCTCAGCCGCATGAATGCTATGACTTAGTCGCATACGCCCCTCCCCATTCCTGGCCGCATATACCTGATTGATAGCCTGCCGCATACGCACAGCTTCTCTTCAGCCGCATGAGCTGCTCTTGTTTCGAGCCGCATGGGCTCTTAAACCCTGACCCGCATGGACTCCTTTCCCCAGCCGCATGAAGCTTACTTCCCTCTGGCCGTATGATACTCCGCTGTATGACCCTGAACTCCCCTAAGCCGCATGCATTCCCTTAGACCCGAGTCTCCTCCAGCCGCATGAGCTGCTCCCTCCTCGGCCGCATGAGATCATTCTTGGTCGCCTATGCTCGAGCCGCATGGCTCTTTTCCTGGCTTGTATTTTATTATTTAATAATCGTTATTAACTCGTACTTGTAACGCTCTGTGTAACTTGAGTTCCTATGGCATACACTTTACCCTATTGTATATTTTTACGCCCATTTTATATCCTTACGCCTTTTGTCCCGAACTTGATAATCCCAATTTGATTGAAATAATTGAAATGACAATTGTACCTGGCATGGTGTGACCTAGAACTGACATGCTTGATAGTGGCCCGCCGTGGTGCACTCTTGACATGATAACTTGACATGATAACTCGACCTGATAACTTGACCTGCTATGCATGACACGACAGTGACCCGTAGTGGTGCACTCTTGACAAGCACCCTGACAATGTATAATAGTGGCCCGTCGTGGCGCACTCTTGACAAATCAATTCATTTGCCTAGACACCGTGGATGATTGTGCTTGTATAAACTATTAGTCCGGTTGTGTCTTGCATCATGTCTAGGGCATGATCCCTGAGTACCACGGTCAGGAATTTATACTAAATCTGGCTAGGTTAATGACTAGATTGATCAAATAGTTCATGGAGAATTTCCCAGTTACCTGTTGCCCCTTTGATCCCGGCCTTATATATATACATGGGATTTGTTGCTATCCGTCGAGATGAGCGCACTTCCAGCCCGCCGTCGAGTGTGGTACCTTAGGACACATGTATCTTACTACAGTGTGTCTGCTATATCATGCTATCTTTTTCTTTTCTTGCTGGGATTACTCAGGTAGTAACAAACAGATAACTGGACTTGGAATTCTCATTGCATCTTGCTAGTAACTAGGCCTGTGATAACCCTAGTTAGTTAAAGTATCAAGCCGTACTTATTGCTTGGCCGTGAATGATTGGATGGAGTCTAGTCTTGTCTTGATCCTGTACAAGATTGTTATATGATCTGTCTTCTTATATTATCTTGCCGATAAATGGTGAGAGAAGCCAAGTTTTGTTCAGACGAAGGGTTACAACCCCGGTCCTTGTTTGGTTTACGGGTTGTAACCTGGTTATCTGAATAGTCCCATGGTTATCTCATCGTATATCACTTGTCATGCTTGATACGTTTTACCTTATCAATAGTAATTGAGACGGGTTTCTATTCATGCGAAGGGTTACAACCCCGGTCCTTGTTTGGTTTAAGGGTTGTGACCTGGATACTGGAATGGTTCCCTCATACTCTATTTTGACTGTTGTTATTCTTTTAATATCAAGCTCTTTTGTTACTGTCTTTTATGTAATTATATTCTTGTGCTAATTGCTGGTTTTAGTTCCTAAGTGAAGCCTCCTTTGTGGCACTTGCTCTTTCTGGGGTCTGACCCAGCTGGTTTTGTATGGCCAGATACCGGAGCAGCACAAGAGGATCTACCGACCTTCCAGCCACATGGTGACCACTAGAGGGAATCCTGGCAACGAGTGGGTTTATCTTGGCTCTCCTACTCTATTATAAAATTATTCTTTTGAGGCGTTTAGCCGCCGAACAAGTGTTAGCTCGTGTATATTTTTACTTACTGTCTGCCTACGGGCTGAAACATGATTGCCAACCTAGGGTTGATCATGTATGACTAAACTCTTACTAGTCCTCACATTTTGTAACGACTAGCTTCATGATCAGCTGAATATGTAATGTTTGGGATACCTTACCATTGTATATTTGGTGATCTTACATCTTGTAACATTTACTTACTTGCTGATGATTGAGATACTAGGCTTGTTATTGACCATAAGAGACTTTTGGATTGTAGATAAACCCTCACATATCTAGACAGCCGTGACCGTATAGTGGAGTGGATCCCATTTCATTATACTTAGCTGGCTATGTCTGCCCCCGCTCTCCAGTGTTCTGGTTCTGGGACGTGACATCTATATTTAGACTGATCATACTTTGCGGGAGAGCATTCAAGTCGACTGAATTTCTCATTCTCAAGTATTTTTTCTTCATTACGTTCATGTTTATCTGATGGATATATATCATGCTAAGGTAATTGAATTCAAATGCATGAACTTTGGTATAGATTTTGTATAGATTCTTGTATACGTATTTTGATTTCTTTTCGATGATTATACTCTTTATGGAATTGATTTACTAATTTGTATGGACAAATTATGAATCATATTTTTTTGTGATCATTGTTAAAATTCTTATTATATATATATATTTTTTTATATATATACTAGATCTGCGAATTTCTATTCCTCATGATTTATTTATGACCAATGATTGATTCCTACTATGTTGATATATTTTTTTTGGGTCTATTTCAAAACACAATATGATGAACAAAATATGTTTTGAATTGTCGTAAGGCAAAAACTCTAACACACGGAGATATGACGAAGTATATTATAAACTACAAGTGCACCTTTACAAGCTATTCCAACCTCTCTTTATATAGGGAGAGAGGTTGGGGGTTATGAAGAAACGAAGGGCCAAAGGTCATGTAGGTTACAAGAATATGAATGTGTAGAGATATATGAGTTGCAACACTCCCCCTTGGCTCTCCAGAAATTTTGCTTGTAAACATCTCTGAGTTTCTTCGTCTATATGTAGCTTGCATCTTCAAGTTTGACCATCTACTTGTGCCTCGTCAAAACCTTGCCAAAGAAAACCCAGTGGGAAAAAAACTTTGGTCGAAGGACAAAAGAGTACACACAGGTCAGTGTGATGGGGGTAAACTAACCATTGCAAATGTGCCTCGTCAAAACCTTGTCAGGGAAAACCCAGTGGGAAAAACCGCTAATCGAAGGAAAAAAGGGTACACGATGGTTTAGAAGTATACAACTGGATACTCCCCCTGATTATAATAATCCTTAGTGAATAAGATATTTGAACTGTGTCTCGTTAAAAACCTTGCCAAAGAAAACCCAGTGGAAAAAACTTTGGTCTAAGGGAAAAAAAGAGTACACAAGCATACATCAGGATGCTTCCCTTTTCACTCGCACTCGACAGGGCGCGGGATATACGCACAACAGGGCATTTGGAGGCGCTCGTTGGGGCGCTCCCCCTCACATGCACACAACAGGGTACAGGAAACATGTTTCACTTAGGCTAGCTCTGAAAGCTTCCTAAGTCCAATCGCTCTGACATGTTTCTGGAACGAGTGTTTTGGCAGTGACTTGGTGAACAAGTCTGCACGGTTATTCTCTGATCCAATGTGTTGCACTTCAATCTTCTGAAGCCTTGTTGTTCATGTGTAAAGAACAACTTGGGCGATATGTGCTTGGTAGCATCCCCTTTGATATAACCATGTTTTGCTTGATCAATAACAACGGTATTGTCCTCATAGACGACAACAAGTTCATCTGGGTCATATGGAAGATCACATGTACTTCGAATATGGCCAATAACAGCTCGAAGCCATACACACTCTCTAGTCGCCTCATAGAGCGCGAGTAGCTCAGAGTGGTTCGTTGAAGTAGCCACTAAGGTCTGTTTGCGAGACCTCCAAGAAATTGCCGTATTCCCAATGGTAAAGACATAACCAGATTGGGAACGCCCCTTGTGCGGATCAGATAAGTATCCCGCATCGGCGTAGCCAACAAGGGTCGCGTTGCTTCGAGTGCCAAGAGCGTCGGACTCACTCAAAACCGCGTAGGGATAGAACAAGCCCAAGTTTGTAGTACCCTTAAGGTAGCGGAAAATGTCTTTTATGCCATTCCAATGGCAGCGTGTTGGCACGGTGCTGTGTCGAGCTAGACAATTCACAGCAAACGAGATGTCCGGTCTAGTACATTGGGCCAAGTACAATAAAGTGCCTATTGTACCCAGATAAGAGCACTCAAGACTCAATATCTCTTCGTCGTCCTCCTTTGGACGGAATGGGTCCTTAGTAATGTCTAGAGAGCGGACGATCATGGGAGTAGCGGATGGCTTAACATCAAAATGACTAAAGCGTCTCAACACCTTTTGGGTGTAGTTTGCTTGATGGACAAGAATTCCATCTTTACGGTGCTCGATCTGCAGGCCGAGGCAAAACCGTGTCTTCCCAAGATCCTTCATCTCGAATTCCCTCTTCAGGATATCAGCAGTTTCTGACAAGTCTTTTTCGGTTCCTATGAGATTCATGTCATCTACATAGACCGCGATGATTGCGTATCCTGAAGTGGATTTCTTTATGAACACACATGGGCAAAGTTCGTTATTAACGTATCCTAAACCGATCAAGTATTCGCTTAGGCGGTTATACCACATTCGCCCGGATTGTTTCAATCCATATAGCGAACGCCTCAGTCTAATCGAGAACGCGTTTCGTGGTCGGGAACTACTTGATTCAGGCATCTTTAGTCCTTCATGGACTTTCATGTATATCTCTGTGTCTAGATCCCCGTAGATATAGGCTGTGACCACATCCATGAGCTACATATTCAGTTTTTCGAAAACTACTAAACTGATTAAGTAGCGGAACGTTATGACGTCCATTACGGGAGAATACGTCTCCTCGTAATCAATTCCAGGGCGTTGTGAGAAGCCTTGCGCCACAAGACGAGCCTTGTATCGCACAATCTCATTTCTCTCATTACGCTTCTTTAGGAAAACCTATTTGTGACCAACTGGTTTAACATTGGGTGGTGTTGGAGCAACAGGTCCAAACACGCTTCTTTTCGCTAAGGAGTCTAGTTCAGCCTGGATTGCTTGTTTCCATTGTGACCAGTCCGTTCATCGTTGACACTCGGCAACACTACGAGGTTCCATGTCATCATTGTTCATAATGTCAGTGGCCAATGAGTATATGAACACATCATCGATGACAGTTTCGTTTTGCTTCAAAATATCGTCTAAGCTAGCATACTAGACGAATATTTCGAGGTTATCGGCATGATTAGGAATAGACGTTTCATCTGGAACGTGCTCTTCTAATACATCGCCGTGATCCTTAATGATCTCATATGGCAAAACGCTTTTAACAAGATTTCTTCGCTTTCGGGACAGAACATCTTTGGAACCAACCGGTCTTCCCTTCTTCTTGGGAATAGCGGCGGACTGGACGGCCGATGGCAGCGTCCTTTGCTCGACGGGTTCGACCGGAGCAACATGTTTCACAGGAACATGGCGTCTCTCAGGGACATCTATCCTTGCAGGCATATTTACAGCAGGTATAATAGATCTCGTGACTTTTGCTAGGTCGCTAAATGTGTCTGGCATTTGATTTGCAATATATTGCAGACCTAGAATCCTTTGCACTTCCTTATCACTATGTGCAGAGGGGGGATCATGATGAGCAACAACGGGCACATGCCACGCTAATTCACGTCGTTCCTCATCAACGTTAGCGTGCATTTCTTCCCCTAACGAAGGAAAGATTGCCTCATCAAAGTCACAATCCGCGTGTCTCGCGGTAAAGAGATCGCCTGTCAAGGGCTCTAAATAGCGAATGATGGACATGGAGTTATAACCGACATATATTCCCCGTCGCTTCTGAGGTCCAAATTTTGAACTCCTTATCGGCTCAATTGGAACATTGACTAGGCACCCAAACACGCGTAAATGTGAGATGTTAGGCTCACATCCAGTAACCAGCTGGTACGCAGAAAGTGGTTGGGTGGCCATGGGCCTCAGACGGACCAAATTTGCAGCGTGCAAAATTGCGTAGCCCCATGCAGATAGTGGGAGTTTGGTGCGCATAACCAAGGTCCGCGCTATCACTTGCAATCGCTTTATAAAAGCTTCCGCTAGGCCATTTTGGGTATGAACATACGCAACAGGGTGTTCAAGATTTATTCCCAAAGTTATGCAATAGTCATCGAAAGTCTTCGATGTAAACTCCGCGGCATTATCAAGTCTAATAGACTTTATCGGATAATCCAGATGATGAGCCCTTAACTTAATGATCTGGACGAGGAGTTTAGGAAACGCTGCGTTTCGGGTGGACAACAACACTACGTGTGACCATCTAGTCGATGCATCAACCAAAACCATAAAGTATTTAAATGGTCCGCATGTTGGTTGGATTGGTCCACAAATATCTCCATGAATTCTCTCAAGGAATTGGGAAACCAATCTCGTAGGTTTCACATGGAGTGGCTTGAGATTCGTCTTCCCAATCGAGCAGGCTTGGCATAGGCTTTTCGGATTTATAACAAAATTCTTTCCTCCAAGAGGATGCCCATGTGATGCATTCATAGTACGAAGTATCGTATTTTGACCCGGATGACCCAGCCGGTCATGCCATAGCATAAAAGTCCTCTCATCAACTGGCGCTCGGCGAATGATGAGATTACTCTCGATGTGTTGTATCGTAGTGAGATACAAACCACTTGAAAGACTTTTCAACTTCTCCATGATACGCTTTTGGCCATACTAAGTGGAGGTAATGAAAAGATACTCGAAGCCATGTTCTCGAGCAGTTTCAACATGAAATCCATTTTCTCGAATATCCTTAAAACTCAGTAAGGTACGACTGGACCTTGGAGAATATAAGGCCTCTGATACTTCAACAGGAGTACCATTGGACAACGAAAAACGGGCTTTGCCAAAACCTTGAACAAGGGTTGAGGGTCCCGAAATGGTTGTCACTGAGGTTACTTTAGGCGTATAGGAGATAAAGTATGATTTATCTCTCAAGATAGTGTGAGTCGTTCCACTATCAACCAGACAATCTACTGCCCCGTGGTCCATGCCTATAAGTAAAGAAAATTAAAGTTTGTCACAAGTTTGAGGAAAGTGCTCGAAATAGAACTTTAATTTATCGAGAAAACAGAAAATACAAACCACCAAAAGTTTCATGACTTAAATCAGATATAGGGAGATAATGGAGATTCATTCTTCCATTTCTGCTACAAAATTGGGGGTCTCAAGATTTAGATTTTCGCACTCGTTGACCAGATTTGCTTCGGCCCGGCGCCCCTTGTGATAGTTATAAACTTCTTAGGGGGTCGCCCTGCAAGTCCGTTGCATATGACCATAAACACCACAATTGTAGCAGAGAGTAGGCGCTTGGCCTTCCACTCTCGCTTTGGGACGACTGGCCCGTTGGTTCTTACCATAAGACTGCCTAGGAGTCAAAGGTCCTTGGTTCTTGTTAGAACCTCGTTTTGGGTGGCGAGACTTAAACTCGCCTATGTTCCTTGGCTGGGACGACTGGCCCTTGTCTCGTTTCCACCGTGGATTTGGTCCACGGAGAGCGTTTGCATCAGGCATTGGAATTGCCTTTGTTCCAGCAGGACGAAAATTGTTGTTTCTCATTAAAATGAGACTGTTCTTCTCGTCTAGTAAACGCTGGGTGATGAGCTCGGAAAACTTGGTGAACTTAGACTGACGGTATTGCTTCTGGAGCAAGTTGTCAGTGGAAGGAAATGTGGTGTATGTTTTCTCCAAAAGATCACTGTCGGTTAATATCTCACCGCAGTATTGTCTTGGCTTACAGATCGAACACCTAAAGATAACTGAAAAATTAAAAAATTTCAAAATATAATATCTTTATCAAAATTATTATTACATATATTATAATATATATATGTAATAACGAATCTATTCCCGGTTTCTGGGAGAAACCTTGTGCTACAAGGCGTGCTTTGTAGCGCACAACTATGTTGTGTTCATTTCTTTTTCTTGTGAAGATCCATTTATATCCCACAGGTTTTACACCTTCAGGTGTTTGGACTACTGGTCCAAAGACTTCGCATTTCAAGAGTGAGTCCAGCTCTACTCCTATTGCCTCGTTCCACTTTGGCCAATCGCCTCTGCGTTTACATTCCGCTAGAGACCGTGGATCGATGTCATCGTCATTTTCAGTGACGTGAACGGCAATATTGAACGAAAAATCGTCGTCGACGACTGTGCTTTTTTTGTTCAGTACCTCTCCAGTACGTACATAATTTAATGATATTTCTCCTGTTTGTTCCTCTTCAGGGGAAACTAGGAAGGGAGAGGTAGCTGATCTGAGCTCAGCATCCTGTGTTGGGATCTTCTTAATTTCTCCAGGATTTTTCTTTTACGAGGGACTTTGTCTCTCGAACCTGGTGGGCGTCCTCTTTTTAATTGGGATATTGCCATTTCTGCTGCCGGAGGATTGCATCCATCTTTTTAATTGGGGTATTTTCCAGAGCTAACATGCATGCTTTGGAAAATTTTGTATTAGCATCCTTTGGAACAAAATATTTGCATGCTAATACAAATTTGTTCCTGCACTTTCTGTTAGGAAAAAATTTTACTGTCCGAAAAAATATTTTTGCTGAATCAATTTACTAGCAAATATTTCGTAGAAAATATTCTTAAGAAGAAATTAAGGGTTACCGTCGTTGTACGAAAACCGCGGAATCGGATAAGACCCATGCGGATACGCGGGATCGGCGACGAGCGACGGGTTGCACGCGGGGCAACGGTCGGCGGACGGCGAGGCGAGCAGTACGTCGGGTCTCCGGCGTTGCACGAGCAACGTGCTGATAACGTGTCGTAAGGCAAAAACTCTAACACACAGAGATATGACGAAGTATATTATAAACTACAAGTGCACCTTTACAAGCTATTCCAACCTCTCTTTATATAGGGAGAGAGGTTGGGGTTATGAAGAAACGAAGGGCCAAAGGTCATGTAGGTTACAAGAATATGAATGTGTAGAGACATATGAGTTACAACATGAATGTCATTTTTGGATTTCTAGTTGGTAAACTATTTATTGATTGATTTCAATGTTTTTAAGTTCAACCAACTATGTTGTGTTTTGATAAGTTTTTTATGCTTTAGTTTGCAATTTTCTAAACTTGTCGTTACACTGTTCTCCTAATCTTTGATCATGATTATTTTTGCTTTCCTTCTTTACTTATGCTTGAGTTCATTTTAGCTCTAATTACGTCTAATTACGGGGGAGCTTATTTTTAATCATGTCAAAGGGGGAGAAATAAATTTAAGTTAGCACACAATATTCTAGTATTATGTGTTTATTAGAATATTCTACTATTATGTGTTTATTAGTGATACATGCAATATATTAAACTTAAAGGATTTGCCATAATAAAAAAGGGGAAGATTGTTAGCCCAATGATTATATCATATTTTTGAATATGTCTAATCAATTAAGTTTACCATAATGACATCACTAATATTCATATAGTCACTATAATATTGCTACTTAAACTTAGCATTGTCCTAAATGTTCTATATCATATTGCTATGCTTGTATCATATTGTTTTGCTCGTCTAACATGTTCTTATAGACATGCAGTAAGCATGATCAAGCTTTGTCAAACCAGGACATATGCAATAGAGAATTATTGATGGGCCAAAGACGGCGTTATAAAAAAAAGATTTCTCTGAACCGCCTAACGACCTATCTGGGGCCTCGCATCGGGGGTTCCGCTGCCCGGTCAGCAGACAGGGGTCGAGGGGGCAGCGCCCCCCGTCAGGGGTTCGAGGGCGAAGCCCCCGAAAGGTATTCAGATTTCCAGATCTGTTTATTTTTGGACGACCGCCGTCAAGAAAAAAAGCGTCTTCATGTTTGCTCAAATATCTGAAGAAAGACGTCATCAAAGGGTTCTTGGTTTTTCTATTTTATCAATGTAATTTTTCATATTTATTGAGTCTAGGAATACGATGTACACTGCATCGTACTGACAAATAGGCTATCCAAGAAACATTTTCAAAATACCCTTTCATTTTAAAACCAAGCCCACTTACAAAAGTCCAAACTACTTCATAACTGTTTAACTTTTCAAAAAGCCCAAAAACCAATTTGCAAAACCCTAACAGAACCCTAGCAGAACTCGTTCCGAATTTGGCCAGAGTTCGGCCAGAGTTCGGTTAGTGAACGTTGCTTTTTGAACTTGGTCTTCCCTGCAGTTACGGATCCCAACGAGATTTTCTCATAGAGTTCTGCCCGAATTCTGCCTTTGGAAAAACTATAAATAGAGAAGGATTTCGATCATTTCAATTAACTCATACACCAATTCACTTCCATATCTCTTCTCTATAAGCCTACTACTTCTTCCAAAGTATTCTGAGCTATTCATTTTCAAATCCCAAGCCAGTTACAATCCTCTAGTCGATTTGCCAGTGCGGTACGGTCAAGAAGTTTCAGAGTGATTGTAATCAGAGGCTTGATTGAAGAAAGACTCTTCATAATTGAAGTTGGTCGAATACTTCGGATCAAAGCTCGCGTTGTAGAAGTTGCAAGAACTTCGGATGAAAACTTGTGGTAATTTTCCATAGTGGATTCAACTGGAAGCTAGAGTTCTTCCGACTGGACTAGTCCTCACAAGAGGGAAACTAGTATACATCCTTGTATTTACGTTTGCTCTCTACTCTCTACTTTTTATTTACATATCTGTGATATATATATTATGTGATCTTGTTACTAACATTTTTAAATAGCTAAATTTCGCTGCCTACTCTATTCACCCCCCTCTAGAGTATTGTGCTTTGCAACTCGTTCCTATAATCGGTCCTACATGGCACAGCTAGTAATCTGGGGCTCCCTGGTCAGGTTCAGCTACCTCGTCAGGATTAGATCGGGTCCGTAGAAGGAAATAAAAGCAAGATCTTCACCGTCGCAGTCACCTAAAAATGTTGGTATCCATTTAGGAGGGGAGCAAGAACTGTCACGACCCGCACCCGCTTTTCGGATACGAAGCGTGTCCAAGCCCAGCCTATGCCGCAGTGTCGACGGTAGTACGCTGTCTATACTCAAGTCACGGCAATCTAGAATCACGGGAAACTATATCTCATCCACAGAAAATCAATCACAACCAAGATCAAAGAAAAAGACATGAACTGAATAATAATAAATAAACTGAATATCAAGTATCAATGTCACGTCCGGTGGACACAAATCCACTACCAGTAGACGGAATAATAGAAAAATACATGGAGTAACTAACTGGATAAAAACTGCTAATCTAGACCACCTCAAGTGCAAGCACTGTGCTCTGATGCTAACTCAAATCCACTCGTCTGTCCTGTCTCAAGCTCGGCTAACCTGAAGAGATCATCAGGTCCTCAGAGGACATAGCAAGATACATAATATATATGCCTATCTAACAGTTTTATCATGCGCAAGAAAATAAACAAGAAAGAACAAGGACAAGACAAATGACTATGAACACTAACACGAACACGAACACTAGAATAACTACGTATAAATGAACTGCCGGATGAATGAAACACAAGATCAAAGGAAGAACCAAACCCTCATCCCGAGTGTGAACTCACTGGCTAGCTCACGGCAAGACACCCTCGTCCCGTGTGTGGACTCTCTGGTGTAATTGGTCAACCCTCGTCCCGAGTGTGGACTCTCTGGTGCCAATGATCACGACAAACACCCTCGTCCCGAGCGTGGACTCTCTGGTGCACCAAACAACCCTCGTCCCGAGTGTGGACTCTCTGGTTGTGTACAACGATAATCAAGGCTATGGCAGTTCACTACACGCAACCGTTCTATGACACAAATCAAGCAAGGTACTGACGAGAACTCCAAATGTGAAACACAAGGCCAAAACATGAACATGGCTATAAACAATAAAAACAACTCCACAGAAAATAACACGAAAAGCACATGTCCATAAATAATCCAAAAGCTGAAAACTGAAATAAAATGCATGTAAATAAAACTGTAGAGGGAGGCAAGGTATACTTGCCTGTGGTCCTTAGCTGCTGATACGGGTCACTGCACTGAGTCAAGGCCCAATTAACCTGTTTATTAAGTTATCGTGTCAATGAAATGATATTGGAAAACTAAGTCAAAGCCTACATATTCTATGTTTGTGGTTTACTTAGTTACCCATATTACTACATAAAAGTGTGCATTGATATACAGATAGCCCATTGATATGCACAACTGGTATTTGGCACTAATACCCATCTAGCCCCTTGGTTAACTGATACACAGGCTCGAACCTGTGCACCTTTCCACCCACCTGGCAAACCTAAACCTTAAGCACTGAACTGTCTATCACTCCTAAGTCCAATTTCTTATCTGAACTTCAACTCCTCTCTTAATTTCCTGTTTGCAACTGCTAGGCTACTATTTATAGTCAAAAATATATTTATAATGCACTCAATTAGCATCTCAGGTGCAATGGTAACCCAATATAATTTCCATCTCTCATATCTGGACGTATCCTACCTTCTCCTTCTAACTACTAAAGCTGAACCCCAATGTCCTGGGCTGCACCTATATTCAGGAACTAACTAATAAGGTTAGAGACTGTGTACAGAGACAGTCTTACACTCTCATTCAGATGCCTGATCTGAAATTAATATTAAACTGATCAGAGCAAAAGGGTTAAGGAAACAGAATGATGGAACTTAGAATTGGTACCAATGCTTCCTAGGCTGCCAACACCTTACTAACACATGTTGTATCTAGGCAGGCTACATACCTGTTATCATAACAGTCCTTCTAGTGCTCTCCTACAAATAAACTTAGGACTGAATTTATCCCTAAACCTGGGTATCTCTCAATTCCTGAAGCCTAGGCTTGCCTCCAAGCTCCAAAATCCTCATACACCCTGGGTATACCTATCTGCCTAAAGGGTTGTCCCCTCTATTCCTGTTATCCAAAGTCGGAACGACTTGGTATTTGACTCATCATGAAGGTAGGTTAATTTGGAATGATTGAAGCAAGATACCAATAATGCCTATCCTGAGAAAAATGGCAGGAACCAGGAAATAAGGATGGTATGATGTGGTTGAAGGCTTCACTGAATTGCAGTACCCTTGATGGAATCATGGGCTTGCCCATGGGGCATGTTAAGGGCACACTGTGTATAAGATTTCCCATAACATGTACTTGCTCTGGACCTATGTTACAGGAATGTGGCTACAGACACCTGATGCAACATTTCTATATAGAACTAAGTACTCACCAAGTTTGGAGTGTCCATGCTTGGATGATAAGATTTGAAGCCAAAGCCAGAAAATTCTTAGCAGAAGCTCATATTAGAGTTGTGTTGAGCGGTTTGCAGGAAGAGTAAAATAACCCAGGTTACTATGAACTTGCCTAAGAGCTGTACGAGGGATCAATTATCCAAATAATAAAATAGACTAAGTGATCAGATTAGAGATATTTAACAAAAATTAGAAATAGGAGGGAAGTCAACTAAAACAACAATCAAGGTGAATTATTATGATCAACAGATAACAATATAATCTTGTGATTTATAAACATCTGTGAATTAATAGTACCTCTGTACAGATACTCCAATATATCTAACCGTCCCTGGTGATGAATTAAGAAGACTACATATTGGTAGTAATCAGGATACCACTACTAACTTATTGGAACTTGTATAAGAATTCCATTTGAAAAGACATTCATACAAAAGTACCAAGAACATGAGAGGAAACAGAAACATCCCCGGTTCGGACATATGAACTGATCTGTAGGTTAATGCAAGACAATTCAAATTATCACTGATACTTATGCGGGTAACCCTCTATCTGCTAGTCAATTCAATCAAGTAGAAATTGCCACTGTCATTGCTATATGATGTCTTCCCCTTACTTAGCATGATATTTCGAGTGGTCATGGTCTGGAACATGGGTGTAAGGGGACAGAGCATACTCCATAGAATGAACCATAATGAGAGGTAAGTTTGAACTTAAGGAGTCCGGAAAACAAATATACTGGATTTGTTTATATAGTTGTCATTGGAGTAATTCGTGTATACTTCTACAGAATTTCGGATACATACCATAGTTGATGGTATCGTAGGATACAACTCTCTTATAGTATTTACCTGCCATAATTTTTATGTGCTCGGTTGCCTATTGTCAACCATTGACATAACTAATACACAACCCACGTTTCTTCCCCATAGATTCCTCTTAGGCATTTCTACAAGCATCTAGGTCTTCATCAATTGAGATAAGCAACTGGTTTCCAGCAGTATTAAAGCATGGTAGATGGAAAGGGAGGGATATACCTGTTGAAGAATTTGCAAGCCTTGTTCCAAACGAGCCCTCTCTCCCTTAGTCGCTCCTTCTGGGCAGGGGGCGCAGGATGTTGTTAGGGTTTTCCCGGAATCCAATGGGTCGATTGCTTCCCTATATATATATATATATATATATATATATATATATATATATATATATATATATATATATATATATATTCCCAATTGCTAAATCTGAGATGAAGAGGAGATGGGATGAAAAGGATTTGGATTGATCTTGAATTTGAATTCAAATTGAATTCGTTGAAGGGTGCTGTTGAAAGGATATTTGAATTGGGGACTTTTGCTATAAAGTCCCTGCTAGTTACTATATTACCAATTGGTCCCTGCTGATATTAAAAGTAACCAACTAATATAAGCATTATTTTTTTTATATGTGAGACAAATACTAAAAATAAAAAATATAGGAGAAAAATTTGGTCATGGGGTTGACAACTCTATCCCCCTTAAACTAATTTCGTCCTTGAAATTTAAGAAGCCGTGTTCTACTAGAAGGAAATAGTCTAGAAAAACAACTGCTATAAAAGAAATTTCAATTGTTCAAAAATCAATTCTACTATGGCCTATTTATGATACTGCCAAACTCTACTGAAAGTTCTCGCCAGCTGCTCCCTGTGTTGTTGTCGTGTCCACCATGTTCATGGCATAGGCTTATCCTCCTTGTGCAGCTAGTAGTGGTGGTGCAGTCGCGTTCTTCTTCGGGCAATCTCGCGATAAGTGTTGGTCGGATCCGCAAGTATAGCACAACCTCAACCATCTTCGGCAGTTTTCTTGGACGTGGCCTCTTTTCTTGCAGTACTGGCAGGTGGGTGCATCTTGGACTTGTTGTGAGGCTGCTCGTGGTTGCTGATAATACGGCTGTGCTGAGGTCTTCTCAGAAATGTTGGCGCGTTTCGCTGGTGCTGATTGGTTGTTGCCTCCTCCGAATGCGTCTCGACTCCTCTTTGTCTTGTGATTCAGTTCCTCCTCTACAGCTTGGGCGACTTCTAGAATCTCCTCGTAAGTGGTGGCTCGACTGGTGGCAATGGCTAGGCGAATCTCGTGAGATAGTCCTTTTCTGAATCATCGTGCCTTGTCTTCAGGGGTTTTGACCAAGTTCTCCGCAAAGCGACTGAGGCAAGAAAACTCTGATGTGTACTTGTCGACGGTGCGGATGCCCTGCTCTAGGTGCTCGAACTGTCTAATCAATGCCTCTCGCGCTACGTATGGATAGAACTTCCTCTTGTACAGTCGCTTGAACTCCTTCCAAGTCACGTCTGGAGCAGAAAATCGAGGCTCGCCTTGGTACCATGTCCGCACGATGTCGAAAAGTTGTCCACTGACTGACTCAATCTTCAAATCTTCTGGAACTCGGGCCATCTTTAGATACCTCTCCACGTTCTCTAGCCATTCATCAGTGTAGATGATCCCCTCTGTCCCATGGAACGGCATGGGCCTAAAGTCCATGAAGTGCTTGGGATTCCCCGGACGCTGTCACGGAGCATCTCGAATCTGAAGAACCTCTCTCAAAGTGTCGCGAATCATATTGGCCTGCTGCTGGATGATCCCGAGGAGTGTGGCATTGTCCAGTGCTGGTGGCGGAGGCAGAACATATGCTGGATACATCGTCGAGGCTGGATACATCGCCGGTGGCGGGTGCATGGCAAATGCTGGATGCATTGCTGGTGCTGGGTGCATGGCTGGTACTAGACGTGGAACTCCTGGCGGTAGGACAGATGCTGGTGGCAGACCGGGTACTGGTGGTGGAGTCTGCGGAGGAAACTGTGGAGGTGGTGGAATATCGCCCCTGCGGAATCTCGAGAGCTGCGGCTGATTGCCCATATGAGTGAGCTGGCCTCCTTGTGTTGATGGAGTCATGTACGTGAAAGAGCCTCCTGTAGCCGGTGGAGTGTTCAGTGCAGCGTTGTTCCTGTCTTGAGAGTCCATCTTAACTGCTAATCAAAGCAAACATTAGATGGCACGAAGATTTCAAGCAGGATGCAAGTCAAAGATTCAAAATAAAAATCAAGGAGTTCAATACTGTTTTCAAGACACGTAGATGAGATCCTAAGTTTCTAATCCTAGGTGCAGGCTCACGACGGCACAGTAATGTAACCGAAGTGATTAACGTAGACCTGCATGGGCCACCAAAAAAACTTGTCACGACCCGCATCCGCTTTTCGGATACGAAGTGTGTCCAAGCCCAGCCTACGCCGCAGTGTCGGCGGTAGTACGCTGTCTATACTCAAGTCACGGCAATCTAGAATCACGGAAAACTATATCTCATCCACAGAAAATCAATCACAACCAAGATCAAAGAAAAAGACATGAACTGAATAATAATGAATAAACTGAATATCAAGTATCAATGTCACGTCCGGTGGACACAAATCCACTACCAGTAGACGGAATAATAGAAAAATACATGGAGTAACTAACTGGATAAAAACTGCTAATCTAGACCACCTCAAGTGCAAGCACTGTGCTCTGATGCTAACTCAAATCCACTCGTATGTCCTGTCTCAAGCTCGGCTAACCTGAAGAGATCATCAGGTCCTCAGAGGACATAGCAAGATACATAATATATATGCCTATTTAACAGTTTTATCATGCGCAAGAAAATAAACAAGAAAGAACAAGGACAAGACAAATGACTATGAACACTAACACGAACACGAACACTAGAACAACTACGTATAAATGAACTGCCGGATGAATGAAACACGAGATCAAAGGAAGAACCAAACCCTCATCCCGAGTGTGGACTCACTGGCTAGCTCACGGCAAGACACCCTCGTCCCGTGTGTGGACTCTCTGGTGTAATTGGTCAACCCTCGTCCCGAGTGTGGACTCTCTGGTGCCAATGATCACGACAAACACCCTCGTCCCGAGCGTGGACTCTCTGGTGCACCAAACAACCCTCGTCCCGAGTGTGGACTCTCTGGTTGTGTACAACGATAATCAAGGCTATGGCAGTTCACTACACGCAACCGTTCTATGACACAAATCAAGCAAGGTACTGACGAGAACTCCAAATGTGAAACACAAGGCCAAAACATGAACATGGCTATAAACAATAAAAACAACTCCACAGAAAATAATACGAAAAACACATGTCCATAAATAATCCAAAAGCTGGAAACTGAAATAAAATGCATGTAAATAAAACTGTAGAGGGAGGCAAGGTATACTTGCCTGTGGTCCTTAGCTGCTGATACGGGTCACTGCACTGAGTCAAGGCCCAATTAACCTGTTTATTAAGTTATCGTATCAATGAAATGGTATTGGAAAACTAAGTCAAAGCCTACATATTCTATGTTTGTGGTTTACTTAGAGGTTACCCATATTACTACATAAAAGTGTGCATTGATATACAGATAGCCCATTGATATGCACAACTGGTATTTGGCACTAATACCCATCTAGCCCCTCGGTTAACTGATACACAGGCTCGAACCTGTGCACCTTTCCACCCACCTGGCAAACCTAAACCTTGAGCACTGAACTGTCTGTCACTCCTAAGTCCAATTTCTTATCTGAACTTCAACTCCTCTCTTAATTTCCTGTTTGCAACTGCTAGGCTACTATTTATAGTCAAAAATATATTTATAATGCACTCAATTAGCATCTCAGGTGCAATGGTAACCCAATATAATTTCCATCTCTCATATCTGGACGTATCCTACCTTCTCCTTCTAACTACTAAAGCTGAACCCCAATGTCCCGGGCTGCACCTGTATTCAGGAACTAACTAATAAGGTTAGAGATTGTGTACAGAGACAGTCTTACACTCTCATTCAGATGCCTGATCTGAAATTAATATTAAACTGATCAGAGCAAAAGGGTTAAGGAAACAGAATGGTGGAACTTAGAATTGGTACCAATGCTTCCTAGGCTGCCAACACCTTACTAACACATGTTGTATCTAGGCAGGCTACATACCTGTTATCATAACAGTCCTTCTAGTGCTCTCCTACAAATAAACTTAGGACTGAATTTATCCCTAAACCTGGGTATCTCTCAATTCCTGAAGCCTAGGCTTGCCTCCAAGCTCCAAAATCCTCATACACCCTGGGTATACCTATCTGCCTAAAGGGTTGTCCCCTCTATTCCTGTTATCCAAAGTCGGAACGACTTGGTATTTGACTCATCATGAAGGTAGGTTAATTTGGAATGATTGAAGCAAGATACCAATAATGCCTATCCTGAGGAAAATGGCAGGAACCAGGAAATAAGGATGGTATGATGTGGTTGAAGGCTTCACTGAATTGCAGTACCCTTGATGGAATCATAGGCTTGCCCATGGCGCATGTTAAGGGCACACTGTGTATAAGATTTCCTATAACATGTACTTGCTCTGGACCTATGTTACAGGAATGTGGCTACAGACACCTGATGCAACATTTCTATATAGAACTAAGTACTCACCAAGTTTGGAGTGTCCATGATTGGATGATAAGATTTGAAGCCAAAGCCAGAAAATTCTTAGCAGAAGCCCATATTAGAGTTGTGTTAAGCGGTTTGCAGGAAGAGTAAAATAACCCAGGTTACTATGAACTTGCCTAAGAGCTGTACGAGGGATCAATTATCCAAATAATAAAATAGACTAAGTGATCAGATTAGAGATATTTAACAGAAATTGGAAATAGGAGGGAAGTCAACTAAAACAACAATCAAGGTGAATTATTATGATCAACAGATAACAATATAATCTTGTGATTTATAAACATCTGTGAATTAATAGTACCTCTGTACAGATACTCCAATATATCTAATCGTCCCTGGTGATGAATTAAGAAGACTACATATTGGTAGTAATCAGGAGACCACTACTAACTTATTGGAACTTGTATAAGAATTCCATTTGAAAAGACATTCATACAAAAGTACCAAGAACATGAGAGGAAACAGAAAGATCCCCGGTTCGGACATATGAACTGATCTGTAGGTTAATGCAAGACAATTCAAATTATCACTGATACTTATGTGGGTAACCCTCTATCTGCTAGTCAATTCAATCAAGTAGAAATGGCCACTGTCATTGCTATATGATGTCTTCCCCTTACTTATCATGATATTTCGAGTGGTCATGGTCTGGAACATGGGTGTAAGGGGACAGAGCATACTCCATAGAATGAACCATAATGAGAGGTAAGTTTGAACTTAAGGAGTCCGGAAAACAAATATACTGGATTTGTTTATATAGTTGTCATTGGAGTAATTCGTGTATACTTCTACAGAATTTCGGATACATACCATAGTTGATGGTATCGTAGGATACAACTCTCTTATAGTATTTACCTGCCATAATTTTTATGTGCTCGGTTGCCTATTGTCAACCATTGACATAACTAATACACAACCCACGTTTCTTCCCTATAGATTCCTCTTAGGCATTTCTACAAGCATCTAGGTCTTCATCAATTGAGATAAGCAACTGGTTTCCAGCAGTATTAAAGCCTGGTAGATGGAAAGGGAGGGATATACCTGTTGAAGAATTTGCAAGCCTTGTTCCAAACGAGCCCTCTCTCCCTTAGTCGCTCCTTCTGGGCAGGGGGCGCAGGATGTTGTTAGGGTTTTTCCGGAATCCAATGGGTCGATTGCTTCCCTATATATATATATATATTCCCAATTGCTAAATCTGAGATGAAGAGGAGATGGGATGAAAAGGATTTGGATTGATCTTGAATTTGAATTCAAATTGAATTCGTTGAAGGGTGCTGTTGAAAGGATATTTGAATTGGGGACTTTTGCTATAAAGTCCCTGCTAGTTACTATATTACCAATTGGTCCCTGCTGATATTAAAAGTAACCAACTAATATAAGCATTATTATTTTTTATATGTGAGACAAATACTAAAAATAAAAAATATAGGAGAAAAATTTGGTCATGGGGTTGACAAGAACATATATTCACATCTAACATTCTAAAATAAATGATGCAAGACAGTTTAGAAGCATTATATTTTTTTTCTAGATAATAATAAAGAAGACAGCAGACAATGAATTTCAGTGCTACAATGATGCAATCTACAATGAGTCAATAGTAATTTTGAGTGTATAGCTGATCTGTGATCGGCTGGTAGATTCAATATGTATACTAACATTTTGACCAAATGATAGTATACGGTACGGCTCAAATCACTGTGCAGTAGGGGTTAGCGCGAGAGTGGCAATATCAATAACAATGGCTTTGGTCACAGATACTATACTACTCCCTCAATCCCCGAGTCAATGAGTCAATGAGCCAATGAGTCAATCAAGCAATCAATATGGGGTCCGAGAGGGATCCTCTGTGAATCAGTGTCGATACAATATACATAGTCCTACTGATGCATCATATTTAATTATTAAATAAAATATTGACATGAATGGTATGAAACTTGCCTTGGACTTTTCTCCAGTGTTGAAGGTAATGACAGGAAGGTATCGGCTAAAGTCCGGGACTTGAACCTACATTAATTAATATTCCGTTTTAGAATTTATTCCAAGGGTTTAACTAAATTGCCACTAAAAATAACGCTTAGTTTTAAGAAAATATTTCCGGAGAATTAAGGTTATAATCACGTAATACTCTAAATCGCATATAATAATAGATACAATGATTTTCCTAATAAAACAGTTATTTTGTAAATAATACGATAAATATTATACTTAAATTATTAGTAGAAATAAGCGATTTTTCGTACTAATATTATAATTAGAAATATTTGGAGATACTTGAAATTAAAAGTATTTATGTTTACATAAACTAACCAATATTTTAATAGATATTTTCAATTAATAAGAAAACGTTTTAATAGCAAAATTATGAGAATCATCTATTTAATAAAACTAAAGGTTTTAGATCGTATTTATAATTTTATTAAAATATTGACTAAACTATTATTTTAATAAAGTAAAAGCTTACTAAAATAATTTTAACGATTTCAATACGAAATATTTTATATAAATAACTAGTGAAAAATTATCTAATTAAATACTTAAGGATTACCACAGAGAATATCCAGCATTTTCTAAAGAAAATCCTTTTTGATAATAAAACTACTTTTTTTTTTGGGAAAATAACTAATATTTTACCAAAAATAGTAAGTAAAAGTTCTAGCCCAAAAATACTGTTTCCTATATTAAGAATATACTTGATATAAAACTATCTATTTATTTATTTTAAAACTAATTTAATATATTAATTGCTCATAAAATGACATAAATAATATAAATACCCATATTTAAATAACGGGATTATCACGTTATTTATATAACTCTAAGTACTTGCTATGAGGAATAACAATTTATATAGTGTGGTACAAACTAATAATAATCGGAATGTCACACTAATCACTAGATTTTATTAAAAACTCAAGGTCAAAATTAGGAAACTACTAACTATCTATCCCGGAATTGACAGAGCTTTATTATGTCAATTTCGGTCGAAACATGGATTGGTTTTTCATTCTGTAAATTAAACAGAAAGTTTTTCGACTTACCGATTAGTTGATGACGGAGTACCGAGGGGAGGCCTCGGACTCGGAATGCACGCGGAGCGCGTACGCACACAGGGAGTGCGCGCACGGGACGCGGAAACGTGCTAACGCGGCCGAGAAATGGCACGTGCGGGCTGCCATGCTGGTGGGGAAATCGCTGGTGCGCGCGGGAAGCGGCGCACAGGTGCTGGTGCAGACGGGAAGTGGCCTGGACGGCGCGCCTATGCACGGAGGCGGCCTGGGCGGTGCTGGCGGGTGGATGGCTGGCTGCTGCGCTGGCGGGCGAGCGCCGACGGGCGAGTGGGATATGCTGACGCGCGCGCGGGCGCTGGTCACGCGGTTGGGGAGGCGACCGATGGGGCTGGCAGCGCCGAAAAAGGTCGGCGGCCTGCTGCAGTGCGCGCGGAGGCACTGCGGATGCGTGGGATGCGTCGGGGTAGTGCGCTGGTGCGTTGAGGTCCTGCGTGGTCGGGCGTCGTTGGGTCGCGGGAAGGAATCGGGTGATAGGTTTTTTAGAGGGGAAAGGGAAAGGGAAGGTGATGGGGATGTTGCTGGTTTCTAAGGAGAGGAGAGGAGAGTGATGGTGAGGTTTGAGTTGTTTTCTTCCTTTGTGAAGGAAATAGTGAGGGCGGAGGTGGTGGTTTAATAAAGGAGAGGAAATTGAGGGGCTGGTGGAAGTGATGAGGAATTTTAGGGAGGTGAGGGAACGTGGGGAAGAGTGGGAGAAAATGAAAGGGGGGTCCTGTGAGTACGGGAGAGGGTCGAGTGAGTGAGTGAATTTGTTTTTTTGTTTTGTTTTGGAAATGGGTTTTACAGGACTGATCCATGCGAGTTAACCGCGACCCTGATCTCTTGTGGGTCACACTGGGTCTCAAGAATTTTTCTAACCAGAGGAGAGTTGTTCAAATCCGAAGTCTTGTTGGACTTACCCCTAGCTAGCCCTGATCCACACCTCAGTTGCTTAGAATTCATACGATAGCTGTAAGATAATTAGCTAATGAATGAAAAACTTAGACACATATACCTGTCTATAGAGATTTGAAGCCCAAAAGCAGATATGTCACTTATCCACAAAAATGCCTCAACAAAGACACAGACCACCAAAGCAAATATACTGGCATTTGACCATAAGACAAGATCCTCCAAGTAGCTTGGAGAGTAGGCAAAAGCTCTTTGAATCGAAAGCCGATACGAAGATGCTGACAGAACAGGTTACAGAAGAGACGTGCCGATCGATCGAACTAGGAAGCTTGGACCATCAAACGAGGGAAAATTATTGATGACTGAGTGCAAGAAATATACCGAGGTCTTTGCCAAGAGGATAGAGGAGGCAGTGTTGTATGTGTTTGAAAAATTCAAGTTCCGTTTCTTTTTTTATTCATAACATCCAAATTCATTAGCCTATTAATTTCATTAACTCATCATATTATTTCACCACACTCACCGTTTCCTCCAAAATTCGCAACTTATCAAATCCTTTCTCACAGGTACCATTTTCATTCATTTCAAATGAATGACCTTTATTGCCTTCATAAAAGCAAATAATCAATATATATTTATTCTATCAGTATTGATTATATGTATATATAAAGACAACCCTAGTAGTCTTGGAGATATAGTTTTTTGGTGATTCTCATCCAACCAAAAGTATTGAGAGATGTCTTCCTCTAAAGAGAAAAGACAACCATCTTTTTATTTTCCCTCATACTCTTTTGAATTATTCCTCTTATAATATTCTGGGCAAAGCTAAGTTCGAAAACTGTGTGCGGTAACGGAAAGCCGGTAGCAAGAGAGTTTTACCTCTAGGAGGATTCGAGACAAAGTCTGCACATAGATCTCAAATATTATCTTAGGGCAATGTTTTGTGCATGACTTCCCCGTAGACCGGTGTTTTTTTTTACCTTTTTTATTATTTTGCTATTTTATTTTTCAGGATGATAAAGGTAGATTTTCCAACAATCTAAGAGAATATTCTAATTGTATGTTAACTTAGTTTCTAGAGGCTGCATGCAATCTTGGTAATTCAGACCTTCTCAAGTGGACTGAATTTGAAATTGAAAATATAAGGAATTAAACCTTGTTTAAGCTGTAGGTGGCAATTCCTCTTTTTTTTTTTTCTTCTGTTTAAGCACTTTGTTGTATTATTTTGTTAGATCGTGTATCACCCATTCACCACTTCTATCATTTTTCTTATTTGTTACTATAGTAGGAATATAGTCTAGTTGTAAAACACAAAACGTGCATTGCTAGATGCATAGTAGAATGCAAAGCTTATTACGGCCAAGTTTTTTCCAAGTTTTTTGTTGTTGTTGTTGTTGTTGCTGCTCATGTGACTCTCATAAGATTGGGTCTGACTTTGTTCATTAAAATATGTACATGCATGAATTTAAATTGCTGATAGATAGTAAGTTGGTCTTCCCTTATTATGAGTTTTTTGCAAGAGCATCTTTGTTGATGGTTGTTGTGCTTCTAAATAGGAATAATACAAATTGAAAACCACTATGCCTTTGCTTCACATAGGGACAAAGGTATTGGAACACTTCTGTTTGTATTGGCTTTTAATTTTATAAGGAATAATGGCTATATATGGAAGACTAAAAATATTAAATATATATTAAAACATAGTATGGTGTATTTGAATGCTTCCATCGTCTCTTCTGTATGTTGTTCATTGTCTACACATCCTCCTGTAAGTGTGTTCCACGATACCACATCACCTTTAGGCATAGCTCCAAATACACACTTGCTCTCTCTCATAACATTGCATTTGTCATACATGGTGATCAAAGCATATACAAACAAGAAGTTACCAAGTAGCTCATGGTGAATGATAAGGGTCATGATTTTTCCTTGCCAGCCAATAGAGCTTTTGAGTTATAACACACACCCAATGCACTACCAAGCCTCTCATAACTTGGCTGCTTGATCAATCTGAGCAACCAAGCAAATTGTCTCAAGGCAGTGGTGTGATATCCGCTTTGAATGTTCAAAGACAACAACGTATTCCATGATATCATATCCCTTTCAGGCATATCATGAAACAAGAAATAATAATCTTGCATATTATCTCTGACCTGCTTAGTTATTTATTTTGACAAAAAAAATTCAAGTTTAATAATTAAATATTTTACTATTGGGTCTATATTTTTTTTTATGGACCACTAGAAGTTCGGATATTTGGAAATTTGACATCTTTCACAGGCTTGTAAATAAATTAAAATTAGAATTTGTTTTGGTAATATGAAAATAATTTTTTGGAAATTGCTAGTCCAAAAGCTCCATGGATCATTTCGGGTATAACGAGTTCGAAATCAATTTTTAAGCTTCATATAAGCCTTTGTTTGCTTGGACATGTAAGCCAGGTTCTAGTGATACTTTATATCAATTTTTTTTTATATAATTTTCATTTTGTCCCTCCTAATTTTTTTGCTAAACTTGAGACGTGACTGAATAAATATATATCTATAATATAAAGCACAGTGGATTTTTAGTCTGATCCATGTGCTTTAGTTCAACGATAATGAAAGGACTAAATTGCCCCTCTTTCTATAAGAGAGGAGGAGGTCCCATGTTGGGTGCGGAGCAACCGGTTGTTCCAACGGTACCCCCGCCTCCAGCTCCTCTTGCACCGCCCCTCCCTCCGCCGCCTCCGCTCCATCCTCGCCCACGCCGTCGTCGTCGGCCTCTTTCGCAACCCCTTCGTCGCAAGCAGCCTCCTCCAGCGCGCCGTCGACGCCGACCCTTCCTTCGCCGCCTCCCTCTTCTCCGCCATGACCAACTCCAACCCCTTCTCCTTCAACACCGCCATCGCCATCTCTGCCGACCCACTCTCCATCTACTCCCAAATGCTCCGTCGCCGCGTCCCTCCCGACTCCCACACCTTCTCTTCCTTACTCAACACCACCACCGCCGCTGCGGCCACCAGGTTGCTCCACGCACACGCCCTCCTCCTCGGATTTTGGCTCGACCCCTTCGTGCATACCGTCCTGCTCACCGCCTACTCCCGACGCGGCTCCGCCGACCACGTCCTGCGGGTGTTCGACGGAATGCCGCACAGGGACGTCGTCTCCTGGATCGCCACCGTCTCGGGCCTCGCCGCCCTCGGCCCTGCGCGTCTTCGCCTCCATGAGGCCCCACGCTGTCCCGAACGCCGTCACCGTGGTCTTTGTCGTGTCCGCCTTCGCCGGGCTTGGGTCCCTGGCGCTGGCCCGGTGCCTGTACGCCTACGTCGAGAAGGACGGGTTCGGAGGCCGCGTCTCCGTCCGGAACTCCCTGGCGCTGACCCGGTGCCTGCACCCCTACGTCGAGATGGTCGAGTTCGTGTCCGTGCCATTATGGCACGGGTTATCCACTAGTAATATATATAAAAAATAGTTAAGATTTTTAGTTAACAATATACAATTTTCTTTTGTAAGTAATATATTTTGTTAACATTCTTCCTTATAAACTTCTATAAAATATTATGTTTAGTATATAATATTCATGTCTACCTGTGCCTGATTGGTTCTAACATTGTGAGTTGGCCTCACAAGGTCAGTAAAGATAGCCTTCCGTTCCATTTTGTATTAGCACTTTTAGTACGATCCAATAGAACAGTTCATGTTCCAGCAAGGTGGTGTACGTTAGTCAATGGTTTTCCTTTTGAATCCTTTGGATTCTTCAAACGGATCAATCATTCACCAATTGAATGCTCTTAATTCTCCACATGTTTGAGCTTTCAATTGTTTAATTTAATAACCATGAATTATTTTCATGTCAGAATACCAAGCATGTTATTGATTTTCAAATGGCGAAATAACTGAAGGGATTATAGTGCATTAAACTAAACATCCTAACGGGTAGATATTTGGTTGGACTTTACTATTAGGCATAACACTTAGTACAAACAGGAAAAGTCTTCCTTTCTTGGTCCACTTGTTTAACTCAATACATCGTTGAAATTTTGTCAAATGCAAAATATATGCTGCTTCAAAATCATGTATGATTGAACCATTTTCAGTTTCCAACGTGATGATAAATTTTTGACTTGTAGAAAAATAAGTGGTAAATATGGTACTTAATCAACAGTCAAGGCTGATAAAGAGAGCTTTAGATCTAAGGAATTTTTTTGAATTATTTTACCGTGAAAATTCATAGCAAAATTGTATTGCTGTGCAAATTTGCATTGTTGTGCTAGAATGAACAAAAGTTGTGCATCGTTCCAGTTACATTTCTTGTCAATATTTTTTTTTTTGTGTCAATTTACATTTCTTGTCAATATATATATATATATATATATATATATATATATATATATATATATATATATATAGAATAAGGGAGGTAGGGTGCCACCTCACGGGGGGGTGTCTACTTGTCACCCTCCCATGCTATCATCATGCACATGGGTGCATGATGATAGCATGTGGGGGGTGACAAGTAGACACCCTCCATAGGGTGACACCTCATCTCCCTCATCCTATATATATATATATATATATATATATATATATATATATATATATATATATATATATATATATATATATATATATATTACTTCTATTTCTTGAAGACAGAATCATTAGATATTGTGACTAATTATGAAAGGCTCAAACATGCCAAAGGTGAAGCGAGAATAATAGAACTGTCCAAAAATGATGTACATAATGACATATCCTCTGAGTACAATTAGGAAGCCAACATCAAAGAGGTACGAAATTGCTTCGATCACATGGAAAGATATTTTTCATATTTACAACCTACATTTTATAGTCATTTTTTTATTCCTAAATTTAATTGGAAAAATATATTGTTGAAGTCTATGAGACAATTATCTTGGTTTACATATATGGTTCTATATATTATTGTATTAAAGTGATATTCTTCGCATGTTATTTTTTCATGTTTGTTTGAACGAACCTTAGTTGGTCATTATAATTTCTTCTCAGACAAAGAAATCACAATATTATTTTGTCACAATACTTATATTATGTTCGGCAAACATTGGTTTGCATATAAACCATGACATTATAATTTTATTTAACACGTTCAAACAATTTAGTTAAAAGGATAATAGTTTAGTGATATTGCAAATCCTAATAAATTTATAGTTTTAAAGTTGAGATTATTTTGGGTACAAGCCGAAAGGGTCCTTCCGTCAACCAGATGTAAATAGCTCTAAGGGACACGATATTTAATCGTCCCCCTGTGACCTCCGCTAGCTGGAAACCGGCCCCTACAGCTAACCCAAGTTGATCAAAACTTGATAAACTAAAGATTTGATAAGGTCAATTAGCAAAATTCACTTAAATTATTATTCTAGTACTTTAGACTGTCATTTTGTAAAAATGGCTTGTAAAGATAAATATTTAGAGTAAAAGTTGAAAGTTACTGTATCTTACTTTAAGGGATGATAGAGTCAGATGAATTTTTGCCCACTATCCTAATATTTATATCAGCAATTAGAGAAATCACCTACTTGTTAAATAATTGTGATGTCACCAAATCTGATTTAGAAAATAACTAAATCAGTCAAACCAGTTTTAGAATATTTTTTATGGATATTCTAGACTATAAATTGTATCATATATTCTTATGTCATAGAAAGTCATTTTAAACAAACTGGGTAACTGACTCATATGATATCTAATCCATTTATGGAAATTTTTTACTCTATGAGGAGTTGTCATCTCTTGAGTTTATGTAAGAATCATAGCTAAGAGTATTATATACTCAGAAATGTTATCTTCAATCACATCATGTACTGAATTTGTATAGCTCAGATATTTTATACTTTATATGATCAACATATTTCTGTACTTGTCATTTATTTTAAAATTATGCTAAAAGCATGATCTTGAATTCTAAGATGAACAGTGCAGCTGCATTTCAAGACATCAAAAGAGCCTAAAAAGCAAAATTGTATTTCTTGACTATAAAGTCATAAAATAACTTTACAGATCTCTTGACGAAGAGTCTGTTTACTCTTGACGAAGAGTTTGTCTAGGAAATTAATCCGAGTATCATCGAGGGGGATGGGATTAAGCCCGTAAGTAAGTCACCAGCAGTGGCAACCCAACTGAGTCTGACTAGAGATCCCAAGAAGCCGGATCAATGGGTAAAAACAAGCTGAACTTGGATGAATTTATGGAACACTGACCCGAGATTAAAATATTATTAAAATAATGCCCAAGTGGTTGTACATGTGTACAATAATTCCCCATCGCTATGGTGACAGTGTTCCAATGTGATTTGGTTATGATGAGTTTTAAAACTTTTAATAGGTCCAAGCATAATTTTGCAGGGTTGACTCCAATCACCAACCCTTGAAGGACTTACCTATGTGAGGGGTCGTGAATACCGTGACTATGGGATTGGGCGATCTCAGACAACTCTCATGAATAAGGAAAAAGTGCGCATGGCCAATAAAAAATGCCCATAGACCCAAGAACCTCTAGCATACTATGTGTACTATTTTCTGAATCAGGTTCAAGAAGTCTGATTCAAGGCATAGTCCACCAAGCACTTCTTCAGATAAAGACAATAGTCACTAAGTGAGATTCAAAGCTGTAATCCATCTCAACTATGCATAGTATATAATTGTCCAGAAATTCTCTACTTCTATTCTTTTGTATATTGTTATCTCTTTTTCGAAACTTGATTTTTTTTCTTTTTTTTTTTTGGGGGGGGGGGGGGGGGGGAATGTTGTATGTGTTGGAATTATTCAATAATATGGGCCACACATGTAAAATTAATTGTGTTGGGTTATCTAAATAATTAAGCCAAATTAAAAGTCTATTTAGATAATTGGCTTAAGGGTATAATTGTCATGGAATTAATGTGTAGATACCGGAGATAAATCTAATTTGATGAGGGACCAAATTAGAAATATCAAAATATATAAATATATGTATTCATTAGGGTTATGGTCCCCAACTTATACGGCCACCAAAAGAGAGGTTTTTTCTTTTTCTCTTCTGCATCCCCATCAACAGAAAGAGAGGGACAAAGGATTCGGATTATTCTTTGTCATTAAGGGTCGTAGCAAGTTGGAAGATCGAACCCCATAAAAGGACGACCGCTTCAAGATCCATCAAGCCTAGCAATGGATTCAGGTACGCTTTCGTAATTTAATTTATGTTCTTCATCTCATGAATCAACAGGTACAATAATTTTTAACAAGTGGTATCAGAGTCTCTTGTTTGATTTATGAGGTCGAAGTTTATAATCTAATTTTTTATTTATTATTATTCAGAAATCCTAGAACTTCGATCCAATTTAACTTAGGGTTATTGTTCGATCCATTTTTTCCATCCAACAGTTAAGAAGAAGGAAGTCTGAATATCTTTTTCGGATTGTTTACAACTCATATTGATGTTCATAATATAATATTCATTATATAAAATAAATGAGATACATGCTATCTTATGCAAATAAAGGAGTTGGTTCTGAGTTTTCTCATTGGCAAGGCCGAGGTGCTTTATTCACCAATTTTTTTTGTTTATAATGTGTTCTCTGAGTCCTATTTCGTATTTGCCACTAATGACACAAAAAAAGGGTAGCAGCGTCTTGCGCAGCAAACAAAGAATTCAGAACTGTTCTGGTAATTAGATTATGGAGATAATATAGTTGTAGTTTTGATGGCAAATAGCAATTTGGTCCAATGGATGAAAGTAAATCCTCAATTTTCTTTTGATTAATTAAGCACTAAAACAATAATATGGCATCAATGATTCCATGCTTAAATGGACCAACATGACCAAGGTTGGTGCATCCGAGCTTTGAGATATATGGAATCCTTCAATGTTGTAATCTTGATGGTATGGATGGTAATCTGATGTAATTATTTAGCAAGATCCCTCCTTTGGTGTGAGTTTGTTAGTGTAGTTGTATTTTAGGTGAAAAAAAAATCAATATATAAAGGTTAATGTTTCTGGCATTTAAATACACTACATGTTTATCATATCCGTGTTTTCTATTTTTTCTTTATGTTGACTTTGGTTTGGAACCATGATGGATATGTCAAATCTGATTTCACGTGTCTCCGGACTTAAAATTTAGAAGACATTTTCTATCTTGTGGATCTTGTGCTGGTTGTAGGTTTGGTTAGTGTCTTCAATGCCAAACATCTTTCTGTGGAACATGATTATGCACCTGTAATCAATATTTTTTTTGGGCAATTTTAGAAGAAGTGAAATCATTGATGGTAAGCTTGTTAAAGCACCTCAATTTTTTTGTGATTTTTTGGGATGTTGTTGAAATATTTAATGACATATTTATGTCAAAATTAATTATTCGATCATGCAAAGAGATTCACATGAATTATGATTATTTCATTTGAGTTATAATATACATAAGAATTTGTACATGATTTAGTCACATAAAAATTTAGTCAACATTAAAAAAAAAATTTGGTGCCTTTTGTGACTAGCAATAGTTGTCTAATATTCTAAATAGACCCATTGAAACAAGATGTCGCCAAAGTGACCTCTCTTGCGTAGATAGTCTATGAGAGATGTTGGATGTTTGTGTGTGTATATTCATGCGGGTATTAGTCGGCCCAAAGGAATGTTATTACTTGGCCGAATTGCACACATACTTGTTGTGGTAAATGTGTGACAATTGTAAGGTTTACATGTGAATAATAACCCGATCCAAAGATAGGCTTATTATTTGACATGATTTATTGTCAACTTTTGATCATTACACCCAGAGTACCACTTGCAGTTAATATCACTGTCCAAAGACTTGATATTAATGATGTACTAGGTATCTTGAGATAGGGTTCACCATTATTTGAATTTGTTTGACTACATTTTACTCTTTGGTTATTAATTAGAGCATGTCATTTTTTGTTGTTGTTTTGTTTTCTTTACAGTTAATGTTGCTAGAATATCTGCTAATAAGAATTTAACGTTTATGTTTAATGGGATAAACTTTAAGGGCAAAAAAAGAAAAAGAATATAAGGGTCCAGCTCAAATGAAACAACAATATAAAACTAAAGGTTGTTTCTTTTGTGACAAGTCGGGACACATAAAGAAAAAATGTACAAAGTACCACGTATGGCATATAAAGAAAAGTGTATTTCTAAATTTGGTCTCTTCTGAGGTTAATTTAGCTTTAGTACCAAGAAATTCATGGTAGTTAGATTCTGGTGGGACTACCCACATTAGTGTTCTAGGCAAGGTTGTCTGAGTTACCGAAAGTCAATTGATGGTGAAAGATGCATCTATGTGGGTGATGACAATTCGGTAGAAATGGAAGCAATAGTACATTTTAGGTTATTATTAACCGATTATTATTTGGATTTGATAGACACTTTTATTATACCGTCTTTTAGACGAAATTCAGTTTTGGTTTCATTAATGGACAAATCTGGTTATCATTGTTCATTTGGAAACAATATGTTTAGTTTATCTTCAAATTCAAATATTATTGGTAACGGTTCTCTTAAGGTTTATGATAACCTATATTCAGTTGAAACTATTGCATCTTATAATGAAACCTTGCAAGTGAAGTCATGTGGTACTAAACGCAAAATTAATAATTTATTTTTTTAGCCTCATTATGACATAAGCATTAGGTCACTTCTCTAGAAATAGAGTTGAACGATTTGTGTCTAATGAGATTTGGATTACATTGACTTTATAGACTTTAATGTTTATATTGAATGTGTAATGGGAAGACAGACCAAAGTTAAATTATAAGCAGCTACTTTATTGATTATGCTACAGATCAAGGGGTTGATAATTATACAATCCCATACTAAGAATTTTTTTTGAGACGAGAAGTGTAATATTTTTTGAGGATGTTGAGTTTGGGGGAAAAATAAAGTCAGGATCATTGTCTTTGAGAAGGAATCAATTAAGATTCCTACTATCACTTTTGGCGACGTGCAAGATTCTATACCTGTCATGATCAAGAAGTGAATTCGGAGCCTCAATAAGACGATGTCGAATTACCTCTATAAGTCGTTGTTGAGATACCTTAACAACGACAACGTAGCGGTACCCCATTCAAGATAAGGTAATTATTCCTCAGGAACAAACTCAACAACCTCAAGAACCGGTAATATTAAGATGGTCCACCAGAGAAAGGAGAAATATAATTTCGGATAATATTTTCATATTTCTCTAGGAACGTGAGGAAGACTGTGGATACTGGAAGATGATCTAATCAACTTCCGTCAGGCCATGGAAAGTTCCAGTTCTCAAAGTGGATTGATACAATAAATAAGGAATATAAGTCCATGCAAGACAATAAAGTTTAAGAACTTGTCCCATTACCAAAAGGTATGAAGTCCATTGGTTACAAATGGACATTTAGAACCAAGAAGGATTTGAAGGGTCATGTAGAGAGGTATAAAGTACGTCTTGTAGCTAGTGACTTTACTCAAAATTTTGGGATTGATTTTAAAGAGTTTTTTTTTCTTCGATATCTTTGAAAAACTCCTTTAAAACAATCATAGCACATGTTGCACATTTTGATCTTGAATTACATTAAATGGATGTTAAAATGACATTTCTCAATGGTAACATTGATGAAACAGTTTATATGGTGCAACCAGAAAACTTTGTGTCGAAAGACCCAAAAAAATATGGTTTGCAAATTGACAAAATCTATTTATGAACTCAAGAAAGCTTCTCATCAAAGGTACTTCAAGTGATTATCTCGTTTGGTTTTGAGATGAATACTGTTGAAGATTGTGTGTATCACAAGTTCAGTAGGAGTAGGAATAATTTTCTGGTTTGGTATATTGATTAAAGTATTCAATACAAAACAGGTGACACCTCTCGTTAAAGGAGACAAATTCGGTCTCAATCAAGTGTCCTAAGGTTAGTCTTAAAATTAAGAAAATATAATAGATTTTTCCTTCATGATCAGTTGCAGGGAGTCTAATGTATGCTCAAGTTTATACGCGTCAGGATATTGCGTATATATTAGGATGTTAGGCAGATATTTAAGCAAATATGGATGGATCATTGGGTAGCAGCTAAACTACTTAAGTAATTAATAGAGGACAAGAAATTATATGCTCTTTGTAGGAGATCGAATAATTCTGGAGATCATAAGGTATTCCGACTCTTATTTTGTTGGATGCCAACACAGCAGGAGATCCACATCAGGTTATGCTGACTAATGGAGATATATATTGGATGAGTGTCAAACATGCACTCATAATTTCTTCTACCATGCCAGCAAGGTTTATAACATGCTGTAGGGCATCTATTCAGGGAATATAGTTGCGAAATTTTATCACAAGGCTTCGCCTACAGTACGGTGTTGAAAGACCACATAAATTATGGTGTGATAATAAATCAGCAGTATTGTATTCTAATAACAACAAGAACTTGTATAAGTCAAAGGATGTTAACATAAAATTTCTAGTTGTGAAGGAAAGAATTCAGGATGGTAAAAGTGTCCATATAGCACATTAAGATAAACTCCATGTTTGCGGATCCGCTCACAAAAGTATTATCACCCAGGGTCTTTCATGACCATACTGCTCATATGGGTGTTATCTTAATTAAGAATATGGCAATACAGTGGGAGTTTGTATTTTATGTATTTGGGTGCTATTTGGTTTTGGACACATTTATGTATTAAAGTATTTTGGATATTTATCTGGTCAGATATATAGAAAATTTAGTTCATTCTGTTTTTATTATGTTAAAGTATTTGATCTCACTAAAGTTAAGGAGGACCAGTTGGAAATAGATATGTATTGATCACATTGCGTGTAATTTTTATGCTACGCATCCATGATTGATCTATGTCGTTTAGCTATATTGGTATATGTGACCATTGATGGTTTAGTTACGCTATATATGACAAATGCCGCTTTGATCCTATGTTGATATGGTTAATGGACGAGATTGTTCGGATATACCCTAAGGATTAAGTAGCAATTTATGAGCTCACTAAGGTTAACACAATTATAAGGTTACATATGTGGCCCAGTGGGAGATTGTTGGAATTATTCAATAATATGGGCCACACATGTAAAATTAATTGTGTTGGGTTATCTAAATAATTAAGCCAAATTAAAGTGGTCTATTTAGATAATTGGCTTAAGGGTATAATTGTCATGAAATTAATGTGTAGATACCGGAGGTAAATCTTATTTGATGAGGGGCCAAATTAGAAATATCAAAACATATAAATATATGTATTCATTAGGGTTATGGTCCCCAACTTATAGGCCACCAAAAGAGAGGTTTTTTTTTTCTTTTCTGCATCCCCATCAACAGAAAGAGAGGGACAAAGGATTCGGATTCTTCTTTGTCATTAAGGGTCGTAGCAAGTTGGAAGATCGAACCCCATAAAAGGACGACCGCTTCAAGATCCATCAAGCCTAGCAATGGATTCAGGTACGCTTCTGCAATTTAATTTATGTTCTTCATCTCATGAATCAACAGGTACAATAATTTCTAACAGTATGTGTTTGAAAAATTCAAATTCTGTTTCTTTTTTATTTATAACATCCAAATTCATTAGCCTATTAATTTTATTAACTCATCATATTAATTCACCACACTCACCATTTCCTCCAAAATTCACAACTTATCAAATCCTTTCTCACAGGTATCATTTCTATTCATTTCAAATGAATGACCTTTATTGCCTTCATAAAGCAAATAATCAATATATATTTATTCTATCAGTATTGATTATATGTATATATAAAGACAACCCTAGTAGTCTTGGAGATATAGTTTTTTGGTGATTCTCATCCAACCAAAAGTATTGAGAGATGTCTTCATCTAAAGAGAAAAGACAACCATCTTTTTATTTTCCCTCCTACTCTTTTGAATTATTTCTCTTACAATTTTCTGGGCAAAGCTAAGTCCAAGTCGTTCTTCCGAAACTGTGTGCGGTGACGAGAAGTCGGTAGCAAGGGGGTTTACCTCTTGGAGGATTCGAGACAAAGTCTGTACATAGACCTCGAATATTCTATTAGGGTAATGTTTCGTACATGATTTTTCCGTAGATCGGTATTTCTAACATTTATTATTATTATTATTTTGCTATTCTATTTTTCAGGATGACAAAGGTAGATTTTCAAACAGGCAATGCTTGAATAAGTTCCCAGTTATGAACTCAGGTTTCAATGGACTCTGCTCCCCTTTCGTCCGTCGTGGAGTCTGAGCAAACTCCCAAGCGAGCTCAACCTCGACGGATGAGACGATCCCTCTACCTACCACCTACTAGTGGGTGGTCCTGTTGACGTGGTCGTCTTGGATAGTCCTGAGCCCTCCACCTACTAGTGGTCCTTCCTGCTGACGTTGTCTAGTGCTGAATCTCAGGAGAGGAATGCTCCCATAATCTGCCCCTACGTCTACTTCTCCTTCCAAGTAGTACTGTAAAATGATTCAATCGGCTGGCGTTCAAGCTCATGGTGTTAATTGGGCCGGCCCTGATCCATTGTTGACTGGGCCGGACTTAGTCCGGATTAAAAGAATCAAAATTCAGACCAGGCCCATAGCCCGGTTTTTGACGGACTGGGCTGAACCGGACATGGGCCGAACTGGTTCAGGGTTGGACCGGACCAACTAGATTTTTTTTTTAAACTCAAAAAATTAAAAATATATATATATAATTTTTTTTAATAAAAGTTAACAATTTTTCCTTAACAATTTTTTTGCATTAAAATTTAAATATGCTATAACATTTACTAGATTTTTTTGGGAAAATATAAGTTAACAATTTTTTATTAATGTCAAGATAATTTAATATACAAGTATTTTTTGGTCGTCCTTCGTCCGTCTTTCCTCCAAGTTTATTGCTCAGATCCTCCTTTAGTAGTGTCCTCCAAAGTAAGAGACTGAAAGTCCAGCTCACTGTTTCAGCATTTTCATCTCTTGAGTTTTGAGTTTGTTTTTTCGCACGAACCCAATCTTGAACGCAGACACAAGCTTCCAAAATATCTGGCAGCATCCTGCTTATCTTCTTACTTAGCATCTTTGAACCTGCACTAAAACAAGATTCTGATGCTACCATGGACACCGGGACCATTAGTATATCATGTGCTATAGAAGAAAGTATAGGATATGTTTTTTTCGGGTCATTTCCACCATTCTAAAATAGAAAAAAAAGATGCAGATTCATCATCCTCTTCCTCATAAGAATTTAAGTATAACGATAATTCTGAGTTGGTAGGAAAGATTGTTTTTGTTTCTTCCTTTGCAGTACACTCTAAGCATGTGATAATTTAGACATAAAACTAGTGCTACTACTACCAACTTGAACGGTCGTCCAGGTCGGGCCGATACAACTCGTTTTTTGTACAAAGTAATTAAAGAATCTAAAACATCTCTAATCTCTACTTTTAAGTTACTTACATCAACATTCATTTTTTCATGAAAATCATCTAACAATATGAATATGCCATCTAATTTAATCTTCGGATAAAAATCGAAGCCAAACAATATAGAAGAGGTATTTCATCCCAATATTTTCGAACTTTTGTTTCCATTTTGGAAACAACATAATCAAAACAAGGAACCGTTCTATATTAAAAAATTAATGAGACATGTTAATAATTTTTGTTCACGCTAGAGGAGAAGTTGGATAATAAACTCCAGACATATACATGTAGCATTGTAAAATAATTCTAAAAATTCGTAAATAGAATTAGCAATTAATCAATCATTTTCAGTAAGTTGATAATCAAAAGTTGGATTAACATTACAATAATGAGTAATAACGTCTTTAAATCTAATGCAAGATTTCAACATTAAATAAGTAAAATTCCATCTATGTGGTGCATTCTTAACAAATCTCCTAAAAGTTATACCATATTGTGCACATAAAATTTTTAAAGCTTGTTGTCTACTTGCAGAAGTGTTTAAACTTTGTAGACATAATCTAAAATTTTCTAAATTTACTTAAAAAAATTGAAGACAATTTTGTACAACTAAATTAATAATATGACAATCACATCTAACATAAAAAAGTCGTCCTTCTACAATAGGCAAAAATTGTGTACTTAAAATATTGATACAAGAAATGTTATTACTAGCATTATCAAAAAAATTGAAAAAAAATTATTGTGAATATCATATTTACGTAAAAATTGCATGATAGCGCCATCAATTACAGAACCAGTATATGGAAATTCTAAAGGTCGTAGATGAATAATACACTTTTGCAACATCCACTTTGGATCTATATAATGTGTCATGATACAAATATAAGCATAATTTTGTTTAGTAATCCATATATCAGAAGTTAGAGCAAACTTACTAATATTTACGAAACTTTATTTTAAGGCTATCCTTTCTTTTTGAAATATTTTCATAGCCCCTTGTCACGGACTTAGTGTTTTAGACTACACTTCGTCGCGTGCGACGAACTATCTTCCTTCTCGAAGACTCGTGCAAGCCTTCTCGAACCCGCTTAGCTAGAACGCTAAGGAAATTAAGAAAATGGAGCAAATAAGACTCGTAAGGAATTCTTCTATTACTTGGAGAATGCTTACAAGTTTTGGTGGTGAGGAACAAATGAGACCTCCCCCTTATTTATAGTGCCCAGAGGGCTTACATGGAAACTTCTAGAATCGACATATTTCAGAAATTATTCTAGGGACTATATAAGAACAAGGAAGCTTCTAGTACATCAAGAAAGATCATGACACATCTAGAAGAGTCTTGCATCTTCTGGAAGATTCTCGGGTCCTCTGGAAAATCCTGGGGCCTTTTGGAAGGTTCTACCATCTTCTAGAACATTCTCGAAGCTTCCCGTATAACCTTGGTCCGTGGAAGGTTATGCAACTCTGCCTTGGGAGGGGCACAACATTTTGGGAATTAAATTCTCCTCCAACTAAGGCATTGACGTCCTCGTCAACCATGTTTGTCACGACCCGCACCCGTTTTTTTTTTTAAACGGATACGAGACGTGTCCAAGCCAGCCTACGCCGCAGTGTCGGCGGTAGAACGCTGTCACGGCCATGAAGATCAAAATCTCAAACAATGCTCATTCACATAATTAATTTAATTTACAAAGATCACAAATTTTACATTTGTAGAAAAATATAAACTTGTACAAATAAATGAATGACTACAACTCAACTATCTATCTAGTCTCTAGGCTTTTTGTCTGCAATATTTCCGTCACTCCCAAGCTAAGTGAATCCACGGCTAACCTGAAAATTTTGGTTTTCAGTCAGGAATGGAACGAGCACAATTCACCGAATACAATTTCAAATAAAGAAAATGACTATAAGACAAAGGTTAGACATCAATCATGAGTTTTGAAAATAACAGTAAAGCCGTGAGAAAATCAATAGTAAAAATAGACCAATATACTTTCCACCGGTAGAAGTACCTTTGACATGTGATCGGTCTGGGGTGCTACACCGCACGGTCTACGATATCTACTTGCAGAATATAAACACTGTCTACGATGTCTACTGCATAAAATAAATAATGTCTACGATGTCTACTGCATAAAATAAACAATGTCTACGACTACAATGTCTACAATATCTACAATGTCTACGATATCTACAATATCTACAATGTCTACGATATCTACAATGTCTACAATATCTACAATGTCTACGATATCTACAATGTCTACAATATCTACAATGTCTACGATATCTACAATGTCTACGGTCGGATCACACATCCTTGGTACTTCTCATTCCCGACCCAACAATTTATAATAGAGTATAAAAATCACATAACCAATGACTAATCAATGAAATATAATAAAGATCAATATCGAAATGCAGACAATAAACTGTACTCGCCTGTGGTCCTGTGCTGGTGAAACCGACGATCCAAATCACTCAATATACCACAATAGTCAAAACCCGTACAACAGTCCCCGGAAGCTGAAATAGACAATACCAATGATCTCAGAATAGTCAAATTAGCTAGGATTGCCTGTCCTTAAGTCCAATTCTGGACACAGGGGCAAAACGGTAATTTTGGGCAAAAACGATGTCCGCCGTTGGACCCGCTTTGCACCGAAAAGCGTGCCAGAGTCAATGGTCTCTAAAATCGTCAAACTACATGTCTACAGATTCAGTTTTCCGATACGAACCCAACCTTATGTCCATAGTTGGATTCCGGCGGGCCGTGCACAAAATCGCCCGTTGAGTCGGACCGTGGGACCCGCAAAACGACGTCGGATTCAACTGTCTCAGAATTGGACCAAACTTGGCATACAGGACCAGAAAAATGATACGGTCCTGTTGGCTTAAGTTTCGTCTCGATCTGACAAGCGTGCACAAAGTAATTGAGAAATTTACAACGTGCACGATACGGGGAATTTCGACGGATACGCATCAAATTTGTCGCGCACACGCGACCAATTTGAATTCCGTCAAAGCCCACACGACCACGAAGCTGTTACGCAGCTTTTGATACCTTCGGTGCACGATCACGTCGTCCCGATTGGCGTGACGCACGTCGTGTGGAGCGATTTTGTGATTTTGAAAACAGATTTTTTCCGAACTTTGAAGTTAAATTAACAGCAATATAATTGATGAAAAATAAATCTATAAACAAGGTTTCCATCTCGTATATGTTGTCAATATTCGTGTTTAGGTTGAATTTCTAAAAAGTTACTGGATTGATCGAAATCGGTCCGTCAATGAGGGTGATTGGACTATTTTTGCTCTGTTTTAGGACAGATTCTAAACTCAGAATTTCGAGTTTTTCTCGATCTTTGCGATCGATTCTCGTCACGGATAATACGATTTAAATTATTCTAATTGCAGGGAGACGGAGCCGTATAGGTTGTCTTCATACCTGTGCAAATGGCTCGGAGATTCGTCGCCCGTGCGCGAAGATCTCTCGCGACGAAGTCGCCCCCCTTGCTACTGCTGCTGTCGCGCTCTTGTGTCGACCATGCGCGTGCTACCATCCGTGGCCGGCCGGCGGCGGCCCCAGGCGGCGCTGCGGTGGCGCGCGGCCGCCTGGTGGTCGATCGTGGGTCGCCCATTCAGGGGAGGGTCGTGCGCCGCTAGGGTTTTGGGAGTTTCGATGTTGTCGATGAAAACTTCTCGTCCGCGTCGTGACCCGTACTTATACAGGCTCGAGATGGAAGGGGTTTTGCGGAAATAAGAGAGCAGTGTTCTCGGTTTTGCTAGGCTGTTAGGCTATGGAGCTCGGTTTGTGGGCTCAGGGGGTGTGCTCGGCCTGTTATGGCCTGGGCTACAGCTGGGTTGTTTTTGTCAATAAAGAAATATGGTTACTCTTCAGATTCGTATGCTTAATGCTAAGCTTAAGGGATTGTTGGAGAATGGTGAAGTAAACAGAGCTATGGGGCTTCTTATGTAGAGCTTGGGGTGGGGACTCGGCCTGGCTGGTATTGCTGTTGTCTCTTATTCCTTTATTCTTTTCTTTTATTTATTCATTCATTATTTATATGCTAATACATATATATATATTTATATATATATACCTAAATACGTATGTATATGTAGACATACATATGTATACGCGCATATACATTTATATAATATACACATACACATATCTAAATACGTATATATATAATATATTTTTATATATAAGTACATAAGTACACATATTCAATATATGTATATTTATTCATATGATCACATATACACGCACATATACGTATATACATATTTCTATATATATATATATATTTCTATATATAAATAACAGGATAATATCTATATGCACATATATATTTATGCATAGATTTATGTACACAATTACACATATACGATAACAAATTATATTCATAGTATATAACTAATATAACCAATATTATTAATATTATATCATAATCACCTCTATACTTAATAATAAATAATAACAATCAAGTGTCATATATCTATAATGATGTATACACCTAAATACGTATAGTCTAAAAATCACCCTTTAAATAAAATAAATTATTAATAAAATATTTTACAAAATCCGGGAAGGGGAGCTACAATGTTCCCTGAGAAATGCCTGGACCTCGGCCTCGAATTGATGCAGCATATCAGCACGTTCCCAGCTAGACTCGCTGTGCTGCATGCCCTTCCATTTGGTAAGGTACTCCACATACGGGGACACGTCTCACCGACGGATAGTCCTCTTGTCAAGTACGGCTTCCACTTCCTTGTCGAAGGATGCAGTTATAGTCGTCGTGGGTATCTTTAGAACTCCTTGTTGGGGATCCTTCAAGTTTTTATGGTACGACTTCAGGCAACTTGCATGGAAGACTGGATGAATCTTCAACTTGGCGGAGAGCTCAAGATTGTAGGCCACCTTGCCTACTTTATTGAGCCCGGGGAAGGGGCCTTCGTACTTCTGAATCAGTCCTTTGTGCACTTTTTGGAACACTTTGAACTATTGCGGTTGCAACTTGACCATCACCATGTCCCCCTCCTTATACTCAACCGACCTTTGCCTCGCGTCGGCCTATTTCTTCATCTTCCTTGCGACCTTCTCCAAAAATGCTTTGGCAATGTCCGTCTTTGTCGTAAAATCTGAAGTGAACTGGTTGGCCGCAGGACTTCTACTCTAGGACCCCGCACTCAGCATGTGCACGACAAACGGTCGTCGACCCCTTACCAACCCGAATGGGTTGCTATGTGACGGATTGCTCCGTTGAAGATTGTAGCAGAACTGAGCGACGTCCAGGTGGTGCACCCAATTTTGCTGGTTTGTACTCATAAAGTGCTGCAAGTACTCCTCGAGCATAGAATTAACCCGCTCGGTATGTCCGTCCATCTGCGGGTAGCTGGTCGACAAGTTCAAGTTTGTCCCGAGTATTTTGAACACTTCCATCCAGAACTTTCCTGTGAAGCGGAGATCTCGGTTGCTGACTATGTTCTCTGGGATACCCCAAAACTTTACCACGTGGCTGATGAACAGTCGCGTGGCCTCCTCTGTTATACAGTCCATTGAAGCAGCAATAAAGGTCGCGTACTTTGAAAATTGGTACACCACCACGAGAATAGACCCAAGCACCTCCACTTTCGGTGGGGCGGATATAAAGTCCATCAATATGCTTTCCCACGGTCGGCTCGGCATGGGGAGAGGCTTTAGTAGGCCCCCGGGTCTCTGATGGTCCACCTTGTCTTGCTCGCACATAAGACATGTGTGCACAAAATCTTCCATATCCTCGTGCATACGAGACTAGTAGTAAGCGGCCTCCAGCAGCGCTAAGGTCCGCTTCTGTCCCAGGTGTCCGGTCCACTTTGTATCGTGGTACCCCTTGAGTAGCTGTCTCCGCAAGCGACTCCATTTAGGCACGACCACCCTGTCGCCCTTGGTATAGAGAAGCCCGTCCTTCAGCCAGAAACTTCTCGTTTTGCCCTCCTGAATGAGCTTCACTATGGCCTATGTCAGCGGGTCCTCAGCGATACCCACTCGAACACGGTCCAGAATATCCACCTTGAGCAAGCACACCATTGCGAGCTTGGCCTTCCTGCTGAGTCCATCGGCCATTTGGTTCTCCTTGTCGGGCTTGTACCGCATCTCTATGTCAAACTCGGTTAAGAAGTCCTGCCATCTCGTCTGCTTCGGAGACATCTTCTTTTGGGACTGGAAGTAGCTCATGGCAATATTGTCCGTCATGTCCATGAACTTGGTGTAAGCCCACTTCCCTATGTTTTATTATTTTTATTTAGTTTTGAATTTTTTTGGTGAGAATATATTTTTCGAAATCGTATAAAGGATATGTTGAATAGATTTGTCGAACTATTTTTAATTTAAATTAATTTTATTTTATTAAAAAGATATACTCTCAAAACAATTAATTCTCCCTTATAAATTATCTTTAAGATTATATTTATAAAAATCTATTTTTAAAATATTATGGAATTACTAGATATTATTGGATTTAAATGTGGGCAATCCTAGATTAAGATTGATCTTAGTCTTAAATTATTGATTATTGCCTTCAAATCTACCACTATATTATTTTGAAAGATATTTGTATATGCATTTAGGAATATTAAAATTACTCCTATCAATATTTTATTTGATTATATGAAATCTAATTTAAAAGCTATTTAAAGTATTGGATTTTATTTACGAATTGAGATTGATTAATCTGTTAGATTTAATTATATGAAAGGATTTGATCTAATCATAGTTCTTCCCAAATTAGGGAATCCTCAACTCCAATATATAGAGGATCTTTCCTCTATTTTCCCACAACCACAAATTTCTCAATTCACAACAATCAGTCGTCAACCATCATTATCAGGTGCACCGTGTCCGTGTCATCTTTCTTCATCCACTATTTTTATTACATTTACAATTTCTTTCCCGTGTCCGACAATCCCGTACACATCCCCAAATCTCTACCCTAATTCCCAAATCCTAAATCCCTAATTCTAATTCCCAATTTTGGAAATCCTAACCCTAATTTGATGACCTACTTGTCGCGGCCATGTCCGATTCCCAACGGCATCCACCGCCTGTCGTGCTCCCCGTGTCCAGGCCACCATACGACCTAGACCCCCCACCCTTTTCGAGCCCGATCTCTGCCCCGTTCATATCTCGACAGTCGACAGCAACCTCCCCGCCACTCGCCAGCGACCATCACCAGACCCTCCGTCGTCGAGAGGTAGCGCCTCGACCGCCATGACCACCCATAGTCTCTGCCGTCAGAACACCCATCTTCATTATCACCACCGCCAGTAAATCCCCACAACCCAGCTATGCCACCGTCGGCTAAACCCATAATGCCACTGCCACTAACAATTAAACCACCACCCAAATAGAAGTCCTACTCACCTCTCACCACCGGCCATCCCTAATTTCGGCCAAGCCATTGACCCTCGCCTCCGTCAAAGCCCCACACCAGCTATCAGATCCGGCCACCCTTGCTAGCCAAACCCTCACCAGCGCCGGAGACCCTCGTTGGGGCCTCTGGACCGCTGCGACTCCACTCTCGAGTCATTCCGTAGCCTTCGACCTAGCCGCAGTCGTCGTCGGCATAGATTTCTTGGCCGACGTGCCACTCCGCTCTTCCAGGCACGTAAGGTCCTATGCCAGACCTCAGCTGCAAAAATCGATCGCGCTCAACTCGCCGCACGTGCACGAGCCTTCCCTCCACCGCTTTTGATCTCTCTCCTTCTCTCTCATTTCTCTCGCTCTCTGCTTCTCTCTTCTTCCCTCTTATTGTTCTTCAGCTGCTGTTGCTGCTCCTTTTCGATTTCTCTATCTTCCTTTGAAAGAGAGAATTGGTTTTATTAGTATTTTTATTTTGTTTTCATTTCATTTTATTATTTTTTGTTTTTATTGTGTAATTGGCTAAGTAGGGCTTGGGCCATAATGTTAGGTTCTACACTAGGGCTTAAGTTTACAAACATGATTTTATTTTCAAATGATTTATTTTAGAGTTTTGGGCTTTGGAGATAGACTATGGTATATTACAAATTATATATATATTTTATGGGTTTATATGTTTTTAAATGATTAATGGGCTTCTTCAATAAGTAATTATAATTAAGCTTTAGCCCTAAAATATTTCTCTAAAAATTTTATGTAGTTACCTAGAATATAGTATTATGTTATTTTTATAGTATTTCTATATAATTTCCAAAGATAATTTTTGACCTAATATATATACTTGACAAAATTGAGTTTTAGCCTAAAAGATATTTTTAGATTTTTAAAGCATTTATTTAAAATATTTTGATTAGTAAAATATAGTTTCTAAAATATTATAAATATTTTCATAAATAGTTCTAAATATTTTTTATGAATTTTTTCTGATTATCGAATCATGTCCATGACCAATCATATAAATTCCTATTTCCTTTCGAATTTGGACTTCTACATATCGTTCCTAGCTAAATTGAATGTTCTGGACTCAATGGCATGGTCCGTCCCATCGATTGAGATCATCTTGCGTACTTTTGGTATCTACGACTATTCTGTGCTAACACGGTCATATCGCATCAACTGCAACTTAATTCAAGGCAAGTTTCACTATGGCATTATATTACCTTTATTTTTTACTGTATATATCTTTTTAGTCTTTTCACTGTTACATCTTTATAGTTCTTGTTGTCACTATTCTTGATTGATCATGATTACTGCTTGTACACGAGAGTTAGAATCGCTAGAGTATATGTACATATTCATGCCTAATTTTTAGTTTATCGTGATTCTCGTTTATCGTGTTGTTAATGTTTATCATTGTCACGCCCCAGTTCTAAAATATGTAGGAACTTGAGGTGCGAGCATGCCAGCTAATGCGATCTAGGGTAAGTTCCCAATGTACTTATCCCTAGACGTACTATGCTGTTGTAACACCCAATTTTCCAGATGAGGGTAATTTTAAAATTTTGTAATTATAATTATTATTTATTGATATTTATTTTATATTATAATTTTTGGTGATTTTTAATCATTTTTAAACTATTTAAACCATGACTTATAATTTTTGTATTTTGCTAGTGTAACACTAGAGACAGCTTGACCTAGAGCCTAGCCATGTGATTAGGGTGTTTCATTTATCATTTCCAGTTTGAGAGTATTTTTATCATTTTGAATTTAATTGAATTTAATATATATTTAATTGGAATTTAATATGATTATTTGAATGGTGTGATTTAAATATGATTTAATTCATTGCCTTGTAGTGTATTTAGCCCTAGACTAGATTTGACCTAACCTAGATTAGTCATAGCTAGTCTTAGCTAACCATGGTTAGTGTTAGTTAGTGTTAGTTAGAATTTGTTAGCCTTGGTTAAGTCATGACTAGATGGAACAACTAGGTCACAACTTGACTAGTGTGAAACCTAGGCTTGTGAACCATTGAATTAGTTAGATTGATTTATAGCCATTAATCACCCCAAAACCCTAACCCTAGCATTTATGGCCAGCCACCTTGGGTTCCTCACCCTATATAATGCCTCTTCCATCTAGGGCTAGCCTCCTTTAGGAAATTAGCAAGTTGGAAAAGAGAGGTAATCCCCAATCCATATCTTTTCCATTTCAACTCCTTTTTTCTTCAAACTTCTTGCATTAGGATCTAATCCCTGTGTATTTTCTGTCCATGGTAAGAAATTTCAGTGGAGGAACAATTTGGAGAAGTTTGGGTAGCAAGAAGAACACCCCTCTTTGGAGCTTTTTGGGCTTTTTGACACACCTAGGTAACTTCTCATTCCTACCATAAAATTGTGATTTCTAGGCATGATAGGAAGCCCTAGGAGTATCCTAACTGTTGGTATAGGTTTTGCTAGGTTTCGTGTCCAATACGTGTCCGTATCGGACACGTATCAGTGGGCATACCAAGTGTTCGACGAAATACCACAATGGGCATTTCGTTCTTATTTTCTGAAATGGTTTGAACAGAAAATTAGGGTTTGGTCTTGCTTGTCGATTTCTGGTTGACTGAGGTGACTACTGTGTCATGTCGGTTTGGACACGTGAACACGCGTGTTCCGCACGTAGCAGCAGTCCCCTGCTACTCGGGGGCTATAACTCCCTGGACACGCCACTTGGACACGAGAAAATTTACACACACTTAGGGACAAACACTAACACGAGGCTCCCTAAGTTGTACGAGTCCTTGTGTCGTATCAGACACGTATTTGTGCGTGCACGGGTTCTCTTCTGTGCGTGCACAGAACACTGTTGGGTTCGTGCGAGTTTGGATACGTTTGTGTCTTGTGGTGGACACGACACTGGGTGTATATCACGTGCATAGATGGTATGTTAATTACCAACTCTTATTACTATATATTAAGGTGTTTTAATATTCGAATTTGAAGTTTCCTAAGAGGACTGATACATGTTTCTGTTTTGATGATTTCCTGTGTTCACTTCCAGTTTCAACTGTTTAATTAATGAGTTAATTGCCATTTAAATTCCTGAACATGTGTATTAGTTTATGGTAGATTATTTTTACATGTTAGAATAGGTTTTATGTACATAGAATGGGAATTCGACTCATGGTTTGGACTGTTAAGGTTGGAATGATACAGTCCTGATATTTCAATTTGCCTGAACTCTCATTCCTCTTTAAACTGGTTTTAAACTGAAGTTTGATTGCCATTAATCCATGTACATGTGTAACTACATCACTATAATGTTGTTTGCTAATTTGCGTTAAGTTTTAGAGTTCAATTTGGATTTTCGATATTGGATTGGGTTTGGCTAATAGTTTTTAACTGTCATTTGATTCCAGATTTCAACTGAATTTTGATACTTAGATTCAATGTTGATCCAAATTTACAGCTTGCTAGTTCATTGTTAGTTCATGTTAAGTGGATTCAAATTTGGTTCAAATTTGTGAAGGGTTCGAAATTGGTTTAACTGTTGGTGTGTTCATATGAACTGTCATATGGAGTTTGAAAATGCCATTGCCATGTTTTCCCTTACTGTCAACTGATTTCTATTGAATCCCTTTGTATCACACACACAGGTTTACACTACTCCTATTTCCCATATGACACTGTCACATGAGTACCTAAACCTGGAAATAGGTTCAATTGGTTGATATGAAATGTCAAGAGGAAATTTGGGTTTTGTTAGTAAACTGTCATTGTATTTTCCTTAGAACCTGAGACTAGGATTCATATTGCTGTTTGTTAAATGCTTAAATGCCATGTTTCCTTTACTGATTTTGCAATGATTCACTTGTTAGCACTAAACTGTCATGAGGGAATTGAGTCTTGTATTGAACTGTTAGCTAATCTCAGTTAACTCATGTACACATACACTTTAATTCCATTGTATCACACACCATGCCACATTCCTAAATCCTATTGACACTCATATGGCACTCACTACACTATATAACACTCTATGTATATGGTTCACTGTTTTTCTATTCCTCATATACACACTCTCATGAAACCCTCACACACACAGGAATACATGCCACATGCTAACACACAAGTACACAAACACCTCACATGATTTCCCTCTACTTATCACTCCAGGTATACACATATATATATATGTATATATATATGTATGTGATGCAAAAAAAAAATATATGTATGTGATGCATATATTATATTGTAGCCTATATATTTATAATGTGTGTTATTATATTAATGTAGATATATTAATATATGGGTATATGTGAATGTGGTTTGGTATAGGCATGATATAGCCTATGGGCCTATAGCCTATGGCTCATTGCCTATGGGTATGGCTTCAATGTCAGTATAGGGTGTAGTTGGCTTGTATAGCCTAGAAATGGTGTGTGCATGCTAGAATAGGCTGGTTAGGCTTAGTGAGACTTGTTTGGCTTAGGCTTGACCTAGTTGACCTAGTTTGACTAGTCTAGTTTGACTAGAGTTGACCAAGAGTTGACTTTAGTCCAGTTTGACCCCAAACTTTATGTAGATGCATTGTAGAAGTCTGTTATATCATTTTAGACTCATAGTGACTTGTACTGTTCTATAGGAGACAGACACCACTCCTCGGACAGTAGATACTCTTCAGATACTCAGGATACAGGCGAGTACATTCTCTGATCATTTCATATCTTGTTTAGGATTATATTTCCTGTTTTAGATTACTTTACTTGATGCTGACACGTTGGTAACACAGATTAGTACTATATAGATCTTGTCGTGCGATGTTATCCCCTTAGCGGATACATCGGATATTTCGTGTTCGTGTACTTTATCGTGAGCATCGTGTACTCCTTGTATTCGTGACATTCGTGTACAAATCGTGTGAAATCATGTATACTCATGTGCTCACATGATCTTCGTGTACGACTATATTTCGTGTACGATAACATAACTTGGCTAGATCCTTGTGTATTGATTGGGACGGGGGAGTAGAAGTGGTTATGTAATCAATCCAGTAGATTACTCGTGTACGACCTCTTTAGATTACTCGTGTACAACATCGTACCGTTTACATAACCATCTTGTGCTCTGAATCACTAGTCACTGATAGTTCTCTATATATTGTAGCTATTTACTTATAGTCTCTCTCTTTACATCATGTTGTTCTTCAGTTTTCTGTATCTTACTCTCTAGCACGTTTATATTTCTAACCTGTTATGATTTGTTGAGATGTACTGTACTCGCTCCTGTCCTGACTGGACCTGTTGAAAATATTACAGAGAATGAGGCTGAGGCGTTCTGCCCTACTTATTACGTGCGACCCTAGAGGATTACTGTGACCTGGACCAGCAGTAGGACCCACTAGCAGTGGATGACACTCCCCTAGATTAGGATGTTCTTCATTATCTTTTCTGGATTACTGTATTGAGATTCTGAGATGTTATTTGGGATATGTATTTATTTAGACACTTAGACTTATCTGGATTGTATTCTCTGTGGATTTCATTATGTTCTTATCTATCTATCTATCTATCTTTTATCATGCTCTACCTTAGATGTGATTGAGACTGTATTGCTATGTCACCTCCATTCGGAGTGTATATACTGTACATGTACCTTTATATTGTTAGATGTTGACCTAGGACAGCGTTCTACCGCCGACACTGCGGCGTAGGCTGGACGTACCCACGTCTCGTGCCCTTACTCTAGGGTGCGGGTCGTGACAGCTGTCAAGGGTACTTAAAAGTTTATAATCATCTAAATCTCAATCCACAGTAATAAAGTGAATATCAAGAATAAACATAATATATTAAAGTTGGCCACCCAATAATATACATGTTCGAGCAAGCTCGAGAAAAGAATAAGCTTGTAATAATAGACTAAGTAGTAGAATAATTAAGGTGAAATATATATAGGAAAGAGTAAATAGAATACCAGAGCACATACATACATATATATATATATATATATACCTGAAACCTTGGTGCGTCATGCAATACCTGTCCAGCTACTTTATACTAACTGCTCAACAAATACCTGGAGAGATCATCAGGTCCTCAGGGGACGCAACAAGATACAAAATACATGCGAGAATATGAACTGAATAAAATGAACAACCTAAATCATAACATGGTCCAATATCCAGTCATCAATCAGTAAACCATATCTCTAACCAATTCTGATCAATGGATGGCATACCAGCCCATGATAAGAAGCTGTCTCATAATACGGTCCGATATAGGTACACGAACTAACTATTCTATGTGAATGCATGTTGAAGATAACTTTTGAGCGTATGGGTAGGTGAATAAGGGATTTGGTCGAAATACGGGCTGACGTCGGATCACAAGCCGATGTAAACATACAAGCACTAGTATACCTCCCGACCGTACCTAGCGTAAAGCTAGTGGTCGCTGTCGGACATATCCCTAAATGTATGTATGGCCCATAACCGGGTATCTTGCCCATAATCGGGTCCCCGCTGAGGCTAACATAAAAATAACTGTCTGTCCCATACGCCTATTGATTGTCTTCCCTGTCCTAGGAATTGTACAAGTCATATCTACGACTCAGACAATCCATATCTTAATGCGAGTCTCTAACCTAGACATCATCTAACTCTATATGTACCAACACACGAACCGCTCACACCGATGATCAGTCAAACGTGTAAGTTCATACCAACACAATGACCCTCACTTAAGGTGTCGTGTAATATCCCGTGTCAAGTTATAGAAGTTATTGGGATAACTTCACAGTTTTCGGGTACGTCTACAAACTCTAAGTCACACACGCATGCACCCATAACATCGATGCCATCATCGATAAAACCTAAGTCATCCTTGGATACACACTACCAGTGTCACAACTAACAATTCAAGAATAGATATGATAATGCAAATAGAACAAGTATGGCAATGTATCTTGTCTGGGGTGAAGCAGTAATTCGACGATGTCTTGTAGGCAAATCGCCAAGTCCAAGGAAAGTAGCAACATATGAGTCTCTATGAACGTCGCCGGATGCTGAAACAAACATCACCAACGTTCCCAGAATAAGGAAATAGCTAGGATATACTACTCATAAGTCCAATTCTGAACACAAGAGCAAAATGGTAATTTTGGGTCAAAATTCGGTCCACCATTGGACCCACTTTGTACCAAAAAATGTATCAGGATCAAAGTCATCAAAATCTAACAAACTATATGTCTACGAGTCCAGAATGATGATACGAATCCAATAGTATTTCCAGAATTAGATTCCGAAGAGTCGATCTCAAAATGGTTCGTTGACTCGGATATTAGAATCCAGTTTGAACATAAATGCGTACCGGAGCCCAAGTCCACTAAATCTAGCAAAGTACATGTCAACGAGTCTAGAATGATGATACGAACCCAACGGTATATCCAGAATTTGATTCTGATGGCTGATCTCAAAATGATCCGTTGATTCGGACTATGGGGTCTGCTGTGCACCGAAATACGTGTCGGGGCCCACGTCCTTCAAATCTAGCAACCTTTATATAAATTCGTGCTAGAACGATGCCACATTCCACTGGTGGTGTCAGATTTGGAATTCGAGGTCCCGGGTCCAAAATTAGAATTTTACAAGTTAAAAATTACGAATTCGGACGGCCAACTTTGACGTCAATTCAACCAATCAAACGAGCTTACAATGAAAGGAAACTTTAATGACAAGAAGTTGGTTATACCAGCTATGCACAGGAACTAGTGGCGCATCAAACAGAGCTGCGGCGGCGGAGATACAAATCCACGAAGTTGGCTCCACAAAATTGTCCAAAATAAACACAATTATTCGGGCAACTTGGCGGCCGATTTTGGCATATCAAACGAATGAATTAACGGCTGAAACTTTAGGTGAAGATAGAGCTATATACTGAGATTTCAATGGAGAAAAGATTTCGACATTTCAACGATCGAATTGTCCAAAAAATACGCACGAAGTTGCTTTTCCGAGACGTGCATTCTGGCTTCGATCCCGCGCGCATCACGACGGGATTTCGTATGAAACGTACGAATAACCTGTGGCACACGTCGGAGAGGAGAGTGACAGACCTGGAGGATCATCGAGGGGTCGCACGCGAGTCATGGTGGCCTCGACGACGGTTGCCGCAACAACTGCACGGCGTTGCATGGCCGCTACTGCTGCCGCGTATGGGCGTACTGCCGTACGCGTGGACTTTGTATCAGCGTGTGAGTGCTTTGACAGCGTGCGATGGTGGACTGCGACCGTGTGGGCGTTATTGCATGACATCAACAAAGGTGGAGGTGGCGTACGGTTGCCCAGGTGGTAGCGAGGTGGCAGCAGTGCTATTAGTTGCAGCAGCCGCTGCTGCTACTTCAGTTATGTGCTGCTTCCTGGCCACGCACGGCTGCGCGGGGGCCGAACAGCGGCACGATGAGGCAAGGGGGCGACAGTGGCTATGGACTGTTGGGTTGGAGGAGAAGACGGTGATGGTGGTGTGGGAAAGGTTTTGAGTGAAGAGGAGAGGTGGTGTGTTCTGCCTAAAAGAGGATGAGAAGTAGTATATTTGAAATGGTGTGGAGAGCCTACTCCCAGTAAAAGAAGAGGGCTTGGCAGCCTTAGGCTTAGCAAGGACTAAGGGTGTTTGGGTTTACAGGTTGTGTGTTGCATGTAAATGGTAAGAGGGATAGATTTGGATTGAAAGGAGTTTTCTAAAGAAGAAGAATATGGGGGTGCATTAAGTGTGCTGTACATTTAGAGTAGTTGGTGTGTGTGTGTGTGTATTGGTGAAGGGATTAAGTGTTTGGTGTTGGTGTACTAGATGCTTGGAGTTGTTGCTATTGTATATATGTGTGGATTGTAGGAAGATTATAGGAATGGTGTTTGGTCATAGGGCTAGGGCTTGGGATTTTATTCAAGGTTTTTGAAATAAGGATATGGTCTTAGCTATGTATAGATATATGGATGGACTGGCTTGAAGTATAAGAATTGGGGACCCAAATCAAGGAGTGTCCCATTTGCATGATAAAAAAAAATTTAGGAAAAGAATTTGGGTTTAGGAATTAGTTAGGAATAATTAGGGCTTGGCTAAACTTGGGCTAGGTTCCAGTACTGAGGTTTAATGGGTGAGGGCCCAAATAATAAGCACATGGACTGGGAGGCCCTAAATAATATGTACCATATACACAGATTGGTTTAAAGATAATTAAAATATTTTTTTAATAAATCATTATGTATATATAAATTTAAATTAATTATGATCATTGATAAAATAATAGCATGCATGAGCTCAATTGGATGTCACACAAGTGGCATGTGCGTAGTAGGCTCAAAATAGGTCAAAATTATATATTGCATCGATTAGACTGGATCGATGTCAAGTCCCAAAATTAAACTGAAAGTTAGGTCAGGTTTTACGATAGATAGTCAAATGGCCTAAATTGATCCGAAAGTTGTGCGACGTAAATGGAGTACAAGGAAACAAGTTTGAGTGGAACATGATATATCAAAATGAAGATAAACTTGTCTAGATCAAAACTCATGAAAGATTTTTCGAGAGATTGACATCTTTGGCGCTCCAAAAATCAAAGTTACGAAAAAGTATATTTAATGATCAAAACTAATTATAATAAAATAATTATTAAAAATAATTCATTAACCCTAAAATCCAGGGGGCTTACAACCTACCCACCTTAGTGAATTTCGTCCTCGAAATTATAATTTGACATAGTATAAGAAGATAGAAGATTAATATCTTAAAGGAGTCAAGTACGACTAGTCCCAACCAGAATACCATGGTTGTGATTCTACTAGTAAGGTTTTGGAAAGAAACATAATAATTTAGGTATTACAGTCGACAATAATCCTAGGTACTGTCATGGTACTATTGGTCAATAACTTTATAAGGGAATTACTATCAATTCAGTGTTAATCCTATATGGGTCAGGGTTTCAACAAGCAGAAAGGAATTGATTTGGGTTGGACATAACTGGAGCGAAGTGGCATAAAGGGATTTATAATTAATTTCAAAAGAATCATGAACAAAGAAGTTGTAGATCATGGTGCAGAGAGTTTTGAAGAGTTCTAGAAGAAGTTTCCCAAGAATAAGGTACGACTAAGTAGATGCTTGATCAGGAATTTGGAAGGAATGACGTCTTAGGGTAATATGAACATTGGATAGAAGAGGTATAAAATCCAAGTTTTGGATTTGAGATCGAGGTATGGCTAGGGGAATTAGGGTCTTCTAAATCATATTCATTAGAATGATAGCTAAATCACGCGACCGTGATTTACGAGCTTAGAAATAGGAAGGGAAAGAATATGGATACGTCTAAAACAAATACGAGAAGTCACTTAAAATAATCTAAAAATCAAGCGGGCTGAGATAATTGGACAATAATTCATACTATGATTTAGCCTATCTATCAGGTTCCTAGGATAACATATGATCCATTAAATACGACTAGTCACTTATTCCATAATCCAACTCATAATATTCGAAAGTCCTTGATATCATCCAATTTTCCATTAGTACACTCCATTCTACGGCTTATCCTTTTCAATTATAACTTTCGCTAAGACAATATGAAGATGCTCAGGATGTAATATGCCAAGGTCTTCAAACATATTCGATTCTTGAATATTTAATTCTTAACTTATCCTCTTTGAAATATCTCCATATTCAAGAAATTTGCCATCTACTATGTACTTACTCAGCTCTGGATTCTATTTATCAAACTATTTAGGATTACTCTACCTCTCTATCTTAAAATCTTCTTTTCTCATCTCATGCCATAATCTCGTTCAAGTGATTACAATTTTCCATATCAATATTCTTGCATTTCATCATCATTTTTCTAATCTTACCTCTATGTGTCATAAATTTGTATCGTCTCTCTCCTCGAGATAATCTCCTCGTTCTCTATTGGATCTCAATTTCAAGATCTTGCTTACGGTATAGTTCTCTCTGTAATCATCGTTATGTCAACTTAGATAATCAAGGTCATAAATCTCGTCTTGATAACTTTTTCTAAAATTTCAATCTTATTCATCTATATTTATTTAGCCCAAACGTAATGTTCCTTATAATTCTCTCTTCTTGTATATCCACTACTTGTCCTCATACTAACACAATGTTCCAGTTGTCATTCCTCTAGGGTCTCTAACTAACTTGCATCAACAAAGGTTATTAGTCTGTATTTTGAGGTAAAATTCTAACTCTATTCCTAGATCCTTGGCTACGATTAATCATCGAAGATCATGATCAATTCTTAAACTTAATTAATATTGAAATTCCAAGCTATACTTTCACAAGCCTTAAGTCATATCCAATAACAGCATAACCAATGATCTACCTTATCTATCCGTAAGCAATTATATATTTTCACAAGCACGTCTAACTATCTACTAGGAAAAATTTGAGACTTCGTCAAATAAGTACTTATATCTAATACCTCTATCATAGTCTAACTGTATTGGTCATTTTTTTAGTTGCTATCCCTGATAGTTTGTTCAAGGTTGGACTCATCCAATATAGAGTTGGTTGACTAGTCTAACTTAATCTTACACATTTCCTAGATCATATTTCTTTCTGATATATAATCTTCCTATAATAGTTCCTCATTATCCAAGAAAATTTCTTTTTCCATTATACCATATTCCTGATTTCTATAACCTCTACGTAAAAATTTCTCAAATTGTTGTGCAACATAACTCCAAATGTTTATATCTAGTCATGGTCATCATGCTTCATTAATTTGTTTTATCCCGTCGGAATCCTCAGACTCTATTCTCTACCGTCCTTCAGGTTTACAGTCTTCAATCTAAAATCCAACTGTGTCTTCCTTCGAGTCGTATTCCTACTCGTCTCATCCTTTATGATCAAGGAACCTTTATATTATTCTAATCAACCAGGGTGGATCATGTTAACTTCTATTCCAACTTAGGCTAGTCCAGACAAGGGCGGCATGGTTTGCTCTAATGATTCTCGTATTTTCTGTTAGGGTTAAGCCTGGTACTGTACTCTATTCTACATCCTATCTTGGTGGAGTGTCTATACAAGCCTACCCACCTTAGCTAGTCACCTAGTCCTGTCAAGCATGGGTTACTATATCCTTCAAGTAAAAACTTTCTAACTCAATAAGGAATTTATATGTTATCGTCGAATCACCAATTTGCGACTCAGCAAGTCATTCAACCTGAGGGATTTTTCTATAGAACCTAAACCTCGATAGACTTTCAATTCATATCATATCGGTCCATCTAATAGAGACGTCTATCCAACCCCTATATGTAGTGTCCCGTCCCGCTCAGTCAATCGAAAGAATTGAAACGCCGACGGCGTTCCGCCTTAGCCTTGCAACGGCTGCTCGAAGACTCGCTCGGTCGAGGCGACTCCTCGCTCAGGTGGGGTAGTTTCGATGAACTTGCCTCATCTTAGCCTTCACATAATAACTCGCATGTTTTCGACTTGCACAAGTTAGGCTTGATAATAAAAGAGACGCATCCACATAGCTAAGTGAATAACCCCGACAGGTCGGAATGTGTTAGAACATGGAAAAAAAGGTTCACACGGTCTGCTTAGAAGTCTGCTCAGCGTGCTTTTAAAATGACACTCGATCGTTCGTCCTGTGGCTTGGGAGAAAAAAGTTGGTCTAATTTGCTAAGTTACCACAATGCTCGAATTAGCCTAAGTCATAGGCGTCGCCCGCATGAATGCTTGATAATGCATGTACGGTCCCGTCGTCCAAGGCTTGGCATAGCCTTCAAATGTCCTGTGGTTTAAGTCATGTTGCACGGCTTGTACCTTAAGTTTACGCACCCGAGAACTTGGTTGTTCAAGTCAAACGCGTGCACGACACGTTCCCTCGATGCGAAGCTTGGCGTAGCCTTTGCTCGTCAAGTCGTTGCCCGAATAAGTTAGATGAGAGTTGTGCTGGTCTATCGAAGTCATAGCAAGCATTGTCCCCTGTTTCTTGCGGTTGCCAAGTCACTTAGTCCCACAAGAACAAAGCTCATCATGTAAGTATATGACTTGAGCGATAGCGTCGCCTAGAGAACAAGGTCTGTCTAAGGCACGAGCCACGGTGGGTTTAGTAAAAAGCATGCCATGGACAAAGGAAGTCACGCGACTGGTTGTCGTCGAGATCGGTCCCGCTACTTGGGAGTCTCGCTAAGTCTCGATATGGAATTACACGAGATCGGTCCCGCTACTTGGGAGTCTCGATAAGCCTCGTTCACGAGATCAATCTCGCTACTTGGGAGTCTCGCTAAGTCTCTATAAGGAATCACACGAGATCGGTCCCGCTACTTAGGAGTCTTGATAGAAAGATAAAAGTATGGTCATGATTAAGGAAGGAATTGATAGATCGAGTTGAGTCTTGCATGGTCATTGGACAACTTGCACGCAAGGGCAAAATTCCTCGAGCGATCCCGGGGCGCCGAGTTCTTATCGTCCTAGGAGGAATTGCAGATATTATACGGCCTTTATCGACGGTACGACTCGATTGAAGTGAACCGTTACAATATAGGCAGCGGGTCATTCGGTGGAAGCTCGTACCTCGCCACGCGAATGGTCACCGTATACAAAAGATCCAGAATAGCTTGCCATTGCTAGTGACCACTCATATGATGTGTCGGTAAGAGCGACTATCCGTGTGTGTGCCTTTGGATTGTGTCAAGTACTAGCAGGTTACGAGTTGGGTTAACAAGTCATGCTTACTGCAAGCGCTAATCTTGAATCGGTACGGGTTAGGGTGTGCACGGTTGCATCACCATTCTGGAGCCTAAGATTTGGCTATAGTAAGAACACGTGTTTTCGGTATGAATGTGGTCTCGTCTCGAGTTAAGTCAGGAAGGGCCATAAGACAAATTGATTAAGTCTGGTTGATATTTGGGAGGCACGGCCTCGGTCTTAAGGTACGATCAAGTCCATTGGCACGACAAGCACGAGTCGTCCCCTTGACGTCGTTGGCACAAGAATGGTCTAGAGGCACATAAGAACAAGTGAAGGTCTTGGCATGACCGAGTTGCATAAGTTCTACTCGGCTAGGCACTGCCTCGAATATGTATTGAAGTCATGAATAGAGTATGGCACGACCCTGTCGTTGCGTCGCCAAGTATAGGCCAAGACGTCCATCCTAAAATTGATTCTAAGGCAAGACTAGAAAGACAATTGAAAGGGATTTAAGCTGCACAAAGTAAATGAACGTGTCAGTTTTGTATGGGTGGGAGAGGAGCTCACTACACCAGTATAGTTGAGTACTGACACCCACACAGTTTTTATGTGCATGCACAGGTAGAAGCTCGTGGCGTGGAGCTCGCTTGGATGCGTCGAGGCATGGAGTTCCTTGGCAATTTGAAGCGTGCGGCCGCGTGGAGTCAAGACTTATACGGAACATAATGTATGGACATTGCCTTCCGAAGCATCTGCTGGCTCAAGCATTGTATCGAGAGATGAGAGAGAGCGGAGTGACTTGTAAAATGAGAGAAAAGTGAGCTTGAGAGACTTGTAATCACGGCCTTGCGTCCCATTGTAATCTTTTGTTTCAATATCAATAAAGAGCACTTTTGAATAACTTGTGTTTTGCTTCCACATTTCCGCTGCATGCTCAATGTTTCTGCTTGGGACTTCTGTGCGACGATCCCGTCGCAGCCGCTGTAATCGACCGTTATGAAACTGCCTTGCACGAGCATAATCTAGGCTCATGCGGCATCGTGCCTTAGCGAGGACGATCGCTCCTACGCGAGCGAGGCTTGACATAATAGTATCAGAGCACGGCTTTACGTCCTTGGAATTCAAGTCAAAATCTCGCAGTTTTGAAAGCTCGTTCATGGAAAAAGAAGTGTGCGCTCTCTCTCAAATGTCCCACGACATGTCCATACAATAAGTCTAAATATTTTTAAAAGCTCGTACAAGTGTTCAATCGAACACATCGGTAGGCGATGGCCTTTGTGCCGAACGGTGTAAAACTTGACTTGATAGAAAATACATGCTAAAGTTAGCAAGTCGTATGCGTGTCTAAATAGTGCTACGTTGACATTAGCAATGAGCGTGCCAAATCAGAGTATAGTCCGTACGGGATGGCTATGCACACGGCCTTTTGGCTAAGTTGTGCCGCGTGTCGTGCACCTAGACTTTATGGTGCAAACGAATTACGAGCGATATTAAATACCGCTCGGTCGGGAACGGAGATACACTTAGAGTGTATATCGATAGAAACACTATCGAACTAACACTTAGGCGTACACGAAAGATTGGTTTAGATTTTAAGGAATAGTGCGAACGACTTAGTACGTCGAGACGATGTGAGCGATTACTCTAGAGATTCGTCGAACGAATCTAAAAGATGTATTAGTGAATAATGCGAACGTGATTATGGACTAGATCAGATGGCTCGAATCCTGAGTGGTGTATGGTCCGTCTTGGAAATTATTCGAGCAAAAATTGAGGATTAGAGGTAACAACAAGTATGTCGGCGAGGCGATACGATCGTGCAAAGCCTTAGAACGTGTCACGCTTAGTTGGTCATGACTTTGAATGTCCCGAACGAGATGTCGTTTGGACAACTTGTGAATGGACAATACGAGTTAGAAAACGATTCGGAATGATGAATAAAAATGAATGTCTTGATCGAGAAAACCTAGAGGATCGCACTTGTGATTTCAGATTTGATCGAATGGAATTGTGGTATATCCAATTCGGGCAATAGCATCAGTTTCATGACTCGGAGTTTGTTGCAAAGAAAAATCACCAGGTTACGTACATCATCGATGGTATTGAGATGTATCAAAGATCGATGTACGATAACTCGAGAGTACTCTGATTCGAGGAACGATGATCGTGTAAAATATTATTGTTCCGATGGATGCTATACACGGGAAGTTGAAATGTGTCGAGGAAAAGATAGACTTGGCTCGAGGATTTTCTAGTTGAATGAATGACGGTCAGACTATCGAACTGAGATCTTGGCTTGGATGAAAATAAAATGTTTGGATTGCTTCGACGATAACAACAACATTGACGTTCTTGTCTTATGCGAGCGGAACTCCATTCTCGCACATGCGTCATGCCGATTTGGGCGATCACTCCGTGTGAGCGCTATTATGGTGATTCATACAGCGGGGGTGATCGAACTTGCATGGCATGGTAATATGATTACTTTGACTTGTGGTTTGACGCGAAGGTGAACTCGAGAATGACTTAGTGTGCTGGACGTTTGAAATTAAGGATTGAGTAGGTCCAATCCGCATATCGAAAATGAATTAGTCTATACTCGAACAAGAGTTACGTCCCGATGAGGATGATTATTCTGCGGGAAGCGCGCATGGTGATTCATGTCCACCATGGATAATCGGACTCGCGTGAGATTAGGGCACAAAAAATTATTACGTTAGACGACCTCGTGATCGAATACTTGAATTGGTGATTTGATCAGATTCGAATCTGCGCAACGAATGCCTTGGATGCGAATTAGGTGATGATGCTTGATGTTTAAAAATCTGAGTGACGTGAGCTTGGGTAGAAAACCCAGTACTATCGACTTGGTTTGACCCTAGGATTGGGGTCAGTGTTGGTATTATTGTTGGAGAACTATAATTCCAATCCTGAAATTGACTTTAGCCTTGAGAAATGGCCTACCGGTTAGGCGAGACTTTCCTGTTTCAAGAGTTAGCATTAGAAAGATTGATATTGAGGATTGGTATGGATGGATAGAGTGAATCAAGAATATAGGAATACCCCTCACGAGATTCGGCTGATATGCATATATTTCAGGGACGCCTGAATATGTGCACGATATGACTCGAGTGAGAATGACGAATTCTCTATCACGCGGTTCGGCTGAATGCATGTATTTTGGAGACGCCTGGAATATGTGCACGATCCAACCAAGTGACACGTTGAATTCAAGTGAGACTCGAAGAATAGAAAAAGGGTCGAGGATTTTAAAATCATGTTAAAGGAAAAGATTGATAATAGTGCGAGCGTGGCTCGAAATCGAAGAAACGCGTAGGCGGAGTGTGTATGAGAGTCCTTGGAACAAAGTGGTCTATAAGTAAGTACTCAGTTAGTTTCGAGGACGAAACTTTTTTTGAGTGGTGTATGATGTAGTGTCCCATCCTGCTCAGTCAATCGGAAGAATTGAAACGCCGAGGGCGGTCGACCATAGCCTTTCAACGGCTGTTCGAAGACTCGCTCGGTCGAGGCGACTCCTCGCTCAGGTGGGGTAGTTTCGATAAACTTGCCTCATCTTAGCCTTCACATAATAACTCGCATGTTTTTAACTTGCACAAGTTAGGCTTGATAATAAAATAGACGCATCCACATAGCTAAGGGAATAATCCCGACGGGTCAAAATGTGTTAGAACATGGAAAAAAAGGTCCCACGGTCTGCTTAGAAGTCTGCTCAGCGTGCTTTTAAAATGACACTCGATCCTTCGTCCCATGGCTTGGGAGAAGGAAGTTGGCCTAAGTTGCTAAGTTGCCACAACACTCGAATTAGCCTAAGTCATAGGCGTCGTCCGCGTGAATGCTTGACAATGCATGCACGGTCCCGTCGTCCAAGGCTTGGCATAGCCTTCAAATGTTCCGTGGTTTAAGTCGTGTTGCACGGCTTATGGCTTAAGTCTAGGCACTCGAGAACTTGGTTGTTCAGGTCGAACGCGTGCACGGCACGTTCCCTCGATGCGAAGCTTGGCACAGCCTTTGCTCGTCAAGTCATTGCCCGATTAAGTTAGACGGGAGTTGTGCTGGGCTATCGAAGTCATAGCAAGCATTGTCCCCTATTTCTTGCAGTTGCCAAGCCACTTAGTCCGACGAGAGCAAAGCTCGTCATGTAAGTATATAACTTGAGCGATAGCGTCGCCTATAGAACAAGGTCTGTCTAAGGTACGTGCCACGATGGATTTAGTAAAAAGTATGCCACAGACAAAGGAAGTCCACACGACTGGTTGTCGTCGAAATCGGTCCCGCTACTTGGGAGTCTTGCTAAGTCTCGATAAGGAATCACACGAGATCGGTCCCGCTACTTGGGAGTCTCGATAAGCCTCGTTCACGAGATCGATCCCGCTACTTGGGAGTCTTGCTAAGTCTCGATAAGGAATCACGCGAGATCGGTCCTGCTACTTGGGAGTCTCGATAGAAAGATAAAAGCATGGTCATGATTAAGGAAGGAATTGATAGATCGAGTTGAGTCTTGCATGGTCATTGGACAACTTACGCGCAAGGCAAAATTCCTCGAGCGATACCGGGGCGCCGGGTTCGTATCGGCCTAGGAGGAATTGCAGATATTGTACGGCCTTCATCGACGGTATGACTCAATTGAAGTAAAACGTTACAATATAGGCTGTGGGTCATTCGGTGGAAGCTCGTACCTCGCCACGCGAATGGTTACTATATGCAAAAGATCCAAGATAGCTTGACATTGCTAGTGACCACTCATATAGATATGTCGGCAAGAGCGGTTATCTTGGATTATGTCGAGTACTAGCAGGTTACGAGTTGGGTTAACAAGTCATGCTTATTATAAGCGCTAATCTTGAATCGGCACGGGTTAGGGTGTGCATGGTTGTATCACCATTCTGGAGCCTAAGATTTGGCTATAGTAAGAACACGTATTTTCGGCATGAATGTGGCTTCGTCTTGAGTTAAGTCAGGAAGGACCGTAAGGCAAATTGATTAAGTCTGGTTGATACATGGGAGGCACGACCTCGGTCTTAAGGCACGATCAAGTCCATTGGCACGACCAGCACGAGTCGTCCCCTTGACGTCGTTGGCACGAGAATGGTCTAGAGGCACATAAGAACAAGTGAAGGTTGGTACGACCGAGTTGCATAAGTTCTACTCAGCGAGGCACTGCCTCGAATATGTATTGAAGTCACGAATATAGTATGGCACGACCCTGTCGTTGCGTCGCCAAGTATAGGCCAAGACGTCCATCCTAAAATTGATCCTAAGGAAAGACTAGAAAGACAATCTAAAGGGATTTAAGCAACACAAAGTAAATGAACGTGTCAGTTTTGTATGGGTGGGCGAGGAGCTCACTCCACCAGTACAGTTGAGTACTGACACCCACACAGTTTTTATGTGCAGGCACAGGTAGAAGCTCGTGGCACGGAGCTCGCTTGGATGCGTCGAGGCATGGAGTTCCTTGGCGATTCGAAGCGTACGGCCGCGTGGAGTCAAGACTTATACGGGACATAATGTATGGACATTGCCTTCCGAAGCATCCGCTGGCTCAAGCATTGTATCGAGAGATGAGAGAGAGTAGAGTGACTTGTTAAATGAGAGAAAAGTGAGCTTGAGAGACTTGTAATCATGGCCTTGCGCCCCATTGTAATCTTATTGTTTAATATCAAAAAAGAGCACTTTCGAATAACTTGTATTTTGCTTCTACATTTTTGCTGCATGCTCAATGTTTTTGCTTGGTACTTTTGTGCGACGACTCCGTCGCAGCCGCTGTAATCGGCCGTTATGAAACTGCCTTGCACGAGCGCAATCTAGGCTCGTACGGCATCACGTCTTAGCGAGGATGATCGCTCCTACGAGAGCGGGGCTTGACACTATATGTCCTAAATAATCACCTACAAGATATTTTATCTGTCTTAGTCATATCCTATGATAAGATAATACTAAAATAATAGTAAAACACAAGTGTTCGTCCTTCTGAGAGAGGGAAAGACGAGAATTCATAATAGTAATTCAAGAATGGTATAATTGATCACAAATACGAATTTTTAAGGGCGATAGTAGAAGTCGAAGGAATTTCCAATAGCAGTAGTGGATTGGGATTCTAATATATAATACTAATACAGGATCGTTCGGTACAGTAACGTAACCGAAACGATTTATCTCGACCTGCATGGGCTATTACAAAAATATATTATATCCTAGTTTCAAAATATATAGGAACTTGAGGTGCGAGCATGCCTGCTAATACGATCTAGGGTAAGTTTCCAATTTAATGGACTTATCCCTAGACGTACTACGCTGTCAAGGGTACTTAAAAGTTTATAATCATATAAATCTCAATCCACAGTAATGAAGCGAATATCAAGAATGAACATAATATATTGAAGTTGGCCACCCAGTAATATACATGTTCGAGCAAGCTCGAAAAAAGAATAAGCTTGTAATAATAGGCTATGTAGCAGCATGAAACAATAAAGGTGAAATATATATATGGAAGTGTAAATAAAATACCCGAGCACACACACACACACACACACACACACACACACACACACACACACATATATATATATATATATATATATATATATATATATATATATATATATATATATATATATATATTTGTTTTTTTAACAATGGCTAAAGCCTTCATTAAAAAAAGTGAGAGGTTGGAACCGGGAGATAGCCCAAGTTCCTACAAAATGAGGGAGGACCCTAAATAAAGATCGATTGGAACCAGGAGATAGCCCAAGTTCCTACAAAATGTGGAGGAAACCCTTAACAAAAAACCTAGTGAAAAATGACAATTACCAGAATTTTTTTTGGTTTTTTCAAAATTCAAAATTTTGAAAAAACGAGGGGTCTCAGCCCGAAGTGGGTGTGGGCGCTCAGCCCGAGGGGGCGTTGCTCTGCCCGAGGGGGAGGGGGCGCTCGGCTCGAGTGAGTCTTGGGCCCTCCTTTCGACGCGTCGCCCGGAGCCTGGAGGGCTCCGACGGAGGAGGCCGGCCCGGAGAAGAGCGGTCGGAGAGGGGATGAAGGGGGCGAGAAAGACGAAGGGGAGTGGGAGGCCGAGATAGGGGCGGTAGCTCAGGTAGGGGAGGCCGGGATGGGCGCCGGCGGTGGAGTCTAGCCCGGAGGGGGGGCTGAACCGACGAGGGAGAGCGGGGGAAAGGGATGGAGGGGGAGCCGAGGGAAACGAATCGCCTGCGGTCGTCGGATGAGCCGGACGAGGCGGCTAACCGGGGAAAGGGAGGGAGGGGAAGGGGAGGGGACGGGGGCGGCGAACGGAGCACCGGAGGCCAGCGCTCGCCGCCGGCGTCAACGCCGGAGACGGAGAAGCCGAGCGCACGAAGGGGGGCATGCAACACGCGGGGGGGGGGGGGGTTGGTGACCGCCGACGACGGAGTGACCGACGCCAGAGAGGACGCCTGGGAGGCCGAGCTCACCGAGGACCACTGCACGGGGATCGGAGACGGGGAGATCGAGCACGTTGGCCGCAGCGCGACCACCATGGCCCACCAGGGGGGGCCTTCGACGTCGGTTAGAACGCCAGAGGGGCCAGCCGGACGAGGGCGGGGGCCGCTCTAGAGCCGCCGGAAGCCGGGAGGCACGAGGACGCCGGCCACTGAAGAGAAAGAAATGCGGCCACCGGAGAGGGGGGCACCTTCGCCGGAGGAGGAGGCGCCAGCCACTGAAGGGGAACGGCGAGCGGAGGCGACTTCGCGGGAGGAGGAGGCGCCGGCCACTGAAGAGGAGCAGCTAGAGGATGAGGCACCGGGATGGGAGGCACGCCAGACGGAGCGAGGCTCGACCTCGGCGGAAGGTCGAGGGAGGCCGGAGGAACTCCTGGGGGGGCGGCCGGCGAAAGAGGAGACCAGGCTGCCGGCGCCGCTCCCGGTAGCGCCGACTCCGGGGAGAGCGGCGGCGCCGAGGGGGGTGAGGGAAGAGGAGAAAGGGAGGGAGAAAATCGCTCGGCTAGAAGACGTCCGGCCAGACGGACCCCGGCCGACCGGGGGGGGGGGGGGGGGCGGGGGTGGGGGGAAAGGGGAGGACCTCCAAGGGGGACGAAGAAACCCAGAAGCGCGGCCTGTCTGAGGGGGCCGATCGGCCAAACGAACCACCCTGCCACGAAGGGGTGTGGGAGGGTTGCGGCGAGCAGGGGAGGGTCCACCGACGGCCGTAGAGCGAACGGCTATATATATATATATATATATATATATATATATATATATATATATATACACACCTGAAACCTCGGTGCATCATGCAGCACCTATCCTGCTACTCTGTATTAACTACTCGACAAATACCTGGAGAGATCACCAAGTCCTCAGCGGGACGTAATAAGATACATAAATACATGCCAGAATATGAACTGAATAAAATGAACAACCTGAATCATAAAATGGTCCAATATCTAGTCATCAATCAGTAAACCATATCTCTGACCAATCCTGATCAATGGATGGCATACCAGCCCATGATAAGAAACTGTCCCATGATACGGTCCGATATAGGTACACGATGGAAAAAAGTAAGCAACTTGGACTTATGATAGGGTAATAGTTAGAGGGGCAAAACAAATAATCAAATTTTAGGAATTTAAATCATAAGGATGTCTAAGTTACATAATGAATAGTCTACCCACCTTAGATCATATCGCCATATCAAATGCAATAGTGTATCTATGAAAATCTCCCAAGTTATGTAAATTTAATAAATCCTCACCTAAATTGCATGGCCTTTATAACAATCCTTAACTACCTAACAGTCAAGTTGAATAAGGGACTCATATTCCTAGTCATCCTTCTAAATTAATTCAATCATAATATGAATGAGCATTGCCTAGTTGCAGGCTCATAATAGTACGACTAACTTAAGTACTATCACGAGTTTGCACAATTTGCGAAGACGAACTTGCATGGACCACCAAAAAAATTTGTCACGACCCGCACCCGCTTTTCGGGATTCGAGTGCGTGTCCAAGCCAGCCTACACCGCAGTGTCGACGGTAGAACGCTGTCAAGGCCATGATGCTAAAAATCACATAAATGATAACTTTATTGTTCATTCACATTTCTAATTGATTACAACATTTACAAGAATTATATTAAGAAGAAATACAAAGTCTCACAAAATCTATTGCAACAATTTAAGCTATCTAACTAGTTTCTAGGTTTCGTCCTGTAAGTACACCCGTATCTCCCCAATGCTACGAGTAGTTGCAGTCAACCTGAAAAATATTGGTTTTCAGTCAGGAATAGAACAAACACACAGACCGACAGGCTATCTGAAAACATAATACAATTTGCAAGACATGAAAATAGCATATGTGAATTAATCTAGTAAATAAAATCTGATATCATGGCAAATCAAGAAAGAAAGTAGATAACTCTACAACATGACATATCAACTGGAAGAACATGTAAATAGGATGACATGGCATGCGGTGAAGAAACAAGGAGAATCGAATAAACGACAACTATCTACATGTTTTGAAATATCGGGTTCGACGTGTGAACGGCTAGGGGTAAATCCGGCACCCCGCACGTGTCGTGTGCGACTGCTATTCTCCACGAAAGACAATAGAAATATTTCTGGGTAGTTCACACGTCTACTAAGATATTTTCTCGTCCGACTAGTACTCATGGATTCGAATCAAGTCACAAAACACGGAAGCATGAAAATAAGAATCAAGAAATATAGTATATAGAGATTCATGATACTAATCCGTGTGCCAAGCATGTCAGCAAGCAGGAGAGCATATGTATAAACATGAAATTGAAAACTACTATGAATCAAAAGCAATAAGTATATGTACTTGCCTGAATTAAGTTGTAGTTGATGTTGGCACCGAACAGTCGTGGATGTCACAAGTATACAATACAACCTCTAATGATGGAACAGGCCGTGTCATTGGATCTGGGACCGTCTGCTTAGCCTGTGTTCGATATGACTAAGTCAGAATCACAAGAAATATGAGCGTATAACTAATTATGATTAAGGACAATCTAATCTAGAAAAGAAAATCTAATTAAGGAAAATATATTTATTTAGAAAATATTTTGGAACTATTTAAAACATATTTGGAAGCATATTGGTTACCTTTTAAGAAAATGCCTATATATAAGTTTATGTTGCAAAATTTATTGAAAACAGAGTTATTAAATACTATATAGTTTTTTGGAAATATTTGTGAAACAATTTAGAAATCTATTTAGGAAATATATATACGAGCCCATAAAAGTTATCTTTTTTTATTAAATACTATATAGTTTTTTTTTTTGAAAATTACTCTTTATAGAAAAAATGGGCTTTTAGCCCAAATCCCATCCAAAACTTATAACCCAATAATTATTCATGCATCCCAACCCTAAAGGAATTCTGAAGACTAGTAATAAAAATAACTATAGCCCTAACTGAGGTTATATACATTTATTGGGCCCAAATAAAACCCAGCCCAGAACATAGTACTCATAAACCTATTTATTACTTTTATCATTAACCTCACTATTATTATTGACCTCACTAATCAAGGCCTAGAGCCCAACCCACAAAATCCATTTAAAATCTTAAAATCCAATCTAGTGCAGAACGTTTAGGTTCCAAAGCATTAAAACCCATTAATACACTTCAACCCAACAAAGAGAGAAAACATAATCGATGGAGAGGGAAAAAGTCAGAGAAGGAAAGAGGGGTGCTCACCTCGGGAAGAAGGGAGGCGGAGCTGACCCAGTCGCTGGCGGCGGATGGCGCCGGGATCCAAACGGCGCGACGACGGCGCTGAATCCATTGCGGGGCGGTAGCACGGGGCGGCGTCACTGCGTGGATCGAGCGTGGTTGCTCGGTTGGTGGCGCGTCACTCGCTCTTCCATGGAATCGCGGCACGGCGCATGGGTGGGATGCGCCAGAAGTGGTGCTGGCGCCCGCGACGGCACGACAGGGTGTCGCGTTCGGTCTACGGCCGGTAGCAAAAGAGATGTGGTGATGTTTGGGAACAGGGAGGTGGTGGATAGGAAGATCGATGCTGGGACACGGGTGTCGTGGCGCTCCGGCGAGACGCGGTGGCTCCGGAGGCAGTGCGAGGAGGAAGGCGGGCGGTGGTTTGTCTCCGGTGGCAATCGGCGATGGGCGCGATCCTGGCAGGCAGATAGGTCTGGGCGGTCCGACGGGAGTTCCGCTGGAGGCACCGAGTCTAGGTTAGAGTTTTGATTCGAGTTTTTGCTGTGGTTTGGATCCTGTCCGGGATGTTGGACACGGGATTTTCTTTGGGTTCTGTATTCGTGTCCAATTCGGACACGAGATTTTTGTGCTAGTGTATGAACTGGATGGAGAGAATGGATTTAGACAAGGACACAACACTTCGGCATATAATTCTGTTTATTGGCTGTGTATATTGGTGGTGGTCACGACAGGGATGGGCCAAGGCAGTCGATGGTGGTGATGGTTCAGGGAATGGTGGTGATGGTACTGGCAACGGTGGTCGCGGCGGACAGTATTAGGTTGGCGATGAGTAACATGTTTTGAGAAGGAGATGGAAAAGATTTTTGTTAGTTGTCCTCTAAGTAAATAAAAGTAGGGAGAGATGATAGCAGAAGGGTGGTGGGTAGGATAGATGTTGAAATAGATGTTTATCCAGATAATATAAAGAGCAAACCCATAGAAGGAGCTAATGCCTTTATATCCATAAATTAAAATATATCGTAGGAAATATGGCTTAGTGATTCCTGTAGAGGAAATATTAAGATATGACTAATATTCTACCAATCCTTTAAGATTCTCCTTTGTCTATATCTTTATATGCCTTTAACCTTTTTCCTTTAGTTTAAAAATAAATAATCTTTCAAGTAAAATAATCTCGATCCAATAATTGATCATAGTAATAGCTATAATTAATTTCAAAATACTAGTAGTATCTCAGATAATATTCTAAATAAATTTTATAAAAATCAAATCTTAAAAATAATTTATAGAAATATACCAAAATAATTCTACAACCATATCATCATAATTATCAAATAACTTGTACGATATTTTCTTATAATTATCGAACTAATATATCTTTTATCTGTCAAGACTAAATCACATCTAAATATAATAATTGATAACAACAAAATTTAATAAAATAGTATTATCAAAATAATTTCAAAAATACTATTTAAATCCATACTATTTCAAAAATACTATTTGTGAACAAAATCATGTTTAAAAAAAAACATACTTCAAGTAATATTGATATTACCAAGTAGCTAAACCATATAATTTAATTCCATAGATGATTGACATACAAATTTTTAGTATTTATCAAATAACATATTTTAACCCAAAACGATAATTGATCATCACTATAATATTATCTGATAAAATATTTTTTATTAATCAAACTTCTTGTAAAATATTTATAATTTTCAAAATCGTTTTTCGAAGTCAATAACTTGAATATCTAAAAGCTAATAACCAAACACTGCTAATAATAAATTTCTAGAAAGCTATTCTTTTATTAAAACTATATTATCTTTGAACCGTAATAGTCTTTTTAGAAATACAAAATAATAGATACACATTTCAAGGAGAACTTATTTCCGAAACACGATCTCAAAAATATATTAAAAAATAGGAAATAAAAATTTTGGGAAAAGGAGTTACAGACACCCACACAGTTTCCATGTGCAGGCACAGATAGAAGCTTGTTGGCGCGGAGCTCGCTTGGATGCGTCGAGGTATGGAGTTCCTTGGCATTTCGAGGCGTGCGGCCGCATGAAGTCTGGACTTATACGGGACATAATGTATTGACATCGTCTTCTGAAGCATCCGCTGGCTCGTCAAGCTTTGTGTTGAGAAATGAGAGAGAGCAGGCTGACTTGTAACTTGAGAGAAGTGTGAGACTGAGTGATTGTAATCATGGCCTCGTTCCACTTTTGTAATCCTTGTTCAATATCAATAAAGAGCCTCTTTTGTCGAAATTATGTTTAGGTTCTAACTTTTCGTTTACTTATTCAATGTTTCTGCTTCGGGACTTCTGTACGACGACCTCGTCGCCTAACCTGTAATCGGCCGTTATGGAACCCGCCTTGTGTGAGCGCAACCTAGGCTCACACGCCATCACGCTTTAGCGAGGACGATCGGTCGTACGAGACCGGGGTGTGACATAATGTCACGCCCCAAAACCAGAATACTGGAGAGCGGAGAATAGACACAGCAAGCTACGTATATTAAAGTGCAACCCACCTCTCCATACGGTCACGACTGTCTAGATGCATAAGGGTTTATCTACAAGCCATCAGTCTCTTATTGTCAAGAACAAGCATAGTGTCTCAATCTCATGCAAGCAAATAATTGTTACAAGATGTTAGATCATCAGACATACAAAATAAGGCGTCCCAAACATTACATATTCAGATGATCATGAAGCTAGTCATACAAAATGCGAAAACTAGCAAGAGTTAAGTCGAGTTAAGTCATACATGATCAACCCTAGGATTTATCAATCATGTTACAGCCCTTAGGCAGACAAAAATAAAGTTGCAATACGAGCTAACACTTGCTCGGCAGTTAAACGTCTCAAAAGAATAATTTACAATAAAATAGAAGGACAAAATAAGCAAACCCACTCGTTGCCACGGTTACTCCTGGTGTGCACCATATAGCTGGAAGACAGGAAGATCCTCGATCGGGTGCTACTCCAAAATTTGGCCATACAAAACCAGCTGGGTCAGAACCCAGAGAGAGCAAGTACCACAAGGGAGGCTCCACTTATGAACTAAAACCAGCATATAAGGAAAAGAAGAACTGTACAAGCAACATATTGATAATAACATAAATGACAAAAGTTAAAGTGAACATACTTACTTGTATCAGGAAGAACAAGAGTTGGAATATATTTCCCATGTTAATCATGAGACAATCATTCAAGCACGGCCAATCAAGTTCTACGACTTGCTATCATTAGCTAACTAGGGTTATCACAGGCCTAGTTACTAATAAGATTCAGTTGAGAAGTTCCCGCAGTCACAAGACCTGCAGACTATCTAGGTTATCCAGGCGGAGGTTACAAGAGTTTTCAAGATTACTGGTGTACTTTGGTACTTATGATTCAAGAAGTGCAACATATGACAGTATACTGGAGTTGCGCCCTTACTCGACGGCAGGCTACAAGTCTACAGGTGTGGCCGGGATAACGGGATCACCTGTAACTGGAAAATCTCTCTATATGAACTACTTGATCAATCTAATCGTTTAACCTAGTCAGATTCATTATGACTCCCTGACCGTGGTAATCAGGAATTCATGTCCTAAACATAATGCAAGACGAGATAGGTAGCTTGTACAATTATAATGGAAAAATCAACCACAGAGTCAAGATAAGAGTTACACTAGCAAGGCAGGAATAGCTGTCGTAACAGCAACTAAGATTATACATGTTATATCAGGTTTACTTGTCATGTCAAGAGTTCTTGTCAGGAGTGCGCCTCGACAGGCCACTATTAAGATTATCAAAATGGGATCATATTATCATGTTCAAGTTCAAGTTCAAGCTTATCAAGATTATCAAGTTGTCAAGTCGGATCGTCGCAATTTAAGCCAAGTACAAAAAAATATACAAAGAAGATCAAGAACATCCAGGGGTGATTGAAACTATCAATCACATATAAACTCCATTTAAAGTGAGACAAGAAGATTCTCGAAGGCAAGACGAAGATCTACAACTTTTATGTTTTGAGTTTGATAAGATTCTAGCCACAAAATAACTAAAACGGGAAAAAACAGTGCAAATCCGCGCATGGGCAATTCTGCACATCCGGCGCACGGACAATTCTTGCACATCCGACGCATGGGAATTTTTTGCACATCTGCGTATAGGAATTCCTGCACAACCGTGCATGGAAATTTCTACACCTCTGCGCATGGGAAATTCCTGCACATCCGCCCATGGAAATTCCTGCACATCCGTACATGGGAATTCTCGCACATCCGCGCATGGGAATATCTGCACATCTGCTCATGGGAATTCCTGCACATCCGTGCATGGGAATTCCTACACATCCACGCATGGGAATTCTTTCACATCCGTGCATGGGAATTCCTGCATATCCGTGCATGGAAAACTCTCGTTGCGTCTACACTACATGTGCGTAGGGAACCTACGTGCATGACACGCTCGAAGTCAAAGGATGCGTGGCCAGGACTTCAAGGCGCATGGCCTCCCGGGCGCATGGAGATCGTCATCCCCAAACAGCAAGTTCAGCCATAAAAGTTTCAAAAACTTGCCATGGCCATAACTTCCTCAACCGAACTCGAAATCAAGCGAAATAAAAGTCAAAACTGCATGAAATCAATTTTTCTACAACATGGAACCACTAGTTCTTGGAAATAACAAGTTGTTAGAGATAAAAACCAAGAAAAATGAGAAAAGTTAAAACTTAGATCTACTAAAATTTATCCATCAAAACCAAAAACTTCAAGTTCTAAAGATGCTTAGAATCACATAGAGAAGAAGATATAACAAATGAAAATGGAGATCTATCATGTTCTCCATGGAGAAAGTTGTACTTGCCCAGGGTTTGGAGGAAGGAGTAAATGAAGAAGATGAAGAAGTAAATGGTAATAATGGAGGAGAGAGATGAAAAGTTGGATTTTATACAAAACCCTTCTCATCTAAAAACCAACCCAAACCAAGCCATGCCAAGTTGAAGTCAAGATTAAACCAAGACAAAGCAAGACAAGTCAAAATACGGGTCACCTGACAATGTCAGAAATTCGTACACGTATACTGAAAATACGTATAATGGAAAACGGGAGTGACAACTCTTCCCACCTTAAAATAATTTCGTCCTCAGAATTTAATTAAGAGGATATAGGTGTCGGGGCAAGCTATACTAACTATTGGCAATCTATGACTAGCAGTCAATTAAGCAATCATTCATGCAAGCAAGGAATTTAAAGCATAAGGTATAAGAAAGATATTATACCTTATGAGTCAAACAGGTGTGGATATCGTAATCGGATATCATCCTCACGTTTTCAAGTTGACTCACCCAAAAGGTGATGACACCAAGCAGTACGGACTAAACTAATAGTCTTGTTCTTGTGTACCTTCTCCCTTCGATCCAATATGGATACGAGCATTTCCTCATACGAAAGATTGGCACTAACCACCAATTTCGAATGATTAAGGATATGGCTCGGATCCGGGATATACCGTCGCAATTGGGATACATGGAATACATCATGTACCTCACATAACGACAGTGGAAGAGCGAGACGATAGGACTGTAAACACCCTAAATTTTCACTAGGATTTTTTAAAATTTATTTTGGCACTTGTTTTTATTTATTGGTATTGTACGAATGCGTGATACAAAATATTATCTAAATTAATTTTACTATAAATTGTTACTAAATATAACGAATTATATTTTGGTTCGAAATACTTATATGGAAGTACATTTTGCTTTGTTTAGTGTCATAGCAAATCATTGCCAAAATATAGGTTTTATTTTCTTATAAAAGTTATTTTATTTATTTTACAGATATGGTTATTAATTTCAAAAATAGTATATATATAAATATTTTTTTGTATGCAAGGAACATGAAATTAGATTCATGTATATATTAGTTTTCGAAACAAATTGTAATTATTTTATTTACTTGAAAAAGATTATTCAAATATTTCATATTTATTTTCAAAATTAATTAATATTATTATTTTAGTATTTAAAAAGATAATTTAAATTTTTGTTTGATTTAATATTTAATTTATTATGGTGATTTAGATTTGAAAAAGATTTTATTTACCTTATTTTAAATAGCATTTCAATGGAAGATAAGATTTTAATATGGACTTGGATTTGATTAAAGTAATTTTGATTTGATTTAAATTAAGTGGTAAATTATCTAAAAGGGGATTTAAATCTTTTTCTACTCCTTATCCAACTAGGAGTTTCACCTCCTATATATAGGGAGCCTCCACATGTTTCCTCCAAAAATTACTCCATAATTTCATCCACCACAAACAACGTGAGTGCATCGTGTAGGTGTCCAAATCCTTCGCGTGTCAGCCTAGACGGCCTCGGGTCCGACCCCGGGTGTCATTCTAATATAATATAATTTTATATATACATTCTTCCTCCTCCGTGTCGACAACTCCGACACGTTACAATCCCCAAATCCTAATTTCCTAACCCAAACCCCGTCTCCACCACAGCCACCACCACCACCTCCACCACTCCCCGTCGATCACCGTACAACACCATCACCACAGCCAACATCTTGGCCGACCGCCAGCACCTTCGGCACCTTGCCATCGCCGCCCACCAGTGCCATCCCGGCCACCCGTGCGCGCCCTTCGATGCCAGTAGGAACCCAAAATCACCCCAACCATTCCCGAAAGCCTCCTGCCTTCCCCGCTCCTACGGAAACACCCCACCATCAAGCAAACACCACCATCACCACTATTACCTATCTGCCGCCGCCGTTTCCGTGCTCGCGTCACCGACCTCCGGCGATCCGAGTCGCCAGATCCGGCCCGGCCCTTCCAGCCGTGCCGACACATGCGAACACCGTATCGGGCCATCCCGACTTCCGCCTCCACCATAGACGACAAGCTCCGCTGCGCCGAGGAACCCCGCGGCAGCACCGACCGCCCCTCCATGCCCTAACCACCGTACCGGAGATGCGGTCTCGCCGCCGGCGCACCTCCATGCACCACCGCATCCTCGAGATGCTGCTACGCCGCCGTCGAGCTTTCGATCAACCCCGCCGCGCCAGGCGGAGCACCCCTCAGTAAGTCCTCCCGTTCTCTCCTTCTCCAACTCACAAAATTTCTCTCTTCCCTTTTTCCTTTCTTATGTTTCACGCTCTAAAGTGCTCTCTCTCTTTCTCTCTCTCTCCAGAGAGGAGAGCACAGCTGTGCTTAAGCTATTATGTTCTAAAATTTTTGGGTTGGTGTTAAGTTGTTTGTTGTTCTTTTTGTTGCTTTCTCTTTGTTGCATCGGTTTAATTGAATTTTTTTGCTGTTACTTTATCATGATTATTATTAATATTTATTATTTTTACAGCTATCTAAGATTATGGTTAATATTAATTATTATTAATTTTAGTATATATAGTATTACAAATTAATATTTGTATTATTGGTATTCTATATATATTATTATTATATTATTTTATGAAATTTATTTATCACTCTCTAGTCTAAAAATTGTACTTTGACAAAATAAGGTTATAAATATTATTATTGTATTCTTTAGCTATTCTCAAAAATATAATATTTGGCTTGGAGGCTAAATTATTATTATATTCTTCTGGTACCTTAAAAATAAGTTTTGACCTAAAATGCATTTATACTATTTTTATGATATAAAAAAAATGGTTATAAATATTTTACACCTAAGCAAAATATAGTTTGGTTAAAGCAATTATTTAATTATTTAGTTAAACTATTTTACTAGATAAAGATTTCAAAATATAAATAAGTATCTTTATATTCTGTTGGTTTAGTTTCTTTGTTTTTTTCCTCGTATGTTAGATTTTAGCAATAAAGTATCTTAGGTGATATTTTATTATAACATGTATATAAAGTACTGCTACGTTCAATATATTATGTATTCTCCAAAACTATTTTTAACAGAAAGGGACTAGACTTTGAAGGCCATAAATATATTATGGTATTTCCTCATACATATTTTTGGCCTAAACTTTAGTTAACCACATTGGATTTTAGTTAAATTTTTACCAAGTTATTAATATATATAAGTAAGTTGTGTTTTTGCCAAAAAAATGATTTCTCCCTATTTTCCTATTTAACCAGAAAAATATTTTGATGTGGTTCCAAACTATTATAAACTATTTTCAAATATTTCATAAAATATTTTTTCTAATAAAATATAGTTTTCAAGGATTATAAATAGTTTTCTAAAAATCGTATATATAATTTATCCCATCTCTTTTGATTATCCTTCTGTCCGTAACCAACCTAATATTTATAATCCCTCACAAATTTTGTGCTTCATTATGTCAACCCTAACTAATCTGACCATCCTGGACTCGATGGAACAGTCCGTGCCATCAGCAGAGGTTGTCACGATCCGCTACCAAAATTGTTGGGCCAGGCCGTGTCATGCCCAGCCTACGTTGAGATAAAACGTAGTAAGCTGTTCTAAAGACAACAGGATAAGACTAAATGTGCTAACAGTTCTATAAGTGAAGAAGAATCATAAATGCTCCAAACACAAAAGTCGTCGTATAGTAAAAATGTCCAAGTACAAGTGAACTGCAAAGTAAAACTGGATACATGTCCAGTTACAAAAAGATATAGTCTAATACATGTCTACTCTCAAAAGTCTAAGTAAACAAAAGACAACTAGGCGAGGTTCTCTGCAGGAACATCCTCGTAAGGCAGAGCCGGGTCCTCGGCAGTATCTCCATAGTATGTGTCGCAGAGTAACTCCTCCTCAGTAAGGACACCTACAACGTTATCCTGTCAGGACGGGAGCAAGTACTGATTCTAGCAAACTAAATATACGAAGCATGAACATGAATGTAATAAACTGGAATCATGGCATATCATGGGTTAATTAGTTCTTTTTAGAATTAACAACATGTAGTTTAAAAGTTTAAAACCGTAGCATGTACGTGAATCGGTCAATAGGTGTATAGGATGTACAGCGGCACATATCAAGTTTTTCTGGTGTGCACATACGTGCACGAACGATATCGGTGTATATCCATACACAAACGCGGGATCAGAACATACGGCAAGGTCACATATAAAATATCACCGAGCGCGATAAATACATACGGAGAAGGGGGTCATGTTCACGTACAATACTAACAGTTTTCCCTTAACCCGTTATTTAAACATGTGAGAGATATGAGATACAGTATAAACATGGTAGAGACTGAAAGTAATACAACATGTAAAGTTCTAACTTGCTATCCCAAGGATCGGCATTTAAACATGGTTGGTAAATCACAGTTTATTGTTATAGCAGTATGTAAAGTTTGTAGAAAGTACTTACCTCTAGCAAAGCAAAACAAAACAAGCTGCGATAACAGTGCTATGGATGTTCGGTAACTCGTCACTGTAGAAGTAAATACAATAACTTAGTTTTTACACTAAGCTAAAACACTAGGACACTAATTGGTGAAACACGACTTGTGACTGGGCACCTAGCCAAAATGATGACTTTGGCATAAGACCAATGTGGGGTGACACACTACTTTAACTAACTTTCTAGGGTCTTTACACTAGTGAGGGGTGGGGTTCAACACGGCTAAAACTCAAAATAACACTAAAAGCTACAAGTCGTAATTAATCAATAAATAAATCAAAAGACCATTGTGTTCTAACAATTTTTGAAGTAGACAAAAAGCCTAGTTTTACATAAAACAAAGTACCAAAACGATCCTTGCTAATTATAGAAATTTATTATAATTTTTCTGGAATTTATTAACCAGTACAAGTATTTTATAAAAATCAGTTTTCCTAAGTATACAGAAAATGAGTTTTGGTTTCATATGCCAAACTAGTGGCAAAACAGTAAATTAAATACTACAAAAATTATACTAAATTAGCTAACTTAACATAGTATCTAAATACTATTTTTTCATAATTTTAACAATACTTTAAGTATTTTTTTTAGAAAATCAAAAACAGCATTTATAGAAAATTGAATTTAAATAATTAATTATCTGCATATTTTGTCCATGTATATAATTTGAACCAAAGTTCAAATACAGGACCCAAGGCCATGAATCAAGTCCAATATGACTTGTACAGGTCTTGAATGTGTGAAAACATATTTGGGCCCAAAAACCCATGCTAGGCTTGGACACCAAATGGTTGCAGTAATTTAAATACACTAAAAATACAATTTGGTAATAGTGCAAAATAAATATTATTATTTTAATATGGTAAAGTTATGCATAGTGAAAATATACACACATATGTTTTAAAAGTACACATATATATATAAGAAAAAATACTTAATTTATAAAGTATATATATATATACAAATATATATATATATATAAGAAAACACTTAATAATATAGTGTATATATATATAATATATATATACACATGAATATATATATATGCATATATACATATATGTATATATATATATATATATAAAAATAAACATATATATATAAAATTACTAACTATAAAATATATACATATATATAAAATACTGTCAAAATACAGTATATATACATATATACATATATATATATATATATATATATATATATATATATATATATATATATATATATATATATATATATAAATATATAAAACAGAAAAAGAAAAGAAAAGAAACAGAAAAAGAAAAAGAAAAGAAAACAGAAAAGAAGAGGGGAGGGGGGGGGGGGGGGGGGGGGGGGGGCTCGAACCTGAGCCAGCGGGGGGGGGGGGGGTTTAGTTTAGGACGGGCTGGCCAGGGGGTCAGCCCATTAGTTATGTTAGAGTTAGGGCTTGGGTAAAATTTATTAGGTTTTGGTTATTGCATAAGACTTAACAGTGGTCAAATGCAAATAATATTTGCATTCCTCAATTTCAAACAATTTACTAATTACAGACTGATATAAAAATATTTCAAAAATTTGCAAAATGATATTAAACTTTTTAGAGAATTACAGATCAATATTTTTGTATTAAAAATTCATTTAAAATTCATTTAAAAAATCATTTAAAATTTCTAGAAAATTCCTAAAAATTCCTAATAATTATTTAAGGCTATAAATGACATTAAAAATTAATTAGCACTAATTTAACTGAAGTTTGAAAACCAGGGGCTTACAAGTCTTCCCTCCTTGAAAAATTTCGTCCTCGAAATTCACAAGGATTGAAGACCGACAATATTCTAATCATAGCAAGCAATGCAACAAAATGACTAAGGCTGCGATCGAAACTAACCTCTAAGGTATCAAGCGGGAACGGATGGTTCCCTCGCAGCGGTTGGATCGAACAAGTAAGGGTATCTCTCCCTCATGTCCGACTCCCTCTCCCAAGTAGATTCACCTAGGGAGTGACGGCTCCAAGCTACTCGCACTAGGGGTATAACCTTGTTCCTCAGCCTCTTCTCTCTCCTGTCTAATATCTCCACTGGCTGCTCAGAAACTGTAAGGCTCGGTCCGACCTCCAACTCTGAATGATCTAGCACATGGCTGGGGTCTGGAACATATCTCCTCAGCTGAGATACGTGAAAGACGTCGTGAACTCCTGCTAGGTTGGGTGGAAGTGCAACCCTGTAAGCTACCTCTCCGATCCTGCCAACTACCTCGAACGGCCCGATGTATCTGGGGCTCAGCTTCCCTCCTCGTCCGAACCGGATCGTCCCTCTAGTAGGTGATATCTTCACTAGCACCATATCACCATCTGCGAACTCCATCGGTCTGCAACTAGCATCAGTCCAGTGTTTCTGCCTATCCTGAGCTACTCTGAGCCTGTCTCTGATCATCCCGACTTTCTCTGCTGCATCCGTGATCATCTTTGGCCCAAGCATAACTCTGTCTCCGACATCATCCCAGAAGAGCGGTGTGCGGCATCGTCGTCCATAAAGCGCCTCGAAAGGAGACATACCAATACTGGCCTGGTAGCTGTTGTTGTATAAAAACTCTACAAAGTGCAGATGGCTCTCCCATGATCCTCCGAAGTCCAGCACGCAGGTCCTCAGCATATCCTCCAGTGTCTGTATCGTCCTCTCGGACTGCCCATCTGTCTGTGGATGGTACGCCGTACTGAACTTGAGCCTACTGTCCAACTCCTCCTACAAGCTCCTCCAGTAGTGGGATGTAAATCTACTGTCTCTGTCTGACACGATGCTCACCGGCACTCCGTATAGGCGAACTATCTGCTGCATGTATAGCTCCGCCAACTTCTCGGTGGAAAGCCCCACCTTGAAGGGTATGAAGTGCGCACACTTCGTCAGCCTGTCTACGATGACCAAATGGCATCCTTCCCTCCTTGGGAACGAGGAAGCCCTGAGACGAAGTCCATCGTAATATGTTCCCACTTCCATTCGGGAATGGATAACGGCTGCAACAACCCAGCTGGCCTCTGGCGCTCCGCCTTGACCTGCTGGCAAACTAGGCATCTCGAGATGAAACGTGATACATCCCTCTTCATCCCGTGCCACCAAAGATGTTCCCGCAAGTCACGGTACATCTTGTTAGCACCAGGGTGAATAGAATATCTCGATCGGTGCACCTCCTGCAAAACTGCCTCTACTAGCTCTCCATTCGGCACGCACAATCGGCTGCCATGCCTCAGGATCCATCCTCTGCTATCGTGAAGTCATCTAGCAATCCAGCTAACGCCTGGGGTCGAAGTCTGCGAAGGCTCTCATCTGTCGACTGTGCCTCCCGGATCTGCTCCATCAAATCTGACTGAATGTCAAGTGCCATCATCTGTATCACTGATCCTGGCCGAACTAGCTCAATACCGAGCTTCTCCCGATCCTTCCGCAAATGCCGATCAATCATCAGGTACCATGCCATCGGATGCCTGCTCAGCACATCCGCCACCACATTTGCCTTCCCGGGGTGATACTGTAAATCAATGTCGAAGTCCTTCATCAACTCCAACCATCGTCTTTGCCTCATGTTCAGCTCTTTCTGCGTGAACACATACTTCAAGCTTTTGTGGTCAGTAAAGATTTCCACACGCTCTCCGTATAAGTAATGTTTCCATAACTTGAGTGCAAAGATCACCGCAGCTAACTCTAGGTCATGGGTAGGATAATTCCTCTCATGAGTCCGCAATTGCCTAATGCATAAGCAATCACTTTCCCATGCTGATTAGGACACATCCTAGCCCCTTCCGAAGCATCACTGTAAATGGTGAAACCTCCAGAACCTGAAGGTAAAGTCAGAACTGGAGCGGTCGTCAGCCTCCTCTTCAGCTCCTCAAATGCTGTCTGGAGTCCTCTGACCAGATGTACTCTGCGTCCTTCCGCGTCAGCTTCGTCATGGGTTCACTATCTAGCACAAGTCCTGGACGAAATTTCTATAATAGCCTGCTAAACCCAGAAAAACTCCTAATCTCTGAAACTGACGTCGGAGCCTTCCACTCTCAACTGCAGCAATCTTCCTATATCCACCGAGATTC